>CM077092.1:116551114-116991362 GCA_039513925.1 Platanthera zijinensis
ACAAAATATACCGCTTATGTATATTCTTGTTTGCATATATAATCGTCAGAAACAGACATTCCTTCTATGCAATTACTACATCTCCCTCACCGTTAACGAGATTGTGCTGATTCTGGGGTTACCAAATAGTGGTGCTGAATTCTCTTTCGTTAGAAGGTTGTTTGCTCGTTATACTCAAAAAAACCTGATTGAAGAGATGAATGGTTTGGTAGATGAAGAGCGGTCCCCCAGTTTGGAAAAAAGGCGAGTCGACCTACTAGTTTGGTATCTGTTGGTCGTCTTCTTATTCCCACAGATGGGTTTAAAAATTCCAAAATCTGTGATGGAAATCAAAGGAATTTATATATTTATGATGTACAATTGGCTCATGGCCGTTCACAAATACTTACATGCACAGATAGCTGACTTGAATACCAAAAGCGCTCTCCGGGAACTAGGGGAGAACTTGGGTTATTTTGAAGGTTGCTCGATAGTTCTTCCTGTAAGTGAGGTAGTAGTTTTATGTAACTTAATAATTGAAAGGGCTCTTACCATACAATTTTGCAAGTATGGCTCTATGAGCACAAAAATCTACAGCTTGTTGTCGACTTCATTGCATGGCCCCATATCTGTCGATGGTCATCAAAGTTAAGTTATAGCTCGAAGGTCTCTTTTAATATCCCCCGTACTCTGCAGCTTACCGATCAGGCTTGTCCTCTCCTAAATATCAATTGCATGAGTGTTTATTGGTTGTACAATCTTCAAAATAGCTATGTTTGCACTAGGTAAGAACAAAATTTGCACATATAACAAAGCAAGAGAATGCACTACTCGGGGAGGAAGACGAGGATTCAGACTTCGAACCAATTAAAAAAAATTTAGAAATTGTACAATCTTCTATAGTAACCATTATTATAATCAATGTATTTTATTTTGTTTACCATGCTTTGAAGTGCGGAAGCGAAAAAAAGTTGTGCAGTTTAATATCAATGAAGGTGAGAGAATAGAGGAGGAGAGAGTAGAGAGGAGGAGTATGAGAAAGAAAGAGAGAATATTCCTAAGGAAGGATAAACGAGAGAAAGAGGAGTTTTTGAGGGCCTCTAATAATTGCGCAACAATGTGAAATTATTGAGTTTGTCTTGACACGATTTATAGGAAGGTATATCTCCACTCTTTGTCCAGTTAGTTATCTGTACTGTTTTTACAGTCATTCTTTGCACAGTTAGCAATATGTACTGATTTTGCAGTCGGATTTTTTAACAGTCTTTATAGATGGGTTTCTTTCTGATATAGATATGAATTATTTTCTTTATCTTAATCTTAGCAATCAAATAATCTTCCAATGTCGAAATGTACATATTACAAGATCGTTATTGGACGACCTGCTGGGTGTTAGTTTATTATCGGATGTCCACCTGAATACCTATGCACTTGTGCTATCTGCAAGGAGAAAGAGATCACAAGAAAAATTGAGAAGTTTTTTGTATGTCTCTCCGGATCATGATGTAAGTATCTTTACCTAGAATTCAAAATTCTCATATTTAAAGAGATCATTAATATAATCAACTATGAAGTACTATAATATAAGCAAGGTAAACAACTGTCAAACAATTATCAGCCATATAACCAAAGGGAACGTGGAAAAAGCGAATTTGATACTAATGTCAGTACACGCCCCAGATCATTGGTGTCTTCTAGTATGTGACCTAAAGCATTGTGTGTGGGATTTTTATGACTCGATGTCGCGTGACCGACATCAAGCATCTCTTCCCGGCTTGGTATGTTTTGTTTTTTTTCACTGGTTTATTGTTTGTAGTAATTAATTTCTCATTATCTACTTTATTAAATATATGTCTTATGCTTCAAGCAAATTCATGCATTTAATGATGATTGTAGAGCGGCCTTGCCGCCCAAAATAATGGGCTGGAATATCGAAGCAGTTAATTGAATCCCTAAGCAGAGCAATGGGATTGACTGCAGAGTGTTCGTGCTTAAATACATGGAGACCGTGCTCTCACCAACGGAGGTTTCATGGGCAATGAGAAAGGGTTTGCAATCATATATGCCGCGTTTTCAAGCAGAGATAACCGCTGATATACTACGTATATTCCATGATTTGGTGTTGGAAAACATTGACAATTTGGAGACATAAAACATTTTCGTGTTGTAATATTATTTCACTCTTTGACATTGTGTGACATTAAAATTTTTGGCGCTTGCGATAGTTTCGTTTGAACTTTTGATGCTTCACTTGAATTGCAAAAATAATCCATTAGAAATTAAACAAAGTTCTCAATAAGGCTTGAATACATCAGGCACGCTGGAGAAGTTAAACGACAAATTAACAAAATAGTCGTCATTTGAATCGGTGCATGTCAGCGTGGGCGGTGGTGAAGCTTGTTGCTCTTACGCTGTGCTGGCAAAAAAAATCAAACTCTTAAAATTTAGTGCGTCATCTTAAACGATCTTTTTAGCCTTGCCCTCAACTTTTTTCTCTGGCAAACAATGAAGTACAAAACATATTTACTTTGAATTATAATAAGACATGTACATATTCTATCAAATGGGGAAAAAACAAATTACTTGGTTTGGGTTGCCTATTTCCTCGCTCTCAATGGTCTTCCATGTGTGCATTTGAAGCATCCTTTGGTCTCTTCTTTGGCGGATCGTTTACCTCCGTCTTACGTTCATCATTATCATAAATACATCTTTTTTTCTGGTGCTCGTCATTGTCCACCAGCTCATCTATTTCTTTGGACATTGAATTCATTTTGCTTATAACATGCTCTTTAGCTTGCTTGCAATTTTCAACTTGTCGTACGAGATCATAGCTGAATCGCATTACATGGTTTCTAAATAAAAGGTTAGAGTTGGATTCAGCCATGGAAGGTGTGTCTGCAAGGTAAATTCTCTTTTTGGCCTTCAGAGTAAATCTTTTTAGCACATAACAACTCAGTATTTGTTTTAGACCTCCTAAGTTAAAAATCTTTAAGGGTCCGTTCGTTTCAACGACATTGATATTAAAGTATTGGCATTAAGAAAATGAAAGTCATTTCCGCTATTCGTATCAACAATTGTAGAGTGGAATTGGCTTTCTGGTGGAAAAGCCGTAGATATTCACACAAAACAAAAAACTCATTGGTTCAATGTCTATCTCCAGGTGCGAATATTGAAATTACCAACATTGACTTTTCAAAAAAAGAGTAATTTTTTCTGCATGAAAGCGATTTTTTGGGACCAGACATGATTTTTTCGCCCCAAAGCGATTTTTTTTACACGGACACGATTTTCTGTCTATGACGCTATTTTTTCTCTATGATGCTATTTTTTTTGCCTGGACGCGCTTTTTTTGCCCGGACGGACTTTTTTTCGTCCGGACGTGTTTTATTCGCCCGAACGCGATTTTTTTGCCTGGGTGCGATTTTTTCGACCAGACGCGATTTTTTTTGCTCATGGCATTTTCTTCGCTCGTGGGCGTTTTCTTCGCCCGGACGTGATTTTTTCGTCCGGACGCGATTTTTTCACCAAGGGGCGATTTTTTTGCACAGACGCGATTTTTTTCGCCCCGAGGTGTTTTCTCGCCAATGGACGTTTTTTTCACCCGGAAGCGATTTTTTCGCCCGGGCATCGATTTTTTTGCCCGGGCGCAATTTTTTCGCACGGGCTCGATTTTTTAGCCCAGGGGCGATTTTTTCGCACGGGCGCAATTTTTTTGCCCGGACGCAATTTTTTCGCCCGTAAGTGATTTTTTCGTCTGGGCGCGATTTTTCTGCCCGGGCACAATTTTTCTGCCCGGACGCGATTTTTTCGCTTGTACGCGATTTTTACTACCGGACACGACTTTTTCGGCAGGACGCGACTTTTTCTCCCGGACACGAATTTTCGCCCGAACGCGACTTTTTCGCCCGGACGTGATTTTTTCGCCCAGAAGCGAAAATTTCAGGTCGGGGCAAAAAAATTGAGTCCGAGCGAAAAAAATCGCGTCCGGGCGAATAAGTCACGCCTGGGCGAAAAAATCGCATCCAGGCAATTTTTTTCGCATCCGGTCGAAAAATCACGTCGGGTGCATTGAAATTGCTTGGTATGAATCTTTCATTGAAAAAGGGGAAGAAGAAAACCCGGTCTGAAAATCGTGTCGGGGCGAAAAAATCACATCGGGCCAAAAAATCGCATCCATGCAAAAAAAATCGCGTTTAGGCGAAAAATTCGCGTCCGGGCGAAAAAGTAGTGTCGAAGCGAAGAATTTGAGTTTGGGCGGAAAAATCGCGTTTGTGCGAAAAAATTGCGTCGCGGCGAAAAAATAGCGTTCAGACGAAAAATTTCGCATTCGCGACAAAAAATTTAAGCCCGGGCAAAAACATCGCGTCATGATGAAAAAATCGTGTCCGAGTGATAAAATTAATGTCGGGCGAAAAATCCGCGTTTGTTATTTTTAATTGAGAGCATTGACCAATGTTCATTCCTGTGATTGAAAATCTTTCTGCAAACGAACAATAAAAAGTAATTAATGTCAATTCCAATGACAAAAAGTCATCATGCGGCCGAACAAAAGAATTGGATTTAAACTCAATGTCATTTCCCATGTGTATTGATATTGGATTAAAAGTCAATACTTCAATATCAATGTCGTTGAAACGAACGGACCCTAAGATATGCCGGCATATGATGAGTCCTCTTTATATAGTGTTTTTCGGACTCATCTGAGCTAGTTTTAACGCTCTTGCACTTCACTTTTAGTTTGTTATCGTTGATATTTCATTTATGCTGCTTTTCACGCTTAGTGCTCTATTTTGGCCCTTGGGTGTGCAATTGCACATTCTTTTGTTGGGGGTAAGCACATGGTGCTTCCCATGGTTCTTTTTGTTTGCATTTTGTTGCTGGGAGCTGGTGCCCCAGTTGGTTTCATTGCTGTGCAGGTAGTCGGGATGTCCCGATGTTCATTTTCAATTCTTTGTAAAACGCACGGTCGTGCGTCTTTCTTCGCACACGGTTCCAGTTCGATCATGCGTTTCACACAGCAATTCCGGATACTTCTGTTTCTACCCTGTATTTTGTTCCCGCATGGTTTAGGCCAAACCGTGCGAGAAGGAATCGCACGGTCTGCATATTTTTCTCTTGATTCCTACATTCTGAGGTAAATCGTGTGTTTACTTAACGTATGGGCAAACGCGCCCGTGCGCGAGTTAAACGCACGGTTCCTCTGTTTTCTCTTGTATTTATGCATTCTGTCATTACCCGTGCGATTTCCTTCACGCACGGGCGGAAGCGCCCGTGCGCGAGTAAAACGCACGGGTCAACGCATCTTCTTCCTCGATCTAGATCTGCAAGTTAATAACGCACGGTTAACGCACGGTCGTGCGCGGGACTGTGCGTGACCATTTTTCTTATCTTTTTCTATTTAAGCGCAGATTTTCAGCCATTGCAAGGACCTTCATTTTTAGCCACTTCTCCCGTGAATTTTAGGGCGAAATCCACCGTTCCACCAAGGAGAGGAGATCCGGGAAAGCATTCAACGCTAAATCCAAGCCAGAGCTTACTCTCTGCCTCCTCCTTCATCCTAGAGCTTCAAGAAGGTGTTTCATCTAGCTTTCTCCATCAAGCTAGGAGAAGTTGTGCATTCCTCCACCGACTCGTGACACGAAGAAGACGGGTCCATTTGGAGTGAGGGACAACCTCCTCTACCCCGGATGCAGTTGAGGACCGATCTTGGACGCGGATTGACAACCCGGCGATTCCAATCGTGAATCCTTGGCAAGACTTCGGATCCGGTCGATTTCACACACTTTTACCTTCTTCTTGTTGATAGTCTAGTGAACTCTTTATATATGATGAAGTTGTTCTTATTTTCATAAACATTTGTATTAAATCATGTCTATGTGATTTCATGTATTTTGTTATATTTGCTTGAGGTGCGCCATATTCCATCTGCCACCATCCATCCTTGTCGCACTAGCAATTGCTAGTGGCGTACATTGCGAAGAGGTGCTCTCGACCCTCATTCCGCAAGCCTACTCGCCCATCCACCTAGCGATTCGGTGCATAGCGGTCCGACTAGTCTTCCATCCCGTCTGGCGAAGCATCGCATAGCGGCATTATATTGGTGTAGTTGTTAGATTTTTATTTTCTTTTATCGCAACACCAAAATCCCCCTTTTCGTTTACCCCGGCCTAAGGAATTCAATCTCAAGTCCTACTCAAAACTAACTCCACCTTACTGTGTTCTCTCGAGATCGATACTTGGGAAAATTCACCCATTTTATATTACTTGTGCGACTGGTTCACTGCCGTGATCTTTAGCGCCAAGTTTTTGGCGTCGTTGCCGGGGAACATAGTCGTGTGAGTTGCTGGAGAGGGAGACGTGAGATTGCTTTCCTTTTCCTTTGTAAATCTCTTTTGTTTTTTTTTATTTCTGTTTAGCTTTCCTTTTTCTTTTTTGTTTAGGCAACTGTAGTGATATATTGTTGGATTTAGTAATTTGCACAATTTATTTTGAATCTGCTATCTTAACACCATGTGGGGATATTCGTATGCCCGATGTCGTTGGTGTGGAAATTCCTCTCACGCTAGTCATGAATGCCCTACGAGAGATATTGAGCATAATCCTCAGCATACAATGCATGAGATGTTGTATTCGTACTGCCCTTCAAACACTGTGCCCTGAGCTTATGGTCATTTGTCCTCGCAACATACACCATTCTCTTTTTCCTATCCAGCCCAACAAGTACCGCAGAGTACTGGGAGAAAGTGTTTGTATTGTCGTAGAAGAGATCATGTCCTAAAGGATTGTGTTGAATACCTCCGTGTTATGGAAGAGGATGATGAGCCGGACATCTGGATCATCCCGACTCCTACTCTTGGTGGCACACCTTCATCGTCTGGTTATGTGACCTTGTCACCTTCATTTTTTGAAGGGAATGATGCGGACACAACCACCAGATGTGTGGCTGATTTAGGCTTCGACATGGCTGAGCCTATCTCTCCTGTGTATACATCTCCAAGTGTGGAGCCGATTCTTTATGAGGAACCTGCGCTTGAATTTTATCCAAGCAAAGTTCCTCCACCTTTTGTGCATTCTACTTCAGTCGTCTTTGACGACATTTTCGACGATGCAACACAAATTGAGGCTTGTGATACATGGATTGTTTCCACTCCCATGAAGGAGGACAACCTTCTTGGTGTCGAGGATTCTCCCTCGACACCAAAGGAGGAAGTCCAAGTCTTGGTGGAGGCCTCTACGGATCCGGACGAGCCTTGTAGCATTGTCGATAATGCTGACGATATTTTTCTACCTCAGCCTTTGGGGAGAGAAACTGGGATCACTCCCCTGATTATTTCCTTATGTTCTTTGTCTCTTTTATTTCTTGACCCCCCCCTTCTTTATCCAAGCCTGTGCAAGTTGAATCTGCACGGGTAAGTTGGGTTGACGTTGAGCCTTGCGCTCAGGCTATCGACGAGTACAACCTCTTGTGTGAGGAGGTTCCTACCTCCTTCACATTGGAAGCCTCTGCTGTCACCTTCGCCCCCAACGAACTTGTGGTGGACGAAACCTTGCTAGGCAAGGATTTGTTTTGTGGTAAGATGAGTGAGGACTAGGCCTCTTCCTCATCTTACTTCCTATTTCCTCTGCCTGCGAGGAGCAGGTATGATTATTTAGGCAGAGGGATAACTGTTTTATCTCTATATCGGTACCCGTTACCGCAACGGATAATAGAACAGTTGCCTGTGCATTTTTCTTTTCATAGGCCCATTAGCTAGACATGTTTAGAGTTTAATAAGTCGTGCTGGGATGACAATAACCCCAGTACTTATCTTTCATTTTCTGTACTTTTATTTTCATGTCTATTTTAGTCGTAGCATTTCTTTTTGTATATTTCTCTTTTGTTTTTGCAGAGCTCACCCCTGCAGGTATTCATGGCAACTTTGTATTGGCGGGGTTGTGATTCTTCGTATGGCGGGCCTGCTTTAGGGTTTTTCACGCGTATTCTGGTATGCTCACTAGCTGAGCATTGGGTAACCTCTTCCCTTAGCTCTTTCTGATTTAAATTTCAATATCATATGATGCGTAGCTTAGTTTAAGTCTGGGGGAGAGCAGTATTGTTACCTTTTGCACGCACACATTTCATGTGCATACTAGAAGCTTATCTATTATTATTTTGATTAGTTCATTGTATTGCACACCACTGCACCCACATGAGCGTGTGCTTAGCTGTTAGCGTGCTGAGAGTTAAACTCGTGTCTTTGTTAGATTTGAGAAAATCATTGTGCTGCTTAAGATTGTGGGATGGAGTAAAATGTTGACCTTGCTCTGCTTCTAGTCAACTGCTCTAGTCTCGTGTAGAAATTTGAGTATATTTAATTTTTCTGTATGCTTATAGTTTTATATTTTTTTATTTGCGTAAATTATTTTTCTTTTACTCAAAAGTTGGTGAATCCGGTGTGAATCAAACGGTAGTGTAGGGATGTGTGTAGCCGTCACTAGACTCATTTTGCTCGAGTCGGGAGGAAGGATTATCTTTCTCTGTGGCTAAGAAATTGCCCCAAGCTACTCTCGAAGCATTGGTGCATGGTTAGTCTAGCGTGAGCGTGATGTAGGCATTCATTTTGGCCCGGTTTAGCTTTGTACCGTTCCTAACGTCGTATCCTCGCTAGCCCCGTTGTGCGTACCCATTCTTTTGATTCAGCTCCACCATTATTTCACCAAACCCTCAAAGTCTATCCTTGTCGCACGCCCAAGTCGAGCTTTAGTTTTTCCTATTTTCATTTTGGGGTTTTGATGTGGTGATATTCGTTGTGAATTTGTGGATGTGCTTCAAATTTTAGATTTGCTTATATTGTTATAACAAAGATGAATTAAAAAAAATTGTTTGTGAAAAAAAAAGTGAAAAGAAGAAAAAGTTTGATTGAAAATCTTTTTGAAAATGTGATTGTATTTGGAGTAGGCAGTGCGCACACCCATGTGTTAAAAGTTAAGTCTTGGGTGTGGCGTACTCGTTTGTAGTGTGGTTAGCAGTTGGATTCTTCTGTTTTAGGCTAGCTCATTTGGGTTAGGTGCATAGCCTTCATGTTTATCTTTGTTTATCTCACCGTAACCCAAGCCCCATCTCATATCCTAAAGTCCTACAGATTCATGCTTGAGTCAAACTAGTGTCGTGGAGAGAGTGTGAACGGGCAAGCGTATGGTCCCCGACATTGGTAAATTCTTTTGGAGGTGATCCTGAGCCCCGATCTTTGGCAAAGCTCACCTCAGTGGCCTGCCTAATTTCTTCCTATGCGTGACCGGTTGATTCGCCGTGATTCCATTTTTGAGTAGTAATAAAATTTTTATACGCATTGTGAAAAATATAAACTATTCTGCATACTTAGAAATTTTCTCTATTGTATTTTTATGCACGCGAGCATGCGACTTCGCATGGTACTCTGTTTTTCAATTTCTTTGTAGCTAGTAATTTTCCCTATCTGCTTAGATTTTGTTTGCTCAGGACGTGCAAACAGTTAAGTCTGGGGGTGTGATGAGTCCTCTTTATATAGTGTTTTTCGGACTCATTTAGGCTAGTTTTAAAGCTCTGGCACTTCACTTTTAGTGTGTTATCGTTGATATTTCATTTATGCTGCTTTTCACGCTTAGTGCTCTATTTTGGCCCTTGGGTGTGCATGTAACACCCAAAAAACCTTAATTCCCAAAATGGGGTCAGGCTGGGTGACATGGCCTGGGACACAGGCGTGTCCCAGGGCATGTCCAATGCACACGGCCTGGGACACGGGCGTGTCCCAGGTAGTGTCCTTTACTGTAGGCGTTGACTCGAGTTCTCGAGATAGCACGGTCGATGATTGTCGAGAGGCGACACGGCCTGGGACATGGGCGTGTACCAGGGCGTGTCCTGCTAGGGTGAATACCGGGCGGCGTTGAGTGGCGTTGAGTGGCGCTGAGTGGAATGGCATTGAGTGGCATTGAGTGCGAAACACGGCATGTGATACGGGCGTGTCACAGGGGCGTGTTGGGAACACGGCTAGGTACACGGGCATGTGCCTTAGCCGTGTGCTTCTCGGGTGATTTGGTCCTGTGTTGAAAGGGTGACACGGCCAGTCACACGGCCATGTCAAAGTTGACACGGGCATGTCTGCCCTATGACACGGGCGTGTTGGAGCCCGTGTTCTGGTTCAGTTAGAGTCGGTTCGTATACCGCTTGGGGTACACGGCCTGGGACACGGGCGTTTCATATGTCGTGTCAAGTCAAATTTGGACTTTTGGGTAGATCTCGGCCATCCAATTATTTCTATTTGGATCCAATGGCCCATATGCTTTTCTGCAGTGATAAGGCTGAGGGTTGGCCTCTTCTCTCATTCTTATCAAGAGAGAAAAAGAGAGAGCTTGGAGGAAGGAGAAGGAGGAGAAGAGCAAGGATTTTGTGGTTCTCCCGCGGTCCGATTCGAGATCCGACGCTAGTTTTGTGGTGGCAAAACTACTGCGGTGCTTTCCAACCGGCCAGATTTTTGATGGCTCCCAAGAGATCGTTAAGGGTAATGATCTTTCTTCTTGGACATGTGAAGTCCTTCTTTATGCATGAGTAAGGAATCCTCTCCACCAAAAGGTGGAAAGAGTGAGTGATTCTGGTGGGTTGATAGTTATTATCCCCTGTTGAGTCTGCATCTAGACCCGGAAGTGTGTAGTACGGGATAGGCATGCTATGTAAAGCCCATCTAGACATGTTGGTCTGGATTGGTGATGTTGCATTTACGCACAGGAGAAGACTCCGCGTATACTCGTGTAGTTTGTGGGGTCGTTAGGTTGTGCGTGTGAAGGGGAGTAGCAAGAAGTACTTGAATGTGGAAGTCCAGGAAAATGCCCTTGTGATGTTTGTGTTGTGGCTACGATGTAGCCAGTCCTTGATGGACAATGAAGTCGGTCCTATTTGGATAGTGTGGCTAGTGTGACGCCAGTCCTTGGCGGACGTTATGGCAATTGTGAGCTGCAAGCTCTAAAATGCCTCGTGCCGAACAGGAAAGGTGAAGTCGACCCGCGTCTTGTATTATAGTCGCAAGTACGATGTGCTTGGTGACGGTAAGGCGATTTGAGCAATGGGGGGTGGCGGATTTGTACTGTCGTTATATTGGCTGTACAAGGAAGTGCCAAGGTATTGGGCTTCCATCAGCAGTATAATGAGAGTCTTAGGCCTGTGTGCAATTAAGACTAAATGCTCAATGGTGTTGATCCCGGTTCGCCGGTGTACCCAAAAGTGTGCCTGAGAGAACAGATCGTCGGGTCGGGTGGCTGACAGTTGTGATGGATTGCTTGTGCGTGAGAGCACAATATTTATGATATCTGTCAATTGATGTATTGCTCTGCAGGTAAGGAATGTCACTGCCCCGGGAAAGGGGTAGGATTGTTATAAATTGGTCAGCTAAATGCTGACCGTTGCCTTTTTTGCCACCTTCTGGGTGGATTGCCCTTGTGTAGGTGCTAGAGAGTCGAGCGGAAAATGAAGGGCTGATGCCCGTGCTGCTGCTATTACCGCTCTTGTTGTTGCTTTTGTTGCTAGCCCTTGAAGGCTAGCGAATGTATTTTCTTTTGTTCATGTATGGCCATCCTGCGCGCCGATGTCTGTAATCCATACTATTTAAAGAGGAAATGTAAGGCCTTAAGGCCAAACTATGTTATTTGCTACCCCCTCATTTTAGTGGTTGTATATATAACCTTGGTATTATATATAGTGGATATTCCTTGTATGAGTTTAGCCTACTGCTTATGTTTCCGCTAGCATGCTCTGAGTTAGGATACGTTGGTGGTATTAACCTGTGACATCACCGTCTGTTTGTGGCAAATAGTGTGGGGCCCCGGCCGGACCTTCTATTATATGTTGTTTAACGGGTGCCATCACCAAGCACATCATACTTGTCGTTAATGTGTGTCTTGTCCACCCATAGGTGACTCGTAGTGGTGTTGGGCAATCTAAGCCCCAGCGCTCTAATGAGAGTGTGGCACCAGCTGAGGTGCCAACACCTCATCCATCTGCGGAAACTGTTCACTTAGTTGCTGAGGCTCTATTTGCGATGATTCGGCCGACTGGGCAGGCGCCGCTGGCAGTGGTGCAAGATCGTGTTGGTGTATGACCCGAACCGATTGAGGCTATGGATCCGCGAGCAGCTGAACGACAATTAAAGCAATTCATGAGCTTCAATCCGTCTACGTTCACGGGACTAGGATCCCCAACATAGGCAGAGGACTGGTTATTGCGAGTCAAACGTATCTTGACGGCGATTAGGACGGAGAAACTCAAAAGGTCACTTTGTCCACCTTCTTGTTAGAAATAGAGGCGAGGTTATGGTGGGATGAGGTTGAGTTACACCATTTGGCGGGCAGGCAATTGACTCAAGTATCGATTAAGGAGTTCTCTCACATGTTTTTGGCAAAACATCTACTAGCGACACAACGCATTGCTATGGAGAACGAGTTAAGTTAATGTTTGTTGTATTGATTGCATATTTTGTATGTAGCTTGTGCATGATGTGTGTGCTACAGGCTTTGTCCTAATTTGGAACAATCCGGCGAGAGCCCTGTTTGATACGGGTGCTTCGCATTCTTTTCTGTCTAAGCACTTCGTAACTCGAGTTGGAGTACCGAGTTACGTGACGACAGATGGTGTAAAGGTGCTATTACCGAATGGTTGTATCATGCTTGCGGATAGGACTTGCGATGTGGAAGTGCATATAGGAAATCAGGATTTTGGATTGAGAGCATCGGTGTCGCCGCTATCAGAGTTTGATGTGATCTATGGAATGGATTGGCTCTCGGAGCAGCGTGCCTTTATTGATTGCATCTCAAAGGAGATCACACTGGGCCAGAATACCGAACTTAAGACGAAGTTTGCTGGTATGTGAGGAGTTCGTGGGACCTTTTTGTCTGCACTCCAAGTCGTTAGTGTTGTTCGGAAGGGCGCGGAGTTATTCTTCATGCTTATTCAGGCTGTTGAGCCAAAGGCCAGTGTAAGTGAAGTTCCGATTGTGTCGTAGTTTGCAGATGTATTTCCTAAAGATCTTCCTGGGTTACCGCCCCAGCAGGAGATTGACTTCACGATTGAGTTGGTGGCAGGTGCAAAACCTGTGGCCCGCTCACCATATCGCATCGCGCCAAAAGAAATGGCTGAACTTAAAGTCCAATTGGAAGAGTTATTGGAGCAGGGATACATACGCCCAAGTATGTCACCTTGGAGCGCGCATGTTCTATTTATGAAAAAGAAAGACGGTAGTTTGCATTTGTGTATTGACTACCGCGAATTGAATAAGCTGACGGAAAAGAACAAATATCCGATTCCACGGATCGATGACCTATTTGATCAGCTAGCGGGGTCAACCGTCTATTCAAAGTTGGATTTGAAATCGGGGTATTATCAATTGCGGATTCGGGAAGGTGACATTCCTAAGACAACATTTTTGACACGTTATGGTCATTATGAATTCACGGTGATGTCGTTTGGCTTATGTAATGTTCCTTCGGTATTCATGGATTTAATGCACCGGACGTTCCGAGAGTACTTTGATTTATTCATAATTGTGTTTATTGATGATATTCTTATGTACTCTCAGTCGGGATATGATCATGCAAACCATTTGCGGATGGTATTGCATACCCTGCGAAGGAATAAGTTGTATGCCAAGTTCTCAAAGTGTGAGTTCTGGTTATCGTAAGTGGCTTTTCTTGGCCATGTGGTAAGTGGAGAGGGAATAGCAGTAGATCCAGCAAAGATAAGTGCCATACAGGATTGGCCAGTTATGTCTTCAGTGGCCGAAGTAGGAGCTTTCTTGGACTGGTATGCTACTATAGACAGTTTATGAAAAACTTCTCATGGATTGCTTTACCTCAGACCACGTTGACGAGAAAAGATCAGAAGTTCGTTTGGACGTCGGAGTGCATGCGAGCTTTTGAAGAGCTGAAGAGTCGTTTGACCACGGCGCATGTGTTGACATCGCCATATGGTACAGACGGCTATGAGATCTACAGTGATCACCAATTGAGCCACACCACAAAAGACTCGTATGATGCCCCTGACGAAAGCCCAATGCCTTGACGCTCTCTTGTACAGTTGCATAACGCAGGTACAAATCAGCCACCCACCATTGCTCAAATCGCCTTGCCACAAAGGTATACCGAAGTACTCATGGTCAACTTACAGGCGCGGGTCGGTTTCACCTTTCCTGCTCGGCACAAGTCCTTTTTCGCAGTTGCAGCCCTACGGCCCAACTTCATACCACATGGCGCTCACGGCCACAAGAGTTGAACCCAACTCTTACAATTTTCGTGACTTCCTCCAGTACTTCCTGCAACACCAAGTCATAGGCATCCATCACAGATTTCATGCACACTAGCAATAAACACGGAGTCTTCTCCGATGTGCAAACAAGCATCACCAATCCAGACCAACAGATGGGCTTCACACAGCATGCCTATCCGTATTCACACTTCCGGTTCTAATGCACTACAACAAGGGATGAACCACCAATCCCAAGGGAATCTCTTCGCCATCCACCTTTTGGTGGATGATTCCTATGCAAATACAAGAAATAAGTACTTCACTTGTCCAAGAAGGGAATCGTTACCCTTGAGAGACGCTTCGGAGCCATGGGGAGAAAAGTAAATGGATGAACGTTCTCGCAACAGCCTTGCCATCGCAAATCAAAACTCGGCTAGCGATTTGAACCACCGTAGCACCACCGGTAGCCGGCTTCCTCTTCTTCATCCTCCTCAAGCTCTCCTCTCTCTCCCTTACTTAAGAAAGAGCAAGACACAACTCAAATGAGCTTTCTCCTTCTCAAGGCCGGACTTATCACCCAAGGGATGAGCCTAGACCATTGGATCTTGGTTAAAGAAAATGAACGGATAAGATCAGCCCTTAAACTGATTTCCTGGACTGAACACGGGTTGTTGACACGCCCGTGTTACAGGCCGTGTTCCTGAAGCGGCTACAGAACCGACTCACCCAGTCCAGAACACAGGTTTAGACACGCCTGTGTCAAACACCTAACATGCCCGTGTCCGAAAGCACACAGCTGTATGACTAGTCGTGTCACTCTTTCAACACAAGACCAGATCACCCGAGAAGGACACTACTAAGGCACACGCCCGTGTCCTTAGCCGGGTGCCAAACACGCCCCTGTGACACGCCCGTGTCATAGGCCGTGCTCCATGTTGCGCGCTAGGGTTCGAAGAAAATAAACGCAACCGAACTAGCAACCCGATGAGGCAAGTATACCTATCGAATTGTAGCAAGGGGACACAAGTGTCGTATTGAAATCCGGGAACTGTTGGCTAAGCTTACTCACACGAACGCTATTATCTTATCGACGGAAAAACTAGGGTTTTAGAAAATCTAAGTGCAGGGGAGAAAGTAAAGCTATACTAGAAAGAGAAACACTGCAATTAATTAAAGAGCACAAGATAGGAGATTACTACTAAAGGAAGAAAATATGAAATGGAAATACACCCGATCAAGATTCACCTCGGCTAAAGACGATTAAGAAAATGCGATAAAAATCTAAACTTAATAGGATAAGGGTCCTTGACCGTGGAGGTTCCTAAAGCTTGAACACGCTTCTCTCGAAGTCGTGCCCAACTGAGTTTAGGAAGGTCCGACCGACTCTCGTCTAAATCGGAGGCCTAAAACTCGCTTTACGTGGTGAACCCCACTATTGGATTTTACTCCAATCCGGGAGATTTGGACGTCTGCCTCTCTCGAGGGGTGCGTACAACTCCCTTTACTCTTGAATGCTCACTTCATTCTTTCGGCCTCTCGGCTAGCCCAGAATGAAAGCAAAGGCGGAGAGTATATATCAAAAATATACCCCCAACCCGTGATTAATCAAGAGTAATTCAAGGCCCTAACCTAAAAAGAAAAGACTGATTAAAACATCATAACATAATCGCTCTAACCTCGGATCATCAAGATCGAGTACAAGGAGGATTAGTTAATGATAATGGAGTGGAGGGGGGAGATGAGTAGAAAAGCATAAGAAGAACACAAGCTAAAGGAAGAACAATTTTATTAATGAAAAAGGGCAAGTTACACTAATGAAAATAAAATTACAAGTGCATGAAAATTAAATCCTATTCTAGCCCTACAAGTAGCACTAAGCAAGAGCAAAAATTACAAAGAAAAGCTAAGACAAACTACAATTAAGCTAGGGTTAAACAAAAATTACAAAGAGAGGGGGAGAGAGAGAGAGAGAGAAAGCATGAAAAAGGATCAAGAAACAAAGGGGCAGCACCTCCCCCACTCAACCAAAACTTGCTGAAATGGGGAGGGGGGGCTCAATTTATAGAAAATTTCTCGGGTTGGTCACGCCCTCCGACACGCCCTAGGGGGGGCGTGTCAGGGGGCGTGACAGGTACGGATTTGACCTCGGGCTCTGGATTCTGGCGGGAGGGATGATTGCTTCGGTACGTCGGTGGTCACGCCCTAGGTCACGCCCGTGACAGGGGGGCGTGACAGGCATGTCATGTCCAAATCATTGGTCGGAAATCCGTCAGTCACTGAAAAAGGAGGGTGTCACGCCCATGTCACGGGCGTGACATGGGGTGTGACAGTACTGTTTGCGTGCTGAGGCAGAACGGCATTTAATGCGGCGGCAGGCTTTGCGGCAGAGGGCGACACGCCCCTGGTCACGCCTGGTGACACGCCCAGGGAGGGCGTGTCAGGGGGCGTGACAGCGGTTTTTGACCATTTTCTGTCCCTTCCAGCAGGTGTCCTCGGGATCGGGTGACACGCCCTAGGTCACGCCCAGGGAGGGCGTGATAGGGGGGCGTGACAGGTCATTTTGGCAATTTTTCTGGAAACCTGCAAAAAGACAGGAAAACGTTAGTGGCAATAAAATTTACATAAAAAGGATAAAAATAAACTAATAAAAGACATAATTTATACAATATAAAATATAAAATACGATAATAGTTTAGGCTACAAAACGTATTATCAAATTCCCCCAAGCTTAAGCTTTGCTTGTCCCCAAGCAAAAATATAAAAACTAGAAATTTATAAAAAGGACTAATCAAAAAGTTCTAATTATGCCTACACAAGTACTATGCGAAATTCTAAGTAGGGAAAAAGGTGAAATGTAAGTCTAAAACAATTATTTAGGTATGGTAAAACTTTTATAAACTTTACTTAATAAAAACAAATCATCCAAAATTTTAACGAGATTTTTTTAAATGGACTTAAGCAAAGCAACGAAAATGAAAAACACGCATTGAGTTGTTACTAGATCCAAGCAACGCATTATAATTATATCAATTTAATTAACAAAAATCTAGGTTTAAATCCAAAACTAAAACTGATTTACTGTTTTTCTTTTCTTAGTTATTAAATAAAAAACAAAAAGCGTGAATCAAGAGGACTTAAATAGGACAGAAACGTTTGGTTTAGGAAAATGATTAAGAGTGGAATTCAAAGATAAACGTGAAGGTTTTAAAATCACACTAAACCAAAGCAAAGAGTTTCAAAAAAATTTCATAAAAATATATTCACATTTTTTTTCTTTTTCTCTTTTTTTTTCAAAACAAAGGCCATAAATATTTTTATTTTCCTTTTTGAGTTGGCCAAACAAAAATAAACATCACTTTCGAACATACTTCTTTTTTTTAAAAAAAAATCTTTCTCCCGCAAAAATCACAAAATACCCTATCAAAATTGTCACAATAATTTATGAAACTCAAAAAGGCTAGTGTGATTCGATAGGTTGGAAATTTTGGCTTTGGTGAAACTGAAATGAAGGGAGGAGCTATCAAATGAAATCGGAAAAAGGCTCAAAAGCGGCTAACTAGTGGTAAAAGTTTTTAGGTTGGCAGGAAAGCTCAAACGAAAACAAAAACGGCCTAAATCATTTTCACGCTTTTGAATTTATTTAAAACAAAGGTTTGAAAAATTTCAAAAAGCGAGTCCTAGATAATAAAAGAAGATTGATGAAATTAACTCAAAAATAGAAATAATAGGTGACTTGGATCATTCACATCTACTACGTTATTCAAAAGTTGACTTTACAAAAATTATTCAAAAACGAAAAAGAAAATAGTGGATGATGAATTTTTAAGAAAGTAAAGGAAATAAACAACAAAAAACCATAATAGAAATGCGAGTTTTAGAAAAATATTTCACCTTAACATGCTACCGCGAATTAGAAACACAGTATGGCCAACATTTTACTTGTGAAACATAATTAAAAAGAACGATTAGAAATATTATAATTAACTAAGTTGTTTATAGAAGATTTTGAGTGAAACAAAACTAAAAACTAAGGGTACTATTGAAATACCAAAATGTCTAAACTATTCAAAAACACATATATTTTTTTTTTAATTTTGAGAAATATACACTTTTTTTGGATTTTTAGAAATTTTTTTCTCTTTTTTTTTGGAGTTTTAAGATATTCATTTTTTTTTATTTTGGAAATATTTAAAATATATACAAAAAGAAAATTATTTACACTAAGCAAAAATGAAGGAGGAAATCCTCCCCCAAGCTTAAAACAGACATTGTCCTCAATGGCTAAAGAAGGGGATTGGAGAAGGAGAGAAAAATAAAGTACAGAATTGAAAGATAGAATTGAAATACAGGTACTTCCCCGGATTTATTTGCTGCGAAAGCTGAGTGATGCCGCTCCCCGAATGTCTTCTTTGGACTTTGTGATGGATTCAGCAATGTTGGAGCAGGCGATCACAGAAGCTTCAGCTTGTCGGAGCCGTCCGAGGCAAAAATTGTAAAATAAAGAAAACAGAAAAAGATAACTTGGGGGACCTCCCAAGAGCGCCCTTTGGTTAAAGCGTCGTTGAGCTCGACGCATCAAAAAAATAATATTGTCCAAAAATATTGTCGTCCCGAAATAAAATTGTCTTTAGCAAAAAAATAAAAGTTTCAGATTAGAGTTCGTGAAGCAGAAACTTAATAATGTTTGGACTGACATCATCATCACCAGAGAAATACAGTTTAAGACGCTGACCATTCACTTTGAAATTACCCTTATCAGGGTGAGAAATTAAAACAGTTCCATAAGGAAATACTTCTAAAACAGAAAACGAGCCAGACCAGCGAGATTTTAATTTGCCCGGAAATAAACGTAAACGAGAATTATATAAAAGGACTTGGTCGCCCGACTTAAAGTTTTTAGGGTGCCTTAAGTGTTTATCGTGTAAATGCTTCGTTCGCTCTTTATAAAGTTTGTTATTTTCATAAGCATAAGAGCGCCACTCGTCGAGTTCATTTAGTTGAAATTTTCGAAGGTCACCGACTGAGTGGGGATCGAAGTTTAAAAATTTTAAGGCCCAAAAGGCGCGGTGTTCTAACTCTACGGGCAGATGGCACGATTTTCCATAGACCAGCCGATACGGCGTACATCCGAGGGCGGTTTTGTACGTTGTTCGGTAGGCCCATAGAGCATCGTCAAGTTTGGTTGACCAGTCTTTTCTAGAAGTTGAAACAGTCTTTTCTAATATTCTTTTTATTTCTCTATTAACTACTTCGACTTGACCGTTAGTTTGGGGGTGGTAGGCAGTGGACAGTTTATGCGTAACGCCGTATTTAGTAAGGATTTTTGAAAATTGCGCGTTACAGAAATGGGAACCCCTATCGCTAACGATTGCGCGAGGCGTACCGAATCTAGAAAATAATTTTTTTAAAAACGTGACTACAACTCGGGAGTCATTCGTAGGAAGAGCTTGGGCCTCAGCCCATCGTGACACATAATCAACAGCAACCAAAATATATTTGTTTCCGAAGCTAGATGGAAGGGGGCCAACAAAATCAATTCCCCAGAGGTCGAAAATTTCGCACTCTAAGAAATAATTTTGCGGCATTTCATTTTTATTAGAGATGTTGCCCGACCGTTGGCAACTATCACACCTGCTCACAAAGGCTTGCGCGTCCTTAAACAGGCTAGGCCAGTAAAAGCCCGCGCAAAGCACCTTATGAGCGGTGCGAGCAGCTTGATAGTGCCCACCTGTCGGGCCTTCATGCAAATGTTTTAGAATATCTATTCCTTCATCAAAAGAAACACATCTCCTTATCACTTGATCCGCACAAATTTTGAAAAGATGTGGGTCTTCCCAAAAGTAGTTCTTCAGCTCAGAAAAGAATTTCTTCTTTTGCTGAGAGGAGAACTCTTTTGGGAGCACCCGGGCCACTAGATAGTTGGCGATGTGCGCGAACCAAGGAGAAGTAGATGTATTCACTAAAAGCAGCTTCTCGTCAGGAAAATATTCATTAAAAGATTTTTCATTTAATTTTTCTATAAAGGGGTTATCTAATCTTGATAAATGGTCGGCGGCCAAGTTCTCGGCTCCTCGCTTATCACGGATCTCTAAGTCAAACTCCTGGAGGAGTAAGACCCAGCGAATCAAGCGAGGTTTGGCATCCGTTTTGGCAAGAAGGTACTTGAGGGCCGAGTGGTCCGTAAAAACAATGATTTTTGAAAGAGTAATGTAAGGGCGGAATTTATCAAACGCAAATACTATAGCTAAGAGCTCCTTCTCGGTTGTGGTGTAATTTTCTTGTGCAGATGTGAGGGTTTTACTAGCGTAATAGATGGGGTGGAAGTTCTTAGATATGCGTTGACCTAATACGGGCCCCACCGCAAAACTACTCGCATCGCACATAATCTCGAAAGGAAGGTCCCATACCGGAGCTATCATAATCGGTGCGTTAATTAACTTTTCTTTAATTAATTCAAAGGCAAAAATACAAGAGTCATCAAAAATGAATGGAGCGTCTTTTTCTAAGAGATGGGTGAGGGGCTTAGTGATCTTGGAGAAGTCCTTTATAAAACGACGATAAAAACCAGCGTGGCCTAGGAAACTTCTTATAGCTTTTATGTTTGTAGGTGGCGGCAACTTCTCAATAACTTCTATCTTGGCAACGTCTACCTCAATACCTTTAGCAGAAATTTTATGACCCAAAACTAACCCTTCCCTCGCCATAAAATGGCATTTTTCCCAATTTAGGGCAAGGTTAGTTTCTTCGCATCGTTCTAAGACTTTTTCGAGGTTTTCTAAACATCTATCGAAGGAATCGCCGAACACGGAGAAATCGTCCATGAATACCTCCATAATGCTTTCTACGTACTTGTCAAATATTGCGAGCATACATCGCTGGAATGTAGCTGGCGCATTGCATAATCCAAACGGCATTCTTCGGTACGCGAAGGTGCCGAAGGGACAAGTAAACGTAGTTTTCTCTTGGTCCTCGGGAGAGATGGGTATTTGAAAGTACCCCGAGAGGCCATCGAGAATACAATAAAAGCTATGGCCGGAGAGACGTTCTAAAATCTGGTCGATAAACGGTAAAGGGAAGTGGTCCTTGCGGGTGGCGTCATTTAACTTACGGTAATCTATGCACATACGCCTACCCGTCACCGTCCGCGTCGGGATTAATTCAGTATTCTCATTACTAACTACGGTGATCCCTCCCTTCTTTGGAACTACCTGAACGGGGCTAACCCACTTACTGTCCGATATAGGGTAGATAATTCCTGCGTCTAATAGTTTCATAACCTCGCCCTTGACTACTTCTTTCATATTCGGGTTTATACGGCGCTGAGGTTGGATAGAGTTACGCGAATTATCTTCCATTAAAATTTTATGTGTACAGAAAGATGGGCTTATGCCCTTGATATCAGAAATTTGCCAAGCAATAGCCCGGCGATGCTTACGTAGAACTAGAAGAAGTTTATCATTCTGCGTATCCGTGAGGTAGGCCGAAACGATAACTGGTAACTTGGAGTCTTTTTCTAAGAAAGCATACTTAAGGTGTTCGGGAAGTTCTTTAAGTTCTAGGGTAGGGGGTTCTTCATAAGAGGATTTTGAGATTCTTTCTTTTTCAAAAATAATATCTTCATAAACTTTTTTATAAGGAACGTAATAAGGGGTGGGGCTAGCAGCCAAGACAGCTTCTTGTAGAGATTCAGTGGGAAGAAAAGAGGAAGAACAAAAATCAGAAAATTCTTTTTCAAACTCAGAAAGACAATAAGAAGATTCATCACTTCCTTGCAGTGATTCTGTTGTAAGAGAAGAGGAGCAAAAAGTAGAAAATTCTTTTTCAAACTCGGAGAGGCGGTAGGAAGAATCATCACTCACGGCGTCTACGAAAAAACATGAGTCATCGTTCGCTAAGGTGTTCTTCATCGAAGGGGTGATAGAAAATGTGACTTCGTCGTCGCCTACTCGAAGAAAGAGCTTACCATTGCTTACGTCAATGATGGCTCGGGAGGTGGCAAGGAAGGGTCGGCCAAGGATCAGGGGAACCTCGACGTCTTCTTCGATGTCCAGAATGACAAAGTCCACCGGGAAGATGAACTTGTCGACTTTCACTAGAACGTCCTCCACTATTCCTAACGGGTACTTGACGGATCTATCGGCAAGCTGGATACTCATACGCGTGGGGTTAAGGCTACCAATCCCTAACTTTTTGAACAACGAAAAGGGCATCAGGTTTATACTCGCGCCTAAGTCGGCTAACGCGTGTTTAACAAAAAGATCACCGAAGACACACGGGATAGAGAAACTACCCGGGTCACTGATTTTCTTCGGCAAACCGTTTGTTAAAACGGCGGAGCACTCGGCATTTAGCGTGACGTGCGAAAGATTCTCTAACTTCTTCTTGTTTGTGAGGAGGTCTTTGAGATATTTGGCGTATTTTGGCATCTGCAAAATAGCCTCGTGGAAGGGAAGATTAATGTGGATTTGTTTGAAGATTTCTAAGAAACGGGAGTACTGATCATCTTGACGTTGTCTATTAAGTTCAGAGGGGTATGGAGGAGTTGAATTATTTTTGAAGATGGGTGGTGGAGTGAGATTATTTTCTAAAATAGGGGTGATTACTTCTTCAGCAGAGGGTGGAAGCGGAGCGGAGCTTTGATTTTTAGAGGCGGGAGCGGAGCTTTGATTTTTAGAGGCGGGAGCGGAGCTTGCCTCGGGCTCTTCACTTACCATACCGGAGACTTGCTTCCCACTCCGAAGAGTTATAGCTTTCGCTTGCTCTCTCGGGTTGGGTTCGGTATTGGAAGGAAGAGACCCTGCGGGTCGCTCAGAAATTATTTTCGCGAGCTATCCTACCTGATTTTCTAGACTTTTTACGCTTCCGGTTAAAGTTCTTATGGTAGCGTCATTTGTGGTGATGTATTTAGAAAGTAATTCCTCCAAGCTTGGAGGTTTTGGGTAATTTTGAAGAAGTGGTGGTGGTGGTGGTGGTGCAGAAAAATCATTTTGCGGGGGTGGGCGCATCGCATTCGATGGATTACTCCATGAAAAGTTCGGATGGTTTCTTAAAGCAGGATTATAACTATTCGGAAAATTAAAACCAGGCGGATGAAAATTCGCAGCAGAAAAATTATTAAAAGCAGTTCTAGGCATATTATTAACATAATCTAAATGTTCTGGAGTAGGGGTTGCATATTCCCATACCTGAGGGGCGGAGGCAGCAGTCATCTCCGTTATCTTTTTGCTTAGGATTTCTACTTGCAGAGCGAGCTGGGAGACATTGTCCACTTCATAGATACCTGCAGGCTTGTTCGGGCGGGACCTAGGCACATTCCACTAATAAGTGTTCATGGCCATGTCCTCAAAAAGCTCAAGAGCGGCTTCCGGGGTCTTATGATTTAAAGTACCGCCAGAAGCTGCGTCTATCATTTGCTTCGTGCTTTGATTTAGCCCGTTATAAAACGTCTGCACTTGTAACCATACAGGCAGCGCGTGATGTGGGCATCGTCTTAATAATTCTTTAAATCTCTCCCAGGTTTCGTATAGGGTTTTAGAGTCTATTTGTCCAAAGGCAGAGATGTCGTTCCTAAGTTTTGCAGTTTTAGCTGGTGGAAAATACTTCGCCAAAAATTTTTCAGTTAATTCATTCCAAGTGGTTATGCTATTTTTCGGAAGTGTGTTAAGCCACTGCTTAGCTTTAGTTCTTAGAGAGAAGGGGAAGAGTCTCAGCCTGATCGCATCATTTGTGACACCATTTATCTTGAAGGTGTCGCAAATTTCAAGAAAGCTAGCTATATGTGCGTTCGGATCTTCATCTTGAAGTCCGTCAAATTGCACATATTGCTGCACCATTTGAATTATGCTAGGCTTTAGTTCGAAGTTATTATTTTCTATAGCAGGGCGGACTATACTTGATTCTGTTCCCTCGAGGTTCGGTCGTGCATAATAGGACATAGTCCTTTGCATGGCCTCATCTACGTTGGGTTCTTCCATTCTTAAAGTAGCAAATGACTCGGAGTCCTCAACCGGCACTTGGATAGTAGGACCTTGAAATCGCGATCTTCTCCGAAGAGTACGCTCAATTTCGTGGTCCAAGTCCAAAATAACCGACGGACTCCCGCGGGTCATGCACTAAAAGAACAGAAAAGAAGAAGAGGAAGAGAAAAAGGATAAACTAGAAAAAAAAATTAGAATTTTTTTTTTTTTTGAAATAGATTTTTTTTTATAGATTAACTCCCGAACTTCCCAAGGACTACCCCGTGAAGGGTTCGCAAGGTACTAGACAAGACAGTGGCGCTTAAAGCCCTTTGCCCTTTTCGAGAGAATTAGGTGGCGTAGAAAAATTGTGAGGTTGGTTTCTATTAAGAGCGGTGATAAAAAATTTTTGATTTTTTTTTTAAAATTTTAAAGAAAAAGGATGAGAAAGAGAAGAGATAAAATTAATAGGTTCGTGTTTTCAAAATATCAACGGAAGTTGGTTCCCCGGCAACGGCGCCAAAAACTTGTTGCGCGCTAGGGTTCGAAGAAAATAAACGCAACCGAACTAGCAACCCGATGAGGCAAGTATACCTATCGAATTGTAGCAAGGGGACACAAGTGTCGTATTGAAATCCGGGGACTGTTGGCTAAGCTTACTCACACGAACGCTATTATCTTATCGACGGAAAAACTAGGGTTTTAGAAAATCTAAGTGCAGGGAAGAAAGTAAAGCTATACTAGAAAGAGAAACACTGCAATTAATTAAAGAGCACAAGATAGGAGATTACTACTAAAGGAAGAAAATATGAAATGGAAATGCACCCGATCAAGATTCACCTCGGCTAAAGACGATTAAGAAAATGCGATAAAAATCTAAACTTAATAGGATAAGGGTCCTTGACCGTGGAGGTTCCTAAAGCTTGAACACACTTCTCTCGAAGTCGTGCCCAACTGAGTTTAGGAAGGTCCGACCGACTCTCGTCTAAATCGGAGGCCTAAAACTCGCTTTACGCGGTGAACCCCACTATTGGATTTTACTCCAATCCGGGAGATTTGGACGTCTGCCTCTCTCGAGGGGTGCGTACAACTCCCTTTACTCTTGAATGCTCACTTCATTCTTTCGGCCTCTCGGCTAGCCCAGAATGAAAGCAAAGGCGGAGAGTATATATCGAAAATATACCCCCAACCCGTGATTAATCAAGAGTAATTCAAGGCCCTAACCTAAAAAGAAAAGACTGATTAAAACATCATAAAATAATCGCTCTAACCTCGGATCATCAAGATCGAGTACAAGGAGGATTAGTTAATCATAATGGAGTGGAGGGGGGAGATGAGTAGAAAAGCATAAGAAGAACACAAGCTAAAGGAAGAACAATTTTATTAATGAAAAAGGGCAAGTTACACTAATGAAAATAAAATTACAAGTGCATGAAAATTAAATCCTATTCTAGCCCTACAAGTAGCACTAAGCAAGAGCAAAAATTACAAAGAAAAGCTAAGACAAACTACAATTAAGCTAGGGTTAAACAAAAATTACAAAGAGAGGGGGAGAGAGAGAGAGAAAGCATGAAAAAGGATCAAGAAACAAAGGGGCAGCACCTCCCCCACTCAACCAAAACTTGCTGAAATGGGGAGGGGGGCTCAATTTATAGAAAATTTCTCGGGTTGGTCACGCCCTCCGACACGCCCTAGGGGGGGCGTGTCAGGGGGCGTGACAGGTACGGATTTGACCTCGGGCTCTGGATTCTGGCGGGAGGGATGATTGCTTCGGTACGTCGGTGGTCACGCCCTAGGTCACGCCCGTGATAGGGGGGCGTGACAGGCATGTCATGTCCAAATCATTGGTCGGAAATCCGTCAGTCACCGAAAAAGGAGGGTGTCACGCCCATGTCACGGGCGTGACATGGGGCGTGACAGTACTGTTTGCGTGCTGAGGCGGAACGGCATTTAATGCGGCGGCAGGCTTTGCGACAGAGGGCGACACGCCCCTGGTCACGCCTGGTGACACGCCCAGGGAGGGCGTGTCAGGGGGCGTGACAGCGGTTTTTGACCGTTTTCTGTCCCTTCCAGCAGGTGTCCTCGGGATCGGGTGACACGCCCTAGGTCACGCCCAGGGAGGGCGTGACAGGGGGGCGTGACAGGTCATTTTGGCAATTTTTCTGGAAACCTGCAAAAAGACAGGAAAACGTTAGTGGCAATAAAATTTACATAAAAAGGATAAAAATAAACTAATAAAAGACATAATTTGTACAATATAAAATATAAAATACGATAATAGTTTAGGCTACAAAACGTATTATCACTCCACACTCAACGCCACTCCACTCAATGCCACTCAACGCCACCCGGGTATTCACCCGAGCAGGACACGCCCTGGGACACGCCCGTGTCCCAGGCCATGTCACCTCTCGACGATCGTCGACCGTGCCATCTCGAGAACTCGAGTTGATGCCTACAGTAAAGGACACGCCCTGGGACACGCCCGTGTCCCAGGCTGTGTGCACTGGACACGCCCTGGGACATGCCCGTGTCCCAGGCCGTGTCACCCAGCCTGACCCATTTTGGGACTTAGGGATTTTTGGTGTGTTACAATACTCCCCCCCCCCCCTTAAAATAAATTTAGTCCCGAAATTTGTACGCAGCAAGGGAACAAAAATCACAATGCTATTCCACTAACAGTTTTGTTACAAAAGAATGTACACGGTCAACAATTTTCACAAAAAACTCGGGAAACTCAGCTCGCATGGTCTGCTCTCGCTCCCATATTATCTCTTCACGGCCACAATTGTCCCACCAGACTTTGACCATCCCGATCATCTTGTTCCGCAACTGTTTTTCGGCTCGATCCTCGATTCGAATAGGCCTAACTTTGGTCATTAGCCCACTGTTGACTGATATTTGATCTACAACAACCACTTTGATTGGCTCTCTTACCACTTTTCGCAACATAAGACATGAAACACATCATGTAAATCACTCAGCTCTTGCGAAAGTGCTAATCGATAGGCAGCTTCACCAATATGCTCGACCACCTCAAATGGTCCCAGATATATCGGGCTCAACTTTTTCAGACTCCGTATCCTGGACACACCTTTGAATGGTTTGATTTTCAAGTACACCCAATCGCCCACCGCAAACTCCACGTTTCGGTGCTTGACATTGTAATACTTAGCTTGCCTGTCTTGAGCAACCATCAGTCTTTCATGTATCAACCGTATAATTGTGTTGGCATCATCTAACTCTTTTCGCCAATACAACTTCGTTTCGCTAGTCTACGCCCAAGCCAAAGGTGTATGACATTTTTTACCGTATAAAGCCTCATAGGGCGACATCTGGATACTAGCTTGGTAGCTATTATTGTAGGAGAACTCAACCACACCGTGATGATCTTCCCAATTCTTCCTGAAATCCAGCGCGCACATTCGGAGCATATCCTCCAACGTCCTGTTGGTCCTCTCGGTCTGACTATATGTTTGAGGGTGGAAGGCCGTGCTGAAATGTAATTTTGTACCCAACAGTTCATGGACTAATCTTCAATCACCCGAAGTGAAACGCCCATCTCGATCACTAACGATGCTACGGGGCACACCGTGCAATCGTAAAATAGTATCCACGTACATCTTTGACAATTTCTCAACTGAATCGTCCTTACGGTTCGGGATGAAGTATGACACCTTGGTTAATCGGTCCACAATCACCCTGAAAGTTAGGGTAAGCTCTGAAAAACTCTAAAGGGGGGTGAATAGAGTTATTGAAATCTTTTTATTTTTACTGAATTAAAAGATCTTTTAATAAAGTAGGTTACTATAATATAAGTGTATAGGTGCACAAGTGCAGCAGATAAACTAAGCTACACAATAAGAATATATCACAGCACAAGCACAAAGCAAAAACTACACAGCCACACAGAATATACAAGAAATTTATAGTGGTTCCCCAAACTTGGGTACATCCACTCTTCTACCACCCTAGGTAGGAATCCACTACAGGTTTTGATCAGGTGACTGTCACCAATGAGCTTTTGATTAGGTGCTCAAAAACCAATCCTCAAGCCTTTTGGTTAGGAGACTTGCAGCCAGGAATAATTTTGAAGGGAATTAAAACCTTGTACAGAGGTGGGGATGAGAGAGTGATAGTGTTCTTCTCTTTCTCAAATACAACTGAGAGAAGACTGGTGGATTTGTGTTGTTGTCAAAGCTCCCCCTTAGATCTTGACTGGTTCAGGAGTGGAAGCTTTGCAAAAGGGTGAGTAGGCCTTTTAGCTCTTCAGAGATCCTTGACTGATTTGAATAGCTTGTCACTTGAGATCCCTGAAAGCAAAGAGAGAAAGGAAGAAGGACTCTTGATGGTGATGGTTGTTCCTTCTTCTTCTCTTGAGAGCAGTAGTTTTTCTGAGAACTGTTTTAACTGCACTTTTGATGTCTATAAGCTTTTTCCTGTGTGTTGCTTGTTGATAGCACACGAGTTTTTGTGTATCACTTTTCTTCTCTGATTTTCTTAAATCTCAGTGTCTTGTTTGTTGAGAGATCCTCCAATGATATTTGTGGCTTGGTCGAATTCAAAAATCTGCAATAAATGCTTAGCCGGAATCTCGGAAATGAAAATGGCAAGTATGCTGTCATATATTCTATTCTATATCTGTCCCGAGATATAAGTAGTTAATTAAATGAAGAATATTTGTAATCAATGTTGCTAGTAACGGCTCAATTCAAAAGATATAAGAGCATTGATTATCCAGGAAATTAACGGCTTATAGTAGTATAAGACAAGGAGACAGAAAAGGAAAGAATAAATGACAATATGCCTTACAGTTTTCGTCGACCTAAGAACGGCTTTCGTCGACCTGAGAATGGCTTTCGTCAACCTGTGATTTCGTCGACCTGAGAATGGCTGTTCGTCGAGCTGAGATCCAAGATCATTGAGCTGAGTTTGCAGTCTAGACTTAGAATATTTTCTGCTATTGAGTATTGAAGTATTGATCTTGGCGTTGAGAGCGTTAAGTGAACTTTGGCTCTGAATAAATTTTGGTGTTGAGAGATCTTTGGCTTTGAGTGAACTGTGGCGCTGAGTCAATTTTGGCGCTGAGAGCTGAAGTGTTAGTCGACCTAAGGACAGAGTTCGTCGACCTGATGTTCTTAGTTCGTCGACTGAAGTTTGCCAGAGGAGTTATTACTATGTTCAGAGATCGCCGAGCTGATATCTAAGTTCGTCAAGCTCAGCTCAGAGAATTGTCTCTGGGTTAGTCAAGCTGAGCACGACGATCGTCGACCGGAGTTTGACAAACGCAGATCTCCTTTTTATTAAGTCTTGAATCTTCTAAGTCTTGAGTCTGTGGCAGTGTTGGAGGCTGGTCCTTTGAACTGTTGCCTTAAGGGACTAGACCTAGACTCTAAGACACAACTATGACCCTGATCTATACATGTTGGGTCATATCCTAACTCAGTGAACAAAGCCCAAATCCAACTAGGGGTTCCAACACACCCATACCGCATCATTTCCACGATGTGATCTCGGCAATCCATGCACGAAATCCATGGAAATACCATCAAATTTCCATACAGAGATGGGTAACAGCTTTAGTAAACCACCCGATTTTTGGCATTCCGCCTTTACCAAAGCACACGTTTGACACTTAGCGACATAGTGTGTTATGTCCTTCTTAATTCCAGGCCACCAAAACTATTTCTTCATATCTTTATACATTTTCGTGCTCCATGGGTGAACCGAATTTTTGTTGAAGTGGCCTTCATACATCACCTCTTCACGAAGCTTACCCCTATTTTGGACACACAGACGACCGTCCTTCCGAAAAAGACTGTCATTAAACAAAAATTTATAGTCCGCACTTTCCGCTGCATAGCGTTGTAGACTTTCATCAAATTCTGTTGCTTGCCGAACTCTGTCCGCCAGGTCACACTGTATCACCGTCCAGTTTAAGCACGCATCTGCAGTGGCATTCCTTTCAACACAAAAAATATTTAATGCCACCAGTTCTCGAATTAGGCTTTCATCATGTCTTAAAATCCAACTTGCCCTTGTCGGAGTCCGACGACTCAAGGCATCTGTGACTACATTCCCTTTATCGGGAGTATAATGAATCTGGAAGGTGTAGTCACCAAGAAACTCCATCCACCTTCTCTGTAGCATATTAAGATCTTTCTGATCCAACAGATATTTCAGGCTCTTATGGTCCGTGAATATATCCACTTTCACGCTATATAGATAATGACGCCACAGTTTAAGTGCAAATATTACCGCCGCCAAATCCAAATCATGGACGGGATAATTCCGTTCATGCACCTTCAACTAGCATGAGTCATAAGCTATCACTTTTCCAAATTGTAAAAGGACGCAGCCTAAGCCGCTCCCTGATGCATCACTATAGACCTCAAAGCTGTCTTGACCATATGGCGATGTTAAGATTGGCATCGCGGTCAAACGACTTTTTAACTCTTCAAAAGCTCAAGCGCACTCCGGCGTCCAAATGAACTTCTGATCCTTTCTCGTCAGTGTGGTGAGAGGCAAAGCTATTCTCGAGAAATTCTGTACGAAGCTCCTGTAGTATCCCGCAAGTCCAAGAAAACTCCTGACTTCTGCTACTGAAGAAAGAACAGGCCACTCCCGTATAGCAACTATCTTGGAAGGATCCACCGCAATGCCCTCTCCACTAACCACATGGCAAAGGAAAGCCACGGACGACAGCCAAAACTCACACTTAGAGAACTTGGCGTAGAGCTTATTCTTCCTCAGGGTATGCAATACCATCTGCAAGTGATTTACATGATCTTCATCAGATTGGGAATATACGAGGATATCGTCAATAAAGACGATCACAAAGAGATCCAAGTATTCCCTAAACGTTCGATGCATCAAGTCCATGAATACCGATGGCGCATTAGATAGCCCAAACGGCATTACCGTGAACTCATAGTGACAATAGCGTGTTCCAAACGCTGTTTTGGGTTGTCGCTTTCACGAACTCTCAACAGATAGTAGCCTGACTTCAAATCCAACTTAGAGTATAAAGTCGAACCAACTAACTGATCAAACAAGTCGTCGATCTGTGGAATTGGATACTTGTTCTTTTTTTTAGTTTGTTCAGTTCTCTATCGGCGCGCACCAAGGCGATTGACTTGGGCATATATAGCCTTGCTCTAGAAATTCTTGCAACTGAACCTTTAGTTCCACCATCTCCTTTTGCGCTACTCGATAAGGCGAGCGGGCCACAGGTTTCGCACCTGGCACCAGCTCGATAGCGAAGTCGATTTCCCTTTGGGGTTGTAACCCCGGAAGATCTTTTGGAAACACATCAGCGTATTCTGATACAATCGGCACCTCACTTACACTGGCCTTCGTCCCCACCGTCTCAATGAGTGTGAAGAATAACTCTGCACCCTCTGAACTACCTTAACGACTTGGAGAGCGGATATCAATACCCTACTCGTCCCTCGCATACCACTAAACTTGGCCTCTTGCTCGGTATTTTTCCCAGTGTAACCAAGCCACAGGCATCCATCACGGCCACCAGACTTGGAGACACGGGCGTACGTAATAGTATTACGGCTCCTCTCTCCAGGCATCTCTACCGGGCTGCAGCCCAAGCACCCCAACCTCTCTCCAGGTCAATCGCCTTGGTGCGCGCCAGTTCTCTTTGTGAAAAAGAACTGTTTGAGGCTCTATATGGTCGTATTGATACCATATGCCACAAACAGACGGTGTTGTCACAGGTTAATACCACCAATGTACCTGGGATGGGTGATTGCTTATGGCAGCACCAAGCCACCAACGTGTACTTATGGCATATAGTGTGCCTAACCATTTGCTCGGTATCTATTATATCCTACGTGATATTCCGGTCACGTAGGATATAATAGAGGGTCCGGCCGGGGCCCCACACCATATTCAACAAATAGGAGGAAACGTCACGAAATAATACCAAGAACCATCGCACCCTAACACAGAGCATTCTAGCGGAAGCTTCAGGGTTGAAAACATGAACTCAATAATAACAGAAATGTCCACTTCTAAAACAATATAGGAATGTATACAATTATACACAACAGGTACACAGCCTTATGGCTTTTACAAGTTTCTCTGAACATAAGGTATGGTTTACAAACATCGGCACACAGACCGGCCACACATGAACAAGATTAAGCAAAACAAGGCCTTCGAGGGAAGCAACGTAGCTTGGGCTTCAGCCCGCTAAGTCCCGCTTGGACAAGAACCACCTGCACCTGCAAGAACCATTCCACCAATCGGTGGCAAACAGGGCAACGGTCAGCATTCAGCTGACCAATTATAACGATCCTTCCCCTGGCACGGGGCAGCGAAATTCCTTCCCTACATAGTAATTTACATCACACATATATATATTCAGCCACCAAGGCAATACATATCACAAATGTCGGCACGATGGCCCGACATTCCGTGCACTCAGGGCACATTCTGGTGTACCGGAAACACCGGATCCCACCACCATTCAGAGTTCCCAGACATGACGGTCAAACTGGAGCATTCCTAGTCGTTACGGCGCCTAGGCCAAAGACTCATCATGCCTCTGCAACCATCATGTCTCTGCAACTAGTTTGCATGTACTGGCGCCTTACGACTCAAAGCATCAGCGATAACATTTCCCTTTCTGGGAGTATAGTGAATATCGAAAATGAAGTCCCCAAGGAACTCCATCCACCTCCGTTGTCGCATATTCAGATCCTTCTGATCTAACAAATACTTTAGGCTCTTGTGATCTGTATAGATATCCACTTTAACGCCATAAAGATAGTGCCGCCACAACTTTAGCGCAAAGATTACTGTCGCCAACTCCAAATCATGGACGGGGTAGTTCCGTTCATGCACCTTTAACTAGCGTGAGCCATAAGCAATCACTTTACAAAATTGCAGAAACACACAGCCTAAGCCGCTCCCTGAAGCACGCTTAACTATGGAGTCCCAGAGCCAGTTTAGGACAAGCATTGTAACGACCCATTTTAGCGAGCCCTGTTGAGTCTGCATCTAGACCCGGAAGTGTGTGGTACGGGATAGGCATGCTGTGTGAAGCCCATCTGGACATGTTGGTCTGGATTGGTGATGTTGCATTTACACACCGGAGAAGACTCCGCGTATACTCGTGTAGTTAGTGGGGTCGTTGGGTTGTGCCTGTGAAGGGGAGTAGCAGGAAGTACTGGAATGTGGAAGTCAAGGAAAATGCCCTTGTGCTGTTTGTGTTGTGGCTACGATGTAGCCAGTCCTTGATGGATAATGAAGCCGGTCCTATTTGGACAGTGTGGCTAGTGTGACGCCAGTCCTTGGCGGACATTATGGCGATTGTGAGCTGTGAGCTCTAAAAGGCCTCGTGCCGAACAGGAAAGGTAAAGCCGACCCGCGTCTTTTATTATAACCGCAAGTACGATGTGCTTGGTGATGGCAAGGCGATTTGAGCAACAGGGGGTGGCGGATTTGTACCTACGTTATGTTGGTTGTACAAGGAAGTGCCAAGGCATTGGGCTTTCGTCAGCAGCATAATGAGAGTCTTATGCTTGCGCACCATTAAGACTAAATGCTCAATGGTGTTGATCCCGGTTCGCCGGTGTACCCAAAAGTGTGCTTGAGAGCACAGATCATCGGGTCGGGTGGCCGACGGTTGTGATGGATTGCTTGTGCGTGAGAGCACAATATTTATGATAAGCGACGTTGAGCCAAAGGCCAGTGTAAGTGACGTTCCGATTGTGTTGGAGTTTACAGATGTATTTCCTAAGGATCTTCCTAGGTTACCGCCCCAGCAGGAGATTGACTTCGCGATTGAGTTGGTGCCAGGTGCAAAACCTATGGCCCGCTCACCATATCGCGTCGCGCCAAAAGAAATGGCTGAACTGAAAGTCCAATTGCAAGAGTTATTGGAGCAGGGATAAATATGCCCAAGTATGTCGCCTTGGAGTGCGTCTGTTCTATTTGTGATAAAGAAAGACGGTAGTTTATGTTTGTGTATTGACTACCGCAAATTGAATAAGCTGACGGAAAGGAACAAATATCTTATTCCACAGATCGATGACCTATTCGATCAGCAAGAGGGGTCAACCGTATATTCAAAGTTGGATTTGAAATCGGGATATTATCAATTGCGGATTCGGGAAGGTGACATTCCTAAGATTGCGTTTGGGACACGCTATGGTCATTATGAATTCAAAGTGATGTAGTTTGGCTTATGTAATGCGCCTTCGGTATTCATGGTGTTAATGCATCGGACGTTCCGAGAGTACTTCGCAGGGTATTGCATACCCTGCGAAGGAATAAGCTGTATGCCAAGTTCTCAAAGTGTGAGTTCTGGTTATCGTTAGTGGCTTTTCTGGGCCATGTGGTAAGTGGAGAGGGTATAGCAGTAGATCCGGCAAAGATAAGTGTCATACGAGATTGGCCAGTGATGTCTTCAGTGGCCGAAGTAAGGAGCTTTCTTGGACTGGCAGGCTACTATAGACGGTTTGTGGAAAACTTCTCATGGATTGCTTTACCTCTAACCACATTGACGAGAAAAGATCAGAAGTTCATTTAGACGCCGGAGTGCGCGCGAGCTTTTGAAGAGCTGAAGAATCATTTGACCACGGCGCCTTTGTTAACATTGTCATGTGGTACAGACGGCTATGAGATCCACAGTGATGCTTCAGGGAGCGGCTTAGGCTGCGTTCTTCTGCAATTTGGTAAAGTGATTGCTTTTGGCTCACGCTAGTTTAAGGTGCATGAACAGAACTACCCCGTCCATGATTTTGAGTTGGCGGCGGTAATCTTTGCGCTAAAATTGTGGCGGCACTATCTTTATGGCGTTGAGTGGCGTTGAGTGCGAAACACGACCTATGACATAGGCGTGTCACAGGGGTTTGTTGGGCACACGGCCAGGGACACGGGCATGTTCCTTAGCCGTGTGCTTCTCAGGTGATTTAGTCCTGTGTTAAAAGGGTGACACGGCCAGTCACACGGTCGTGTCAAAGTTTACACGCGCGTGTCTGCCCTATGACACGGGCGTGTTAGAGCCCGTGTTCTGGTTCAGTTTGAGTCGGTTATACCGCTTGGGGTACACGGTCTGGTATACGGGTGTGTCACAGGCCGTGTAAAGTCAAATTTGGACTTTTGGGCAGATCTCGGCCATCCAATTATTTCTATTTGGATCCAATTGCCCAGGTGCTTTCATGCAATGATAAGGCTGAGGGTTGGCCTCTTCTCTCATTCTTATCAAGAGAGAAAAGAGAGAGCTTGGAGGAATGAGAAGGAGGAGGAGAGCAAGGATTTGGTGGTACTCCCACGGTCTGATTCGCGATCCTAGGCTAGTTCTGTGGATGCAAAGCTGCTGCGGTGCTTTCCAACCGGCCAGATTTTCGATGGTCCCAAGAGATCGTCAAGGGTAACGATCTTCCTTCTTGGACATGTGAAGTCCTTATTTATGCATGAGTAAGGAATCCTCTCCACCAAAAGGTGGAAAGAGTGAGTGACTCTAGTGGGTTGATAGTTACTATCCCCTATTGAGTCTGTATCTAGACCCGGAAGTGTGTAGTACGGGATAGGCATGTTGTGTGAAGCCCATCTGGACATGTTGGTATGGATTGGTGATGTTGCATTTACGCACCGGAGAAGACTCTGTGTATACTCGTGTAGTTAGTGGGGTCGTTGGGTTGTGCCTGTAAAGGGGAGTAGCAGGAAGTACTGGAATGTGGAATTCCAGGAAAATGCCCTTGTGTTGTTTGTGTTGTGGCTACGATGTAGCTAGTCCTTGATGGACAATGAAGTCGGTCCTATTTGGACAGTGTTGTTAATGTGACGCCAGTCCTTTCCAGACATTATGGCGATTGTGAGCTACGAGCTTTAAAAGGCCTCGTGCCGAACAGGAAAGGTGAAGCTGACCCGCGTCTTTTATTATAGCTGCAAGTACGATGTGCTTGGTGATGGCAAGGCGATTTTAGCAATGGGGGGTGGCGGATCTGTACTTGTGTTATGTTGGCTATACAAGGAAGTGCCAAGGCATTGGGCTTTCGTCAGCAGCATAATGAGAGTCTTAGGCCTGCACGCCATTAAGACTAAATGCTCAATGGTGTTGATCCCGGTTCGGCAGTGTTCCCAAAAGTGTGCCTAAGAGCACAGATCGTCGGGTCAAGTGGCCGATGGTTTTGATGGATTGCTTGTGCGTGAGAGCACAATATTTATGATATCTGTCAATTGATGTATTGCTCTACTGGGAAGGAATGCCACTGCCCCGGGAAATGCGTAAGAATGTTATAAATTGGTCAATTGAATGTTGACTGTTGCCTTGTTTTCCACCTTCTGGGTGGATTTCCCCTGTGCAGATGCTGGAGAGCCGAGTAGAAAATGAAGGGCTAATGCCCCTGCTGCTGTTGTTGTCACTCTTGTTGTTGCTATTGATGCTAGCCCTTGAAGGCAAGCTAATGTATTTTCTTTTGTTCATGTATGGACGGCATGTGCGCCGATGTTTGTAATCCATACTGTTTAAAGAGGAAATGTAAGGTCTTAAGGCCAAACTGTGTTATTTGCTACCCCCTCGTTTGAGTGGTTGTATATATAACCTTGGTATTATATATATAGTGGATATTCCTGGTAAGAGTTCGGCCTACTGCTTATATTTCCTCTAGCATGCTCTGAGTTAAGATACGTTGGTGGTATTAACCTGTGACATCACTATCTGTTTGTGGCATATAGTGTGGGGCCCCGACAACTATAATAGAGGGTACGATGTGCTTGGTGATGGCAAGGCGATTTGAGAAACGGGGGATGGAGGATCTGTACCTGCGTTATGTTGGTTGTACAAGGAAGTGCCAAGGCATTGGGCTTTCGTCAGCAGCATAATGAGAGACTTAGGCCTGCGCGCCGTAAATACTAGATAACCGCAAGTACGATGTGCTTGGTGATGGCAAGGCGATTTGAGCAACGGGGGGTGGCGGATCTGTACCTGCGTTATATTGGTTGTACAAGGAAGTGCCAAGACATTGGGATTTCGTCAGCAGCATAATGACCAAGGTATTATAGCACACTATGATCTTCAAAAGCTCGGGCGCACTCCGGCGTCCAAATGAACTTCTCAACACAGGTGAGCATACGATGAAATCTTCTGACAAAAACGAATGTGAAGCACCTGTATCGAATAGTGCTCGTGCTGGAGAGTTCAGTGCACCCGGAAAGAATAGGGTGTGTCCCAGGGCATGTCCAGTGCACATAGCCTGGGACACGGGAATGTCCTAGGGCGTGTCCTTTACTGTAGGTGTCGACTCGAGTTCTCGAGATGGCACGGTCGACGATCGTCGAGAGGTGACACGTCCTGGGACACGGGCGTATCCAATGGCATTTTCTTCTCGGGTGAATACCCGGGTGGCATTGAGTGGCGTTGAGTGAGTGGCGTTGAGTATGGAGCACGGCCTGCGACACGGGTGTGTCACAGGGTGCTTGTTTGGCATACGGCTAAGGCCACGGGTCTGTGCCTTAGCCGTGTCCTTCTCGGGTGATCTGGTCTTGTGTTGAAAGAGTGACATGGCTAATCACACGGCAGTGTGCTTTCTAACATGGGCATGTCAGGTGTTTGACACGGGCGTTTCTAAGCCCGTGTTCTGGACTGGGTTAGTCGGTTCTGTAGCCGCTTCAGGAACACGACATGTGACACAGGCGTGTCACAACCCGTGTTCAGTCCAGGAAATCAGTTTAAGGGCTGATCTGATCCGTTCATTTTCTTTAACCAAGATCCAATGGTCTAGGCTCATCCCTAAGGTGATAAGGCCGACCTTGAGAAGGAGAAAGCTCATTTGAGTTATGTCTTGCTCTTTCTTAAGTAAGAGAGAGAAGAGCTTGAGGAGGAAGAAGAAGAGGAATCCGGCTGCCGGTGGTGCTACGGTGGTTCAAATCGCGAGCCGAGTTCGGATTTGCGAAGGCAAGGCTGCTGTGAGAACGTTCATCCGTTTACTTTTCTCCCCATGGCTCTGAAGCGTCTTCCAAGGGTAACGATTCCCTTCTTGGACAAGTGAAGTCCTTCTTTCCTTCATTTGCATAGGAATCCTCCACCAAAAGGTGGATGGCGAAGAGATTCCCTTGGGATTGGTGGTTCATCCCTTGTTGTAGTGCATTAGAACCGGAAGTGTGAGTATGGTTAGGCATGTTGTGTGAAGCCCATCTAGACATGTTGGTATTGAATGGTGATGCTTGTTTGCACATCGGAGAAGACTCCGTGTTTATTGCTAGTGTGCAAGAAATCTGTAATGGATGCTCGTGGCTTGGTGCTGCAGGAAGTACTGGAGAAAGTCCAGAAAATTGTGAGAGTTGGGTTCAACTCTTGTGGTAGTGAGCGTCATATGGTATGAAGTTGAGCTGTAGGGCTGCAACTGCGAAAAAGGACTTAGTGCCGAACAAGAAAGGTGAAACCGACCCTCACCTGTAAGTTGACCAAGAGTACTTCGTTATTCCTTTGTTGCAAGGAGATTTGAGCAACGGGGGGTGGCTGATCTGTACCTGCGTTATACCAGTTGTACAAGAGAGCGTCAAGGCATTGGGCTTTCGTCAGGGGCATAATGAGAGTCTTTGGCCTGGGCGCCATAAAGACTAGGAATGCTCAAGTTTGACTGTTGAGCGGCTCAATTTCCTGGACTTCCTCCAGTACTTCCTGCAGCACCAAGACACGGGCATCCATCACAGATTTCATTCACACTAGAAATAAACACGGTGTCTTCTCCGATGTGCAAACAAGCATCACCAATCCAGACCAACATGTCCAGATGGGCTTCACACAGCATGCCTAACCGTACTCACACTTCCTGTTCTAATGCACTAAAACAAGGGATGAACCACCAATCCCAAGGGAATCTCTTCGCCATCCACCTTTTGGTGGAGGATTCCTATGCAAATGTAGGAAAGAAGGACTTCACTTGTCCAAGAAGGGAATCATTACCCTTGGAAGACGCTTCAGAGTTATGGGGAGAAAAGTAAACGGATGAACGTTCTCGCAGCAGCCTTGCCTTTGCAAATCCGAACTTGGCTCGCGATTTGAACCACCATAATACCACCGACAGCCGGCTTCCATCTCAGCAAGCGTAAGCAGCGGAAGTGTGGTGGGCCCATGATAGTTTTACTTTCAAGACTACCTAAACACCTAGAGGGGGGTGAATAGGTTCTAATGCTTGTTCTCACTTTTAGGCAGAATACAATAACTGAATTAAATCACACAGCACAGCAATCATAGAAATTCATACAACACAGATTGCACACAGTTTTATAGTGGTTCCCCAAGGTCTGGGTACATCCACTTTCCCCCTTCACCTATCTAGCAGTGTGCTAGATTCGGCCAAACTTCCTCTTTAACTCAGATCAGCAAATCCTATAGCTCAGAACCTGGAAAGGTTCCTAACTCTCAGAACCCAGAATGGTTCCTACAACTCAGCCTCAACAGCCCTACCTCAGCCTTGACACAAGGCCTACAACTCAGAGAAAAAATTTCTCCTACACTCAGGCAACAGCCCTACCACTCAGAGATCAACTCTCCTACACTCTGTCTTTATAACATAGGCTTACAACTCAGATCTATATTGATAGACCCTACAGAAATTAGAAAAGAGTTTGTATTATCTTGCCTTTGATGAGAGAGAAAAGGACAAGACAGTTCTTGATCAGCTGATGAATGAAATCAACTGAATATGAGCTTTCTTCAAAGCTTCTTGAATCTGAACTTAGCTGAGTTGATTTCCCAAACAGCTTCTTAAGAAACCAGTGATGGCTTCCTTCTTCTTCTTCAAGTGGTTGGATCCCTCTCTATCCAACACCTTTGATGATACTTCTGAATTCTTGATAGAACTCTTCTTAGACAGATCCTGAGATCGTCTTCTTAGATCTTCTGATGAAGATCTTCTTCCGAGCCTTGCACTTTCTTTATTTGATTCTTCAATCAGTTTGTATGTTTGTTGCTCTCAAAATCAAATCATTAATATCGCATTCTGAATCTGTCTATTTATAGACCTTCTTCATGGTAACCGGCTGATCCGGTTTCTAACTGTCTTCTAACAAGTCTGACAGCTTCAGTTAACCTGTTGTAACCCACAGCTGTCAAATCTTCAAACAGATCCTGTGCCTTTGTCTTGGACAGCAAAGTGTCGAGACTGACTGTCAGAAAGTGTCGAGACCAACTGTCTATATGTGTCGACACAAGTAACTTAGGTGTCGACACAGCCTTTGATGATGTCGATTGGTTTGCCTTTAAGTCGACTCAGCTTCTTCAGAACTTCATCTTAAAAATGAGTCGATACTGAGAATTTGTGTCGACTCAAGCACTTCATCATTCTTCAGGAAATGACTTGGTCTAGACTTGCAGTGTGTCGACACAAGTCCTGTGTGTCGACACAGTTGTTATAGATTCAGAACATAGTATGTGTCGACACTGCCTTCAGGTGTCGACACAGCTTTTGTCGACTCTGCAAATATGTGTCGACTCTGTCTTCTGGTGTCGACACTACTATCGTCGACCCTGCCAATATGTGTCGACTCTGCCTCAATGTGTTGACACTGCCTTCTGGTGTCGACTCTGCCTCAATGTGTCGACACAGCTTCCTAGTGTTGATACAGCTGTTGTCGACTCTACTTCTGTAAGCCGACACTGCTTCCCAGATGTCGACATAGTTGAGATCGACTATACTTCTGTGAGTCGACACTGCTTCCCAGTGTCGACATAGTTGAGATCGACTACACTTCTGTGAGTCGACACTGCTTCCCAGTGTCAACATAAATGTGGTCGACTATCTTTCTCTGTGTCGACACAGCCTTCTTCAAGTGTCGACACAATTATTCTGAAGTGTTGACATAGCTTTTTCTGGTGTCGACACATGGACTTAGAATAATTTCCTGTACTTTTAGTACTTTCTTAATCTGCACATGTCAACTCAAAATAACATCAAATACACCTTGATGTATATCATAAAGCTAAGTTAGGCTTCTTCAAATCAGGTACACATTTTCCAATGTACCCAACATCCCATAACCCACAGGTCGGAGGATCGAAACCTCCCTCTGATACTAAATTGTAACACCTCTACCCATCACGTAGGATATAATAGAGGGTCCGGTCGGGGCCCCACACCATATTCCACAAACAGGCGAAGACGTCACGAAATAATACCAAGAACAATCGAACCCTAACACAGAGCATTCAAGCAAAAGCTTCAGGGTTGAAAACATGAACTCAATAATAACAGAAATATCCACTTCTAAAACAAAATAGGAATGTATACAACCATACACAGCAGGTAAACAACCTTATGGCTTTTACAAGTTTCTCTGAACATAAGGTGTGGTTTACAAACATCGGCACGCAGGCTGGCCACACATGAACAAGATTAAGCAAAATAAGGCCTTCGAAGGCAGCAACGCAGCTTGGGCTTCAGCCCGCTAAGTCCCACCTTGACCAGCGCCACCTGCACATGCAATAACCATTCCACCAACTGGTGGCAAACAGGGCAACGGTCAGCATTCAACTGACCAATTATAACGACCCTGCCCATGGCACGAGACTGCGGAATTCCTTCCCTGCATAGCAATTTACATCACACATATATATATTCAGCCACCAAGGCAATACATATCACAAATGTCAGCACGACGGCCCGACATTTCGTGCACTCAGGGCACATTCTGGTGTACCGAAAACACCGGATCCCACCACCATTCAGAGTTCCCAGACATGACGGTCAAACTTGAGCATTCCTAATATTTATAGCGCCCAGGCCAAAGACTCTTATTATGCCCCTAACAAAAGCCCAATGCCTTGACGCTCTCTTGTACAGCTGGCATAACGTAGTTACAGATCAGCCACCCCCCGTTGCTCAAATCGCCTTGCCACAAAAGAATACCGAAGAACTCATGGTCAACTTATAGGCGCGGGTCGGTTTCACCATTCCTGTTCGGCACTAAGTCCTTTTTCGCAGTTGCAACCCGACGGCTCAACTTCATACCACATGGTGCTCACGGCCACAAGATTTGAACCCAACTCTCACAATTTCCTGGACATCCTCCGGTACTTCCAGCAGCACCAAGCCACTGGCATCCATTACAGATTTCATGCACACTAGCAATAAACACCGAGTCTTCTCCGATGTGCAAACAAGCATCACCAATCTAGACCAATATGTCTAGATGGGCTTAACACAGCATGCCTAACTGTACTCACACTTCCAGTTCTAATGCACTACAACAAGGGATGAACCACAAATCCCAAGGGAATCTCTTCGCCATCCACCTTTTGGTGGAGGATTCCTATGCAAATGCAGGAAAGAAGGACTTCACTTGTTCAAGAAGGGAATCGTTACCATTGGAAGATGCTTTGGAGCCATGGGGAGAAAAGTAAGTGGATGAACGTTATCACAGCAGCCTTGCCTTCGCAAATCCGAACTCGGCTCGTGATTTGAACCACCGTAGCACCACCGGCAGCCAGCTTCCTCTTCTTCTTCCTCCTCAACCTCTCCTCTCTCTCTTACTTAAGAAAGAGCAAGACACAACTCAAATGATCTTTCTCCTTCTCAAGGCCGGCCTTATCACCCTAGGGATGAGCCTAGACCATTGGATCTTGGTTAAAGAAAATGAACGGATCAGATCAGCCCTTAAACTTATTTCCTACACTGAACACGGGTTGTGACACGACCGTGTCACAGGCTGTGTTCCTGAAGCGGCTATAGAACTGACTCACCCAGTCAAGAACACGGGCTTAGACACACCCGTGTCAAACACCTGACACGCCCGTGTCAGAAAGCATACGGCCGTGTGACTAGCCGTGTCACTCTTTCAACAAAAGACAAGATCACCCGAGAAGGATACGGCTAAGGCACACGCCCGTGTCCTTGGCCATGTGCCAAACACACCCCTATGACATGCCCGTGTCACAGGCTGTGCTCCACAATCAAAGCCACTCCATTCAACGCCACTCAACGCCACCCGGGTATTCACCTGAGAAGGACACGCCCAGGGACACGCCCGTGTCCCAGGCCGTGTCACCTCTCGACGATCGTCGACCATGCCATCTCGAGAAATCAAGTCGATGCCTACAGTAAAGGACACGCCCGTGTCCCAGGCCGTGTGGATTGGACATGCCCTGGGACACGCCCGTGTCCCAGGTCGTGTCACCCAGCCTGACCCATTTTGGGACTTAGGGAATTTTCGGGTGTTACAATCCTCCCCCCCCCCCCTTAAAATAAATTTTGTCCCGAAATTTGTACGCAGCAAGGGAACAAACATTACAATGTTATTCCACTAACAGTTCGTGGACTAATCTCCAATCACCCAAATTTAAACGCTCATCTCGATCACTAACAATGCTACGGGGCACACCGTACAATCGTATAATAGTATCAACGTACATCTTTGCCAATTTCTCAACTGAATCATCCTTATGGTCCGGGATGAAGTGTGATACCTTGGTTAATCGGTCCACAATCACCCATATTGCATTATTTCCACGTTGTGATCTCGGCAATCCATGCACGAAATCCATGGAAATATCATCAAATTTCCATACAGGGATGGGTAACGGCTTCAGTAAACCACCCAGTTTTTGTCATTTCGACTTTACCAAAGCACACGTTTGACACTTAGCGACATAGTGTGCTATGTCCTTCTTCAATCCAGGCCACCAGAACTATTTCATCACATCTTTATACATTTTCGTGCTCCTGGGGTGAACCGAATATTTGGTGAAGTGGACTTCAAACATCACCTCTTCACGAAGCTTACCCCAATTTGGGACACACAAACGACCGTCCTTCCAAAAAATACCATCATTAAACGAAAATCTAGAGTCTGCACTTTCCGCTACATAGCGTTGTAGACTTTCATCAAGTTATGTTGATTGCCGAACTCTGTCCTCCATGTCACATTGTACCTCCGTCCAGTTTAAGCATGCATCTGCAGTGGCATTCCTTTCAACACAAGAAATATTTAATGCCTCCAGTTCTCGAATTAGGCTTTCATCATGCCATAAATCCAACTTGCCCTTACCGGAGTCTGACGACTAAAGGCATCCGCGACTACATTCCCTTTACCGGGAGTATAATGAATCTGGAAGGTGTAGTCACTAAGAAACTCCATCCACCTTCTCTGTCGCATATTAAGATCTTTCTGATCCAACAGATATTTCAGGCTCTTATGGTCCTTGAATATATCCACTTTCACGCCATATAGATAATGACGCCACAATTTGGTATCAGCTTGTTGGTCGATCTCTTCCGAATTCGTGGACGAATTCTTTTGAGGGGTGGCGAGCACGTGTCAGTGTTGTCGTTATAACGCATATATTGAACTCAATAATGTCCACTTAGGAATGTAAATACACTTGTTTGGTGAACCTGTGTGTTAATTTTTGGTTTCTTTTACGTTTGTTTAGTCGCGAAATTGTGTTTCTACACATATAGGTGACTAGAAGTGTTGCGGGTCAGTTAGAACCTCTGCATTCTGTGGAAAGTGCGGCACCGACTGAGGTGCCCACACCTCCTCCATCTGCTGAAACTGTCTGTTTGATTACGGAGACAATTATTGTAGTAATGAATGCTCAGCAAGCTAGGCAGGCTCGACCTACAGTGGTGCCAATGCATGCTGAGATAAGACAAGAACCAGTGGAAGCTATAGTTGATCCGCGGGCGGCAGATCAACAATTGAAGTTGTTCATGAGCTTCAATCCTCCTCAATTTACTGGGGCGAGTTCCCCAGCCCAAGCGGAGGATTGTCTCTCAAGGATAAAGAGGCTCTTGATAGCTATCAGAGTAGAGGAGGAACAGAAAGTCACACTAACCACTTTCCTACTTAAGGGAGAGGCTCGGTTGTTGTGGGACGAGGTAGAACTGCATCACTTGGCGGGCTGACGTTTGACGGGAGTCTCGATGGAAGAGTTCTCTCGATTGTTTTTAGCAAAGCATCTCCCGATGCAGCAAAGAATTTCCATGGAGTTGGAGTTCCAACGTTTAACCCAAGGGGAGCATAGTGTGGATGAGTATCTGCATGAGTTTACACGTTTGGGATGGTACGTTGGCAATATCTTCGCCGAAGAGGAGCGTAAGACCAGTCAGTTCTATGGGGGACTACGAGATGAGTTGCGGTATTTGCTCTCGAGTTATGTGAATCAGGGATTCCAAACATTGGTCTATACAGCTCAGTCTTTGGAAAAGGATATGAAAAGGGGATAAGCAAGGGGGACCTTGGCTGTTACAAAACCGGAGTATAAGCCGCCGTATTCGGAGAAGTCTGGATACCGAAGGAGATGGAATAAGAAGTCCAAATCTACTGGACAAGCTCCTTCAGCGACTGTGATGGAAGCATCTTTTGGGTATGGATCTCGTGCTTGTTTTACGTGTGGGAAGTTGGGACACTTTGCATGTGATTTCCGGGTTGGCCTTCCAGCGGGTGAGAAGAAGATGGGAGCATCTTATGCAGAGAAAGGGAAGACTGCGGTGGATTCTTCTGCATCACATGCGCAGCCCCGGGTCTTCAACCTTGGGCAAAAGGTGGCCATTAAGCAGGCCGATGTCGTCACAGGTGCACGCAGTTTTAAATTTTATTGTATGATGTGTGCTCTGCTTGTTTTAATCTTGATGTTATAGGTTTTGTCCTTATAAGGGACTCTCGATCACTGTTCAATACAGGTGCTTCACATTCGTTTCTGTCAGAAGATTTCATCTTGCGAATTGGAATGCCTATACGGACCGCGACAGACAGTCTTAAGGTGTTACTACCTAACAGATGTTTGATGTGTATACCCATCCCAGTACTATGCTCGGGAAACTCAGCTCGGCTAAAACACCCTCTGATACCAAATTGTAACACCTCTACCCGTCACGTAGGATATAATAGAGGGTCAAGCTGGGGCCCCACACCATATTCAAAGAACAGGCGGAGACGGCACGAAATAATACCAAGAACCATCGCACCCTAACACAGAGCATTCTAGTGGAAGTTTCAGGGTTGAAAACATGAACTAAATAATAACAGAAATGTCCACTTCTAAAACAAAATAGGAATGTATACAACCATATACAGCAGGTACACAGCCTTATGGCTTTTAAAAGTTTATCTGAACATAAGGTGTGGTTTACAAACATCGGCACGCGGGCCGACCACACATGAACAAGATTAAGCAAAATAAGGCCTTCGAGGGCAGCAACGCAGCTTGGGCTTCAGCCCGCTAAGTCTCGCTTGGACCAGCACCACCTGCACCTGCAAGAACCATTCCACCAACCGGTGGCAAAAAGGGCAACAGTCAGCATTTAGCTGACCAATTATTACGACCATGCCCCTGGCACGGGGCAGCGGAATTCCTTCTCTGCATAGCAATTTACATCACACATATATATATTCAGCCACCAAGGCAATACATATCACAAATGTTGGCACGACGGCCCGACATTCCGTGCACTCAGGGCACATTCTGGTGTAAAGGAAACACCGGATCCCACCACCGTTTAGAGGTCCCATACATGACGGTAAAACTTGAGCATTCCTATTCTTTATGGCGCCCAGGCCAAAGACTCTCATTATGCCCCTGACGAAAGCCCAATGCCTTGACGCTCTCTTGTACAGCTGACATAATGCAGGTACAGATCAGCCACCCCCCGTTGCTCAAATCGCCTTGCCACAAAGGAATACCGAAGTACTCATGGTAAACTTATAAGCGCAGGTCGGTTTCACCTTTCCTGTTCGGCACTAATTCCTTTTTCGCAGTTGCAGCCCTACGGCTCAACTTCATACCACATGGCGCTCACAGACACAAGAGTTGAACCCAACTCTCACAATTTCCTGGACATCCTTCAGTACTTCCTGCAGCACAAAGCCACAGGCATCCATCACAGATTTCATGCACACTAGCAATAAATACGGAGTCTTCTCCAATGTGCAAAAAAGCATCACCAATCAAGACCAACATGTCCAGATGGGCTTTACACAGCATGCCTAACAGTACTCACACTTCCGGTTCTAATGCACTATAATAAGGGATGAACCACCAATCCCAAGGGATCTCTTCGCATTCCACCTTTTGGTGGAGGATTCCTAAGCAAATGCAGGAAAGAAGGACTTCACTTTTCCAAGAAGGGAATCGTTACCCTTGGAAGATGCTTCGGAGCCATGGGGAGAAAAGTAAACGGATGAACGTTCTCGCAGCATCCTTGTCTTCGCAAATCCGAACTCGGCTCACTATTTGAACCACTGTACCACCACCGGCAGCCGACTTCCTCTTCTTCTTCCTCCTCAAGCTCTCCTCTCTCTCTTACTTAAGCAAGACACAACTCAAATGAGCTTTCTCCTTCTCAAGGCCGGCCTTATCACCCCAGGGATGAGCCTAGACCATTGGATCTTGGTTAAAGAAAATGAACGGATCAGATCAGCCCTTAAACTGATTTCCTAGAGTGAACATGGGTTGTGACACGCTCGTGTCACAGGCCGTGTACCTGAAGCGGCTATAAAACCGACTCACCCAGTTCAGAACATGGGCTTAGACACGCCCGTGTCAAACACCTGACACGCCCGTATCAGAAAGCACATGGTCGTGTGACTAGCCGTGTCACTCTTTCAACACAAGACCAGACCACCTGAGAAGGACACGGCTAAGGCACACGCCTCTGTCCTTAGCCGTGTGCCAAATACGCCCCTGTGACACGCCCGTATCACAGGCCGTGCTCCAAACTCAAATCCACTCCACTCAATGCCACTCAACGCCACCCGGGTATTTACCCGAGCAGGACACGCCCTTGTCCCAGGCCGTGTCACCTCTCGATGATCGTCGACCGTGCCATCTCGAGAACTCGAGTCGACACCTACAGTAAAGGACACGCCCTAGGACACGCCTGTGTCCCAGGCCATATGCATTGTACACGCCCTGGGACACACCCGTGTCCCAGGCCGTGTCACCCAGCCTGACCCATTTTGGTACTTAGGGATTTTTGGGGTGTTACAATCCTCCCCCCCCCCCCTTAAAATAAATTTCTTCCCTAAATTTTTACGCAGCAAGGGAACAAACATCACAATGCTATTCCACTAACAGTTTTGTTACAAAAGAATGTACACGGTCAACAATTTACACAAAAATCTCGGGAAACTCAGCTCGCATGGTCTGCTCTCGCTCCCATGGCAGCTTAATTGGTGATGAGAAGTTGGAAAACTCCATAGTTAAGCGTGCTTGGGCTGGAGTAGTACTGGGATGGGTGACCTCCTGGGAAGTCCCCGTGGTGCACGCTTAACTATCGAGTTCGCTCATCAAAGGGAGGCTGTGGACACCAACAACCCGCTTGTGCACTTTTTATTGTAATGCCCCTAGCCGATCCAACGTGACAATGTCACGGCTCCGCTCTAGGCGATGCTACCGGGCTGCATCCCAAGCACCCCAACCCATCTCCGGTCAACCGACGGGTTGTTGGTGGTCGTAACCCCCCTTAGATGAGTCAAACTCGATAGTCAAGCCTGCACTACGGGGAATTCCCAGGAGGTCACCCATCCTAGTACTACTCCAACCCGAGCACGCTTAACTATGGAGGTCTTTCAACTCTCATCACCAATTGAGCTACCGGGTTCGTGCATGGATTGCTGAGATGAGAGCCGTGATATTTCCATGGATTTCGTGCATGGATTGCCGAGATTACAGCGTGGAAATGATGCGGTATGGGTGATTGTGGACCGATTAACCAAGGTGTCACAGGCCGTGTGGACATGTTGGTCTGGATTGGTGATGCTTGTTTGCACATCGAAGAAGACTCCGTGTTTATTGCTAGTGTGCATGAAATCTGTAATGGATTCCTATGGCTTGGTGCTGCAGGAAGTACTGGAGGAAGTCCAGGAAATTGTGAGAGTTGGGTTCAACTCTTGTGGACGTGAGCGTCATGTGGTATGAAGTTGAGTCGTAGGGCTGCAACTGCGAAAAAGGACTTAGTGTTGAACAGTAAAGGTGAAACCGACCCGCGCCTGTAAGTTGACCATGAGTACTTCGGTATTCCTTTGTGGCAAGGCGATTTGAGCAACGGGGGGTGGATGATCTGTACCTACGTTATGCCAGCTGTACAAGAGAGCGTCAAGGCATTGGGCTTTCGTCAGGGGCATAATGAGATTCTTTGGCCTGGGCGCCATAAAGACTAGTTCGCTCATCAAAGGGAGGATGTGGCTACCAACAACCAGCCAGTGGGCTGGAGAGGGGTTGGGGTGCTTGAGCTGCAACCCGGTAGTGATGCCTGGAGAGCGGAGCCGTAACGCTGTTACGTACGTGCCAGGGATGTTACAATAAAAATGCACGTTTTATTGTAATGACCCGGGATTTGACCCATAGCCCCCCTTGGCATTGCTACCGGGATGTATCCCAAGCACCCCAACCCATCTCCGGTCCACTGGTGGGTTGTTGGTGGCCGTAGCCCCCCTTTGATGAGTCAAACTCGATACCTCTAACCACATTGAAGAGAAAATATATCTGTCAATTGATGTATTGCTCTGTAGGGAAGGAATGCCTCTGCCCTGGGAAAGGGGTAGGATTGTTATAAATTGGTCAGCTGAATGCTGACCGTTGCCTTGTTTTCCACCTTCTGGGTGGATTGCCCCTGCGAAGGTGCTGGAGAGCCGAGCGGAAAATGAAGGGTTGATGCCCCTGCTGCTGTTGTTGCCGCTATTGTTATTGTTATTGTTGTTGCTGCTAGCCCTTGATGGCTAGCTAATGTATTTTCTTTAGGGAAGACACGTCCGTGTCAACTTTGACATGGTTGTATGACTGGTCGTGTCACTCTTTCAAAACAGGACCAAATCACTCGAGAAGCACATGACTAAGGCACACGCCTGTGTCCCTGGCCATGTGCCCAACACGCTCTTGTGACACTCCTGTGTCACAGGCCGTATTCCACACTCAATGCCATTCAACGCAATTCAACTCAACGCCACTCAACGCCGCCCGATATTCACCCAAGTAGGACACACCTTGGGACACGCCCGTGTCCCTAGGCCGTGTCGCCTCTCGACAATTGTCGATCGTGCTATCTCGAGAACTCGAGTCGATGCCTATAGTAAAGGACACGCCCTGGGACACGCCTGTTTCCAAATTCATGTGCACTGGACACGCCCGTGTCCCAGGCCGTGTTACCCAGCTTGACCCCACTTTGGGACACGCCCGTGTCCTGGGGCGCGCCGGTTTATGGTATTGATACCAAGCAAACGGTTAGGCACCGTTTGAGGCTCTATGTGGTCGTAAATGCTGTACACCATTATCTTGGGCAGAGGTAGGCGAATCCAAGCTAAATGGGCGAAAGGAAGTCGAAGAAACTACCTCGATAATATGCTATATTTGAGAGAGGTTATTGATAGCCCATGATCGACAAGAAAAGTACTACAACGCCAAGCATCGGAACGTGGAGTTCGTGGTGGGAGATTGGGTCTATTTGAAGATCAAACCCTTCAAAGTCGTATCTCGGATTCGGCGGTTGAAGAAGCTAAGTCCCAGATACCTAGGTCCATTTGACGTAGGGAGCGAGTCGGGGAAGCTGCCTATCGGCTAGCACTTTCAGCAGAGTTGAGTGGTTGTCATGATGTATTCCACATCTCAGTACTTCGCAATGCCGTCAAGGATCCAGCTCAAGTAGTTGAGAATGATCGTGTACCGATCGAGTATGGGCTAACGACGAAGGTCAGACCCATTCGGATCGAGGATCGAGCTAAGAAATAGTTGCGGAGAGAGATAATTAGGATGGTAAAAGTCTGGTGGGACAATTATCATTGGCCTGGGTGCCATAATTGGTGATGAGAGTCGGAAGAACATCGTACAGCTGCAGCTTAACTATGGAGTTCTTTCAACTCTCATCACAAATTGAGCTACCGGGTTCGTGCATGGATTGCCGAGATGAGAGCCGTGATATACCAGGGCGTGAAAGTGGATATATTCATGGACCATAGGAGCCTAAAATATCCGTTGGATTAGAAAGATCTCAATATGCGACAGAGAAGGTGGATGGAGTTTCTTGGTGACAACACCTTCCAGATTCATTATACTCCTGGTAAAGGGAATGTAGTCGTGGATGCCTTGAGTCGTCAGACTCCGGGAAGGGCAAAGATGTACGTGGATGATATCTGTCATTATCTATATGGCGTAGTGGATATATTCACGGACCATAAGAGCCTGAAATATCTGTTGGATCAGAAAGATCTTAATATGCGACAGAGAAGGTGGATGGAGTTTCTTGGTGACTACACCTTCCAGATTCATTATACTCCTGGTAAAGGGAATTTAGTCGCAGATGCCTTGAGTCGTTGGACTTCGGCAAGGGCAAGTGGCTTTTAAGGCATGATGAAAGCCTAATTCAAGAACTGGAGGCATTAAATATTTCTTGTGTTGAAAGGAATGCCACTGCAGATGCGTGCTTAAACAAGACGGAGGTACAGTGTGACCTGGCGGACAAAGTTCGGCAAGCAACAGAACTTGATGATCTTTCAACTCTCATCACCAATTTCTGGTTAGGCACACAGCATGCCTAACCATACTCACATGTCCGGTTCTAATGCACTACAACAAGGGATGAACCACCAATCCCAAGGGAATCTCTTCACCATCAACGTACATATGAGCCGCTCTCCATGATCTTTCAACTCTCATCACCAATTGAGCTGCACACGAAAATGTATAAAGATATGAAGAAACAGTTCTGGTGGCCTGGAATGAAGAAGGACATAGCACACTATGTCGCTAAGTGTCAAACGTGTGCTTTGGTAAAGGCGGAATGCCAAAAACCGGGTGGTTTACTGAAGCCATTACCCATCCCTGTATGGAAATTTGATGATATTTCCATGGATTTTGTGCATGGATTGCCGAAATCACAGCATGGAAATGATGTGGTATGGGTGATTGTGGACCGATTAACCAAGGTGTCACACTTCATCCTGAACCGTAAGGACAATTCAGTTGAGAAATTGGCAAAGATGTACATGGATACTATTGTACGATTGAACGGTGTGACCCGTAGCATTGTTAGTGATCGGGATGGGCGTTTCACTTCGGGTGATTGGAGATTAGTCCACAAACTATTGGGTACAAAATTACATTTCAGCACGGCCTTCCACCCTCAAACAGATGGTTTTACCGAGAGGACCAAAAGGACATTGGAGGATATGCTCTGAATCTGTGCGCTGGATTTCGTTAAGAATTGGGAAGATCATCTCGGTGTGGTTGAGTTCGCCTACAACAACAGCTACCAAGCTAGTATCCAGATGGTGCCCTTTGAGTCTTTATACGGTAGAAAATGTAGTACACCTTTGGCTTGGGAGGAGATTGGCAAAACGAAGTTGTATCGGCAAAAAGAGTTAGATGATTCCAACGCAATTATACGGTTGATATGTGAAAGACTGATGGTGGATCAAGACAGGCAAGCTAAGTATAACAATTCCAAGCACTGAAACGTGGAGTTTACGGTGGGCGATTAGGTGTACTTGAAAATCAAACCATTCAAAGGTGTGTCCAGGATACGGCGTCTGAAAAAGTTGAGCCCGAGATATCTGGGACCATTTGAGGTGGTCGAGCGTATTGGTGAAGCTACCTATCGGTTAGCACTTTCGCAAGAGCTGAGTGGTTTACATGATGTGTTTCATGTCTCGGTGTTGCGGAAAGTGGTAAGAGATCCAATCAAAGTCGTTGTTGCAGATCAAGTATCAGTCAAGAGTGGGCTAATGACGAAAGTTAGGCCTATTCAAATCGAGGATCGAGCCGAAAAAAGTTGCGGAACAAGATGATCGGGATGGTCAAAGTCCGGTGGGACAATTGTGGTCATGAAGAGCTAACATAGGAGAAAGAGCAGACCATGCGAGCTGAGTTTCCCGAGCTTTTTGTGTAAATTGTTGACCGTGTACATTCTTTTGTAATAAAACTGTGAGTGGAATAGCATTGTGATGTTTGTTCCCTTGCTGCGTACAAATTTCGTGACGAAATTTATTTTAAGGGAGGAGGATTGTAACACCCCAAAAATCCCTAAGTCCCAAAATGGGTCAGGCTGGGTGACACGGCCTAGAACACGGCGTGTCCCAAGGCATGTCCATTGCACACGGCCTGGGACACGGGCATGTCCCAGGGCGTGTCCTTTATTGTAGGCGTCGACTCGAGTTCTCGAGAGGGCACGGTCGACGATCGTCGAGACGTGACATGGTCTGGGACACGGGCGTGTCCCAGGGCGTGTCTTGCTCGGGTGAATACCCAGGTGGCGTTGAGTGGCATTGAGTGGAATGGCGTTGAGTGTGGAGCACGGCATGTGACACGGGCATGTCACAGGGGCTTATTTGGCACACGGCTAAGGATACGGGCATGTGCCTTAGCCGTGTCCTTCTCGGGCAATCTGGTCTTGTGTTGAAAGAGTGACACGGCTAGTCACATGGTCGTGTGCTTTCTGATATAGGTGTGTCAGGTGTTTGGCACAGGCGTGTCTAAGCCCGTGTTCTGGACTGGGTGAGTCGGTTATGTAGCTGCTTCAGGAACATAGCCTGTGATACGGGCGTGTCAAAACCCGTGTTCAGTCCAGGAAATCAGTTGAAGGGCTGATCTGATCCGTTCATTTTCTTTAACCAAGATCCAATGGTCTAGGCTCATCCCTGGGGTGATAAGGCCGGCCTTGAGAAGAAGAAAGCTCATTTGAGTTGTGTCTTGCTCTTTCTTAAGTAAGAGAGAGAGGAGAGCTTTAGGAGGAAGAAGAAGAGGAAGCTGGCTGCCGGTGGTGCTACGGTGGTTCAAATCGCGAGCCGAGTTCGGATTTGCGAAGGCAAGGCTGCTGCGAGAACGTTCATCCGTTTACTTTTCTCCCCATGGCTCTGAAGCGTCTTCCAAGGGTAACGATTCCCTTCTTGGACAAGTGAAGTCCTTCTTTCCTGTATTTGCATAGGAATCCTCCACCAAAAGGTGGATGGCGAAGAGATTCCCTTGGGATTGGTGGTTCATCCCTTATTGTAGTGCATTAGAACCGGAAGTGTGAGTACGGTTAGGCATGTTGTGTGAAGCCCATCTGGACATGTTGGTTATGATTGGTGATGCTTGTTTGCACATCGGAGAAGACTCCGTGTTTATTTCTAGTGTGAATGAAATCTGTGATGGATGCCCGTGGCTTGGTGCTGCAGGAAGTACTGGAGGAAGTCCAGGAAATTGTGAGAGTTGGGTTCAACTCATGTGGCCGTGAGCGCCATGTGGTATGAAGTTGAGCCATAGGGCTGTAACTGCAAAAAAGGACTTAGTATCGAATAGGAAAGGTGAAACCGACCCGCGCTTGTAAGTTGACCATGAGTACTTTGGTATTCCTTTGTGGCAAGGCAATTTGAGCAACGGGGGTGGCTAATCTGTACCTGCGTTATGCCATCTGTACAAGAGAGCGTCAAGGCATTAGGCTTTCGTCAGGGGCATAATGGGAGTCTTTGTCCTGGGTGCCATAAAGACTAGGCATGCTCAAGTTTGACAGTCATGTCTGGGACCTCTGAACGGTGGTGCGATCTGGTGTTTCAAGTACACCAGAATGTGCCCAGAGTGCACGGAATGTCGGGTCGTCGTGTCGGCATTTGTGATATGTATTGCCTTGGTGGATGAATATATATGTGTGATGTAAATTACTATGCAGGGAAGGAATTCCGCTGCCCCGTGCAAGGGGCAAGGTCGTTATAATTGGTCAGTTGAATGCTGACCGTTGCCCTGTTTGCCACCGGTTGGTGGAATGGTTCTTGCAGGTGCAGGTGGTGCTGGTCCAAGCGGGACTTAGCGGGATGAAGCCCAAGTTGCGTTGCTGTCCTCGAAGGCCTTGTTTTGCTTAATATTGTTCATGTGTGGTCGGCCTGCGTGCCGATGTTTGTAAACCATACCTTATGTTCAGAGAAACTTGTAAAAGCCATAAGGTTGTGTACCTGCTCTGTATAGTTGTTTACATTCCTATTTCTTTTAGAAGTGGACATTTCTATTATTATTGAGTTCATGTTTTCAACCCTGAAGCTTCCGCTAGAATGCTCTGTGTTAGGGTGCGATGGTTCTTGGTATTATTTCGTGACGTCTCCGCCTGTTTGTGGAATATGGTGTGGGGCCACTTCACCAAATATTCGGTTCACCCCGGGTGCAGCTCAACTGGTGATGAGAAGTGAAGGAACTCCATAGTTAAGCGTGCTTGGGCGAGAGTAGTACTGGGACGGGTGACCTCCTGGGAAGTCCTCAGAGTGTGGGCTTGACAATCGAGTTTGACTCATCAAAGGGAGGTTGTGGCCACCAACAACCCACTAGTGGGCTGGAGAGGGGTTGGGGTGCTTGGGCTGCAGCCCGGTAGCGTCACCTAGAGCGGAGCCGTGACATTGTCATGTTGGATCGGCTAGGGCCGTGTACCCAATATCACGGATGAAAGTCTACAACGCTATGCAGCGGAAAGTGCGGACTCTAGATTTTCGTTTAATGATGGTCTTTTTCGGAAGGATGGCCGTCTGTGTGTCCCAAATAGGGGTAAGCTTCGTGAAGAGGAGATGTATGAAGGCCACTTCACCAAATATTCGGTTCACCCCGGGAGCACGGAAATGTATAAAGATATTAAGAAACAGTTCTGGTTGCCTTGAATGAAGAAGGAAATAGCACACTATGTTGCTAAGTGTCAAACGTGTGCTTTTGTAAAGACGAAATGCCAAAAACCGGGTGGTTTACTGAAGCCGTTACCCATCCCTGTATGGAAATTTGATGATATTTCCATGGATTTCGTGCATGGATTGCCGAGATCACAGCGTGGAAATGTTGCGGTATGGGTTATTGTGGACAGATTAACCAAGATGTCACACTTCATCCCGAACCGTAAGGACGATTCAGTTGAGAAATTGGCAAAGATGTACGTGGATACTATTGTACGATTGCAACGTGTTCCCCGTAGCATCGTTAGTGATCGAGATGGGTGTTTCTCTTCGGGTGATTGGAGATTAGTCAACGAACTGTTGGGTACAAAATTACATTTTAGCACGACCTTCCACCCTCAAACGGATTGTCAGACCGAGAGGACCAACAGGACATTGTAGGATATGCTTCGAATGTGTGCGCTAGATTTCGGGAAGAATTGGGAATATCATCTCGGTGTGGTTGAGTTCGCCTACAACAACAGGTACCAAGCTAGTATCCAGATGACGCCCTTTGAGGCTTTATACGGTAGAAAATGTCGTACACCTTTGGCTTGGGCGGAGATTGGCAAAATGAAGTTGTATCGGCAAAAAGAGTTCGATGATGTCAACGCAATTATATGGTTGATACGTGAAAGACTGATGGTGGCTCAAGACAGGAAAGCTAAGTATTACAATGCTAAGCACCGAAACGTGGAGTTTGCGGTGGGTGATTGGGTGTACTTGAAAATCAAACCATTCAAAGGTGTGTCCAGGATACGGTGTCTGAAAAAGTTGAGCCCGAGATATCTGGGGCCGTTTGAGGTGGTCGAGCGCATTAGTAAAGTTGCCTATCGGTTAGCACTTTCGCAAGAGCTGAGTCGTTTATATGATGTGTTTCATGTCTCGGTGTTGCGGAAAGTTGTAAGAGAGCCAATCCAAGTGGTTGTTGCAGATCAAGTATCAGTCGACAGTGGGCTAACGATGAAAGTTAGGCCTATTCGAATCGAGGATCGAGCCGAAAAATAGTTGTGAAACAAGATGATCGGGATGGTCAAAGTCTAGTGGGACAATTGTGGCCGTGAAGATCTAACATAGGAGCGAGAGCAGACCATGCGAGCTGAGTTTCCCGAGCTTTTTGTGTAAATTATTGATCGTGTACATTCTTTTGTATCAAAACTGTTAGTGGAATAGCATTGTGATGTTTGTTCCCTTGCTGCGTACAAATTTCGGGACGAAATTTATTTTAAGTGGGGAGGATTGTAACACCCCAAAAATCCCTAAGTCCCATAATGGGTTAGGCTGGGTGACACAGCCTGGGACACGGGCATGTCCCAGGGCGTGTCTAGTGCACACGGCTTGGGACACGGGCGTGTCCCAGGGCGTGTCCTTTATTGTAGGCATCGACTCAAGTTCTCGAGATGGCACAGTCGAAGATCGTCGAGAGGTGACACGGCCTGGGACACAGGCGTGTCCCAGGGCATGTCCTGCTCGGGTGAATACCCGAGTGGTGTTGAGTGGCGTTGAGTGGAGTGGTGTTGACTGTGGAGCACGGCCTATGACACGGGCGTGTCACTGGGACGTGTTTGGCACACGGCTAAGGACACGGGTGTGTGCCTTAGCCATGTCCTTCTCGGGTGATCTGGTCTTGTGTTGAAAGAGTGACACGGCTAGTCACACGGTCGTGTGCTTTCTGACATGGGCATGTCAGGTGTTTGACACGTGCGTGTCTAAGCCCGTGTTCTGGACTGGGAGAGTCGTTTCTGTAGATGCTTCAGGAACACGGCCTGTGACACGGGCGTGTCACAACCCATGTTCAGTCCAGGAAATCAGTTTAAGGGCTGATCTGATTCGTTCATTTTCTTTAACCAAGATCCAATGGTCTAGGCTCATCCCTGGGGTGATAAGGCCAGCCTTGAGAAGGATAAAGCTCATTTGAGTTGTTTATTGCTCTTTCTTAAGTAAGAGAAAGAGGAGAGCTTGAGGAGGAAGAAGAAGAGGAAGCTGGCTGCCGGTGGTGCTACGGTGGTTCAAATCGCGAGACGAGTTCGGATTTGTGAAGGCAAGGCTTCTGCGAGAATGTTCATCTGTTTACTTTTCTCCCCATGGCTCTGAAGCGTCTTCCAAGGGTAACGATTCCCTTCTTGGACAAGTGAAGTCCTTCTTTCCTGCATTTGCATAGGAATCTTCCACCAAAAGGTGGATGGCGAAGAGATTCCCTTGGGATTGATGGTTCATCCCTTGTTGTAGTGCATTAGAACCAAAAGTGTGAGTACGGTTAGGCATGCTATGTGAAGCCCATCTAGACATATTGGTCTGGATTGGTGATGCTTGTTTGCACATCGGAGAAGACTCTGTGTTTATTGCTAGTGTGCATGAAATCTGTGATTGATGCCTGTGGCTTGGTGCTGCAGGAAGTACTGGAGGAAGTTCAGGAAATTGTGAGAGTTGGTTTAAACTCTTGTGGCCGTGAGCGCCATGTGGTATGAAGTTGAGCCGTAGGGCTGCAACTGCAAAAAAGGACTTAGTGTCGAACAGAAATGGTGAAACCGACCCGCGCCTGTAAGTTGACCATGAGTACTTCGGTATTCCTTTGTGGCAAGGAGATTTTAGCAATGGGGGGTGGCTGATCTGTACATGCGTTATGCCAGCTGTAAAAGAGAGCGTCAAGGCATTGGGCTTTCGTCAGGGGCATAATGAGAGTCTTTGGCCTGGGTGCCATAAAGATTAGGAATGCTCAAGTTTGACCGTCATGTCTGGGACCTCTTAACGGTGGTGGGATCTGATGTTTCCGGTACACCAGAATGTGCCCTGAGTGTACGAAATTTCGGGCCATCGTGCCGGCATTTGTGATATGTATTGTCTTGGTGGCTGAATATATATATATATGTGTGATGTAAATTGCTATACAGGGAAGGTGTTTGAACCCTAGTTTGGATTTGGGCAAGGAATACAATTAGGATGCTTTTAGGTTGACCCAAAATGTATAGTCAGGGTCATAGGATTATTTCTAGGTCTGCCTCAAAAAGAACTCCAGAGAAATGTTGCAGAAATCAGTTTTATCAAGAGCAGAAAATCAGTTCGACGATAGTCGAACTCAGCTCGACGAACGTCGAACTCAGGTCGACGAAACTAAGAGTTCAAACTCTGAGTTGAGCTCGACGAACTCCGAGCTCAGGTCGACGATCGCTGATCTTAAAGCTAGAATCTTAACTCGACGCAAAGATTATTCAGGTCGACGATCTCTGAGCTGAGGTCGACGAATAGCAGATTGAGGTGGACGAAATCTGTGCAGTCTTACAAACAGATTTCGACAGTTGGTAGATTTTATTAAGGCATTTAATATCTCTTAGATTTAATGCTTTTAGCCTTTCAACAGCAGCAGTTAATGTGATTAATTTCCCAGAAATCTTTCTCTCTCTCGGGAATGCCTCAGTTGTTTCAAGATAGAATTAATTCAAACATTTGAATTACGGAAAGGGGAATATATACAGTTTTGGAAGTTTGCAGGACATATAACAAGAATAGAGGAAGTGACTTATAACAACAACAAAAATAGAAATCAGAATAGAGATTCTGAAGAACACATCAGCTTTCTATCATACAGTGTTCTTCATCATTTTCTCCAGGCTTTCAAGAGACAACAATCAATATCAGTCTAGAAGCTTGCTGGAGAGCAACATCAATCTGAAGGCCTACACCCTGAAGCAAAGCTTCCACTCCTGAACCATCTATATCTCAGGGGGAGCTTTGACATCATCCAATCCAATAGTCTTCTCTCAGATCATTGATAGAGAAGACAACATCATTTCTTTTCCATTTCCTGTGTACAGGGTTATTACTCCCTTCAAAAGTGAACTCTTGGTGATAGGGCACCTGTTAAAAAACCTATTGGTTTTTCGGCACCTGATCAACAGCCTAAAGGGTTTCTAGATCTACCTGCAGCAGATCTTGTGGTTGTAGGGGACCTGATTAAAAACCTGTAGTGGATTCCTACCAGGGTGGTAGAAGAGTGGATGTACCCAGTTTTGGGGAACTACTGTAATCCTTGTTTCCTCTGTGTGCTTGCTTTTTCCTTCTTTATTTTATGTGCTGTGATCTTCTTTTCCTAATATATACATATATATATATATATCAGAGTAAACATAAGATCTATCCTCACTTTCAATTGGTATCAGAGCGAGGTTTCTTTGGTTGTACAGGCTAACACCTGAACCAAAACGATCTGATAGATCTTATTTTTCTTAAGAGTCTATCATGGCACAAAATGAAGAGTTTTCAAGCACTAGACCTCCTATGTGCAATCTAGATAAGCTTGCACTATTGAAGCCAAGGATGAGGTTGTTTATGAATTCTATTGATGAAGTCATTTACAACTCTATTTTGTCAGGTCTCACTACTCTATCTGCAGACTCAGAAGCCCAAAAATTGCTAAAGATGGTTGATACACAAGTAATGAACATCCTTGCTCAATCAATATTTGATGACATTTTTCAATAAGTTGCTGAATGTACTTCAGCAAAGCAAATTTGGGACTCCCTCACAGCAATGGCTACTGGATCAGCAAAAGAAAGAACATTAAAAATTGAATCTTGGAGTGATTCTGAAGCTCCATCCTGTACAACTGAGGATGAAGAAGAAACAAGAGCAAGAGAATTCTGCTTGATGGCAATCAATGCATCTTGCAGCAGCCATGATGAAGAATCTGAATCTGATGAAGAATCAGTAGCAGAATCAGAAGAGGATCAGGTTATTTCTTCCTTTGATTTCTCTTCAAAACATTTTAAAGAAGATTTTAAAATTTTATGCAATGATTTAATTCAATCTGAGAAGAAAATAAAACTTCTCAGAGAGAAAGTGTATAATCTATCTTATGAAAATAATAATCTTAAAGAAGATTTAAAAAAATGTTTCTGAACAATTAGCTTTATTAGAATCAGTTAAAGGCAAAGAAAAAATTATAGATTTAGACAAAATAACTAAATTTTTACCAAAACAAACTAAAAATCTTCAGAAAATTTTTGTTCAAAATAAGTCGTCGAACCAAGATTGACGATCTCAGTATTATTCGTCGAACGGCGATCGACGATCTCTGAACCAAGAGGTTAGGTTTAACTACTCAGCAAAAGGAGATCGACGATATAATCAAACATCGTCGATCAGAGATCGACGATCGTGGAATACAGATAGTAGTCATTATTACTCTGTGAACCGAGATCGACGATATCAATGTTGGTCGTCAAACGCAAATCGACGATCTCAACATAAATCATCAAACTCAGAATTTCAAAACAGAAATTTTTATCCTTTTGAAAATTATAATCAAACTCAAAATTTTGTCAATCCTTTTACCCAATGGTTCATCTCTCCTAGGAAATTTCATCCATTAGGTTACAAAGATCAACCTGAATATTCTTTTATTTCTTATTATTATGAAAAAGAATCAGGACCCAAGGTAATCTGGGTCAGGAACTTCTAACATCTTATTTCAGGAAAAGATCCTTCAGAGCAGGGGTAATTGTATAGGGGGGACTACTTTAAAGGATACATCAGCAGGAGTTTCAGTTAGTCAGAAATCAGGGGAATGATTTCAAGGAATTTGTTGAATACAGCAGGGGAAACATATCTGAAATAAGCTTAGTTATAGACAAGCAAAAGAACAGCTATAGAGCCTATCAGATGTTTTTCATATTTATATTTCAAAAACTTTGTTGTTGTATATTTTATTTCTCAAAGCACTCATTTTAAAATTTGCTTTGTTTTCCTTTTATGTAAATAGTATCCTCACCCAAATAGGGGGAGATTGTTGGAACCCTAGTTTGGATTTGGGCAAGGAATACTATTAGGATGATTTTAGGTTGACCCAAAATGTATAGTCAGGGTCATAGGATTATTTCTAGGTCTGCCTCAAAAAGAACTCCAGAGAAATGTTGCAGAAATCAGTTTTATCAAGAGCAGAAAATGAGTTCGACGATAGTCGAACTCAGCTCGACGAACGTCGAACTCAGGTCAACGAAACTTAGAGTTCAAACTCTGAGTTGAGCTCGACGAACTTCGAGCTCAGGTCGACGATCGCTGATCTTAAAGCTAGAATCTCATCTCGACGCAAAGATTATTCAGGTCGATGATCTCTGAGCTGAGGTCGACGAATAGCAAACTGAGGTCGACGAAATCTATGCAGTCTTATAGACAGATTTCGACAGTTGGCAGATTTTATTAAGACATTTAATATCTCTCAGAGTCAATGCTTTTAGCCGTTCAACAGCAGCAGTTAATGTGATTAATTCCCCAGACATCTTTCTCTCTCTCTCTCTCTGGAATGCCTCAGCTGTTTCAAGATAGAATTAATTCAAACATTTGAATTACGGCCAGGGGAATATATATAGTTTTGGAAGTTTGCAGGACATATAATAAGAATAGAGGAAGTGACTGATAACAACAATGAAAATAGAAATCTGAATAGAGATTCTGAAGAACACATCAGCTTTCTATCATACAGTGTTCTTCATCATTTTCTCCAGGCTTTCAAGAGACAACAATCAATATTAGTGTAGAAGCTTGCTGGAGAGCAACATCAATCTGAAGGCCTACACCCTGAAGCAAAGCTTCCACTCCTGAACCATCTATATCTCAGGGGGAGCTTTGACATCATCCAATCCACTAGTCTTCTCTCAGATCATTGATAGAGAAGACAACATCATTTCTTTTCCCTTTCCTGTGTACAGGGTTATTACTCCCTTCAAAAGTGAACTCTTGGTGATAGGGCACCTGATAAAAAACCTATTGGTTTTTAGGCACCTGATCAATAGCCTAAAGGGTTTATATATCTACCTACAGCAGATCTTGTGGTGGCAGGGCACCTGATCAAAAACCTGTAGTGGATTCCTTCCAGGGTGGTAGAAGAGTGGATGTGCCCAGTTTTGGGGAACCACTGTAATCCTTGTGTCCTCTGTGTGCTTGCTTTTTCCTTCTTTATTTTATGTGTTGTGATCTTCTTTTCCTAATATATACATATATATATATATATATTTGAGTAAACATAAGATCTATCCTCACTTTCAGAAGGAATTCCGCTGCCCCGTGCTAGGGGAGGGGTCGTTATAATTAGTCAGTTGAATGCTGACTATTGCCATGTTGCCACCGGTTGGTGGAATGGTTCTTGTAGGTGCTGGTGGTGCTGGTCCAAGCGGGACTTAGCGGGTTGAAGCCCAAGTTGCGTTGCTGCCCTCGAAGGCCTTGTTTTGCTTAATCTTGTTCATGTGTGGCCGGCCTGCGTGCTGATGTTTGTAAACCACACCTTATGTTCAGATAAACTTGTAAAAGCCATAAGGCTGTGTACCTGCTGTGTATGGTTGTATACATTCCTATTTTGTTTTAGAAGTGAACATTTCTATTATTATTGAGTTCATGTTTTCAACCCTGAAGCTTCCGCTAGAATGCTCTGTGTTAGGGTGCGATGGTTCTTGGTATTATTTCGTGACGTCTCCGCCTGTTTGTGGAATATGGTGTGAGGCCCCGGCCGGACCCTCTATTATATCCTACGTGACAGGTAGAGGTGTTCAGTTGCAAGAATTGTTAGAGCAAGGCTATATACGCCCAAGTCAATCGTCTTGGTGCGCACCGGTTCTCTTTGTGAAAAAGAAGGACGGCAGCTTGCGTCTATGCATTGACTATAGAGAACTGAACAAACTAACAGAAAATACCAAGTATCCAATTCCACGGATCGATGACTTGTTTGATCAGTTAGTTGGCTCGACTGTATACTCCAAGTTGGATTTGAAGTCAGGCTACTATCAGTTGAGAGTTCGTGAAAGTGACATACCCAATACAGCGTTTGGAATATGTTATGGTCACTATGAGTTCACGGTAACGTCGTTTGGGCTATCTAATGCGCCATCGGTATTCATGGACTTGATGCATCGAATGTTTAGGGAATACTTGGATCTCTTTGTGATCGTCTTTATTGACAATATCCTCGTATATTCTCAATCCGAAGAAGATCATGCAAATTACATGTGGATGGTGTTGCACACCCTGAGTAAGAATAAGCTCTACGCCAAGTTATCTTAGTGTGAGTTTTGGCTGTCGTCAGTGGCTTTCCTTGGCCATGTGGTTAGTGGAGAGGGCATTGCGATGAATCCTTCCAAGATAGTTGTTATACGGGAGTGGCCTGTTCTTTCTTCAGTAACAAAAGTCAGGAGTTTTCTTGGGCTTGCGGGCTACTACAGGCGCTTCGTAGAGAATTTCTCGAGAATAGCTTTGCCTCTCACCACACTGACGAGAAAGGATCAGAAGTTCATTTGGACGCCGGAGTGGACTCGATCTTTTGAAGAGTTAAAAAGTCATTTGACCGCGGCGCCAATCTTAACATCGCCATGTGGTCAAGACAGCTTTGAGGTCTATAGTGATGCATCAGGGAGCAGCTTAGGTTGCGTGCTTTTACAATTCGGAAAAGTGATAGCTTATGGCTAACGCCAGTTGAAGGTGCATGAACGGAATTACCACGTCGATGATTTGGAATTGGCGGCGGTAATATTTGCACTTCAACTGTGGCGTCATTATCTATATGGCGTGAAAGTGGATATATTCACGGACCATAAGAGCCTGAAATATCTGTTGGATCAAAAAGATCTTAATATGCGACAGAGAAGGTGGTTGGAGTTTCTTGGTGACTACACCTTCCAGATTCATTATACTCCCGGTAAAGGGAATATAGTCGTGGATGCCTTGAGTCATCGGACTCCGGCAAGGGCAAGTTGGCTTTTAAGGCATGATGAAAGGCTAATTCAAGAACTGGAGGCATTAAATATTTTTTGTGTTGAAAGGAATGCCACTGCAGATGCGTGCTTAAACTGGACGGAGGTACAGTGTGACCTGGCAGACCGAGTTCAGCAAGCAACAGACCTTTACCCTTGGAAGATGCTTCGGAGCCATGGGGAGAAAAGTAAATAGATGAATGTTCTCGCAGCAGCCTTGCCTTCACAAATCGGAACTCGGCTCGCGATTTGAACCACCGTAGCACCACCAGCAGCCGGCTTCCTCTTCTTATTCCTCCTCAAGCTCTCCTCTCTTTCTCTTACTTAAGAAAGAGCAAGACACAACTCAAATGAGCTTTCTCCTTTTCAAGGCCGGTCTTATCACACCAGGGATGAGCCTAGACCATTGGATCTTGGTTAAAGAAAATTATCGGATAAGATCAGCCATTAAACTGATTTCCTAGACTGAATACGGGTTGTGACACGCCCGTGTCACAGGCCGTGTTTCTTAAGCGGCTACAGAACCGACTCACCAAGTCCAGAACATGGGCTTAGACACGCCCATGTAAAACACCTGACACGCCCGTGTCAGAAAGCACACGGTCGTGTGACTAGCCGTATCACTCTTTCAACACAAGACCAGATCACCCGAGAAGGACACGGCTAAGGCACATGCCTGTGTCCTTAGCCGTGTGCCAAACACGCCCCTGTGGCATGCCCGTGTCACAGGTCGTGCTCCACACTCAACGCCACTCCACTCAACACTACTCAACGCCACTCGGGTATTCACCCGAGCAGGACACGCCCTGGGACACGCCCGTGTCCCAGACTGTGTGACTTCTCGACGATCTTTGACCGTGCCATCTCGAGAACTCGATTCGACAGCTACAGTAAAGAACACGCCCTGGGACACGCCTGTGTCCCATGCCGTGTGCACTGGACACGCCCGTGTCCCAGGCCGTATCACCCAGCCTGACCCATTTTGGGACTTAGGGATTTTTGGGGTGTTACAATCCTCCCCCCTTAAAATAAATTTAGTCCTGAAATTTGAACGCAGCAAGGGAACAAACATCATAATGTTATTCCACTAACAGTTTTGTTATAAAAGAATGTACACGGTCAACAATTTACACAAAAAGCTCAGGAAACTCAGCTCGCATGGTCTATTCTCGCTCCCATGTTAGCTCTTCACGGCCACAATTGTCTCACCGGACTTTTACCATCCCGATCATCTTGTTCCGCAACTATTTTTCGGCTCGATCCTCGATTCGAATAGGCCTAACTTTTGTCGTTAGCCCACTGTCCATCCTCCTCCATCTGCAGAAACTGTTCACTTAGTTGTTGAGGCTATATTTTCAATGATTCGGCCGACCGGGCAGGCGCTGCCGGCAGTGGTGCCAGATCGTGTTGGTGTTTGACCCGAACCGGTTGAGGTTGTGTATCCACGAGCAACTGAACGACAATTGAAGCAATTCATGAGCTTCAATCCACCTACGTTCACGGGACTGGGATCCCCAACGCATTCAGAGGACTGGTTATCATGATTCAAACGTATCTTGACGGCGATCAGGATGGAGGAAACTCAAAAGGTCACTTTCGCCACCTTCTTGTTAGAAGGAGAGGCAAGGTTATGGTGGGATGAGGTTGAGTTACACCATTTGGCGGGCAGGCGATTGACTCAAGTATCGATTGAGGAGTTCTCTCACATGTTTTTGGCAAAACATCTACCAGCGACACAACGCATTGCTATGGAGAATGAGTTTCAGCAGTTAACGCAAGGAGAAAATAGCGTTGATGCGTACCTACATGAATTTACAAGATTGGGTCGGTATGCAGGAACAATCTTCGCCGATGAACAAAGAAAAACAAATCGGTTCTATGAAGGATTGCAGGACGAGTTGAGGTTCCTGGTTTCTAGTTCAGTGAACCAGGGATTTCAGGCTTTGGTTGATACGGCGGGTGCGCTGGAAAAGGACATTAAGCGGGTGCAAGGCAGGAAGGACTTGGCTGTGGCAAAGCCCGAGTTCAAAGCACCCCGCTCTGGCAAATCGTACTACCAGAAGAAGTGGTGCAAGAGGTCCAAGCCTTTGGGGTAAACTTTTGTGATGGTTACATCGGGAGCAACGTCGAGACCGGAGTCTCGTACATGCTTTTCCTATGGCAAAGTGGGGCATATAGCCCGTGATTGTCAGGTTGCTCAACCCAAAGGAGAAAAGAAGACGGGTGTGTCTTATGCTGAGAAGGGCAAAGTAGTGGTTGATTCCTCTACATCCAAGGCATAGCCCAGAGTCTACAATCTTTGCAAACAGGAGGCTATCAAGCAAAGTGACGTCTTCACAGGTACGATTTAAGTTAATGTTTGTTGTATTGATTGCATATTTTGTATGTAGCTTGTGCAAGATGTGTGTGTTATAGGCTTTGTCCTGATTTGGAACAATCCAGCGAGAGCCCTGTTTGATACGGGTACTTCGCATTCTTTTCTGTCTAAGGACTTCGTAACTCGAGTTGGAGTACTGAGTCACGTGACGACAGATGGTGTAAAGGTGCTATTACCGAATGGTTGCATCATGCTTGCGGATAGGACTTGCGATGTGGAAGTGCATATAGGACATCGGGATTTCGGATTGAGAGCATCGATGTTACCGCTATCGGAGTTTGATGTGATTTTTGGCATGGACTGGCTCTCGGAGCAGCGTGCCTTTATTGATTGCAACTCAAAGGAGATCACACAGGGCCAAAATACCGAACTTGAGACGAAGTTCGTTGGTATGTGAGGAGTTGGCGGGACCTTGTTGTCTGCACTCCAAATCGTCAGTGCTGTTCGGAAGGGCGCAGAGTTATTCTTCACGCTTATTCAAGTTGTTTAGCCAAAGGCAAGTGTAAGTGAAGTTCCGATTGTGCCGAAGTTTGTAGATGTATTTCCTAAGGATCTACCTGGGTTACCGCCCCAGCGGGAGAATTACTTCGCGATTGAGTTGGTGCCATGTGCAAAACCTATGGCCCGCTCACCATATCGCATCACGCCAAAAGAAATGGCTGAACTTAAAGTCCAATTGCAAGAGTTTTTGGAGCTAGAGCTGTCACAGTTCCGGTTCGGTTCTGGTTCTACTAAAACCATGAACCGAACCACTAAGGTTACAGTTCTTCAAATTAGAACCAAAACCTTATTTGGTTTGACTGATTCCGGTTCTGGTTCCGGTTCCAGCTTAATTTTTGGAACCGTCGTGTCAACGGTTCCGGTTACGGTTCAACAAAAACCAAAACCAAACCGGTCACTATCGGTTCGGTCCGGTTCCATTCGGTTCCAACTAAAATCAAAATCAAGCTTGATGGAATGAAATAAAAGCGGGCTATAAATAGTAAAACTCAAAACAATATCGAAATAAAAATAATTATGTTGCGCACTTCTCGACGGTCATTTCCGCGATCGGTGAGATAGTATCAATTTCCTTCCTACGCGTGCAAACTTGACATGAATTCTAGTTGGCTTGCGAATGTCTCATCGGCATGCTCAACCGCCTACAATTAGTTATTTTTCATGATTATTAATAAATAGTAGTTTTATATCTTCTATATTTTTTAAATAAAATATTTCAAAAAATATGTAAGTAAAATTGAAAATATATTATATAACTGTATAAAAATACAAAATGCACTACAAAAATTGACTCCAAACCGCACCAATGTCAAATCATACTATAGGGTTTTTATGCGGTGAAGTTTTGTTCGGTCCAAAATCGACCCTCTTTAATGCGATTGCGGTTTGAGTTCAAACTGCACCAACTTCACTCATGATAGTAAGTATAAATATTATAGATAAATTATAAAATAATAATAATATAATAAAAATAATAATAATAAACAGGTTGCGGTTCGGTTCTACCTCAATCCGGTTCAGATCGGGTCTAAAAATCTTGAAACCGTTTGAGACTTGTATGTTGCGGTTCCGGTTCCAGTTCCGGTTCCAGTTCCGGTCTAGAAAATAAAATGTAAGAACCACACCCGGACCAACATTGTTCACGGTTACAAATTCAAACCGAAACCCGAATAATTTGTGAACGGTTCGGTCCGGTTCTTTGCGGTTCCGATTCGGTTCCGGTTCGATTTGCGGTTTTCGGTTTTAAGTGACAGCTCTAGTTGGAGCAGGGATACATACATCCAAATATGTCACCTTGGAGCGCGCCTATTATATTTGTGAAAAAGAAAGACGGTAGTTTGCGTTTGTGTATTGACTACCGCGAATTGAATAAGCTGACGAAAAAGAACAAATATTTGATTCCACGGATCGATGACCTATTTGATCAGCTAGCGGGGTCAACCGTCTATTCAAAGTTGGATTTGAAATCGGGATATTATCAATTGCGGATTCGGGAAGGTAACATTCCTAAGACAGCATTTGGGACACGATATGGTCATTGTGAATTCACGGTGATGTCGTTTGGCTTATGTAATGCGCCTTCGGTATTCATGGATTTAATGCACCGGACATTCCGAGAGTACTTGGATTTATTCGTATTTGTGTTTATTGATGATATTCTCGTGTACTCTCAGTCAGGAGATGATCATGCAAACCATTTGCAGTTGGTATTGCATACCCTGCGAAGGAATAAGCTGTATGCCAAGTTCTCAAAGTGTGAGTTCTGGTTATCGTCAGTGGCTTTTCTGGGTCATATGGTAAGTGGAGAGGGTATAGCAGTAGATCCGACAAAGATAAGTGCCATACGGGATTGTCCAGTGATGTCTTCAGTGGCCGAAGTCAGGAGCTTTCTTGGACTGGCAGGCCACTATAGACGGTTTGTTGAAAACTTCTCACGGATTGCTTTACCTCTGACCACATTGACGAGAAAAGATCAGAAGTTTGTTTGGACGCCGGAGTGCGCGCGAGCTTTTGAAGAGCTGAAGAGTTGTTTGACCACGACGCCTATGTTGACATCGCTATGTGGTATAGACGGCCATGAGATCTACAGTGATGCTTCAGGGAGCGTCTTAGGTTGCGTTCTTTGCAATTTGGTAAAGTAATTGCTTATGGCTCGCGCCAGTTAAAGGTGCATGAACGGAACTACCCCGTCAACGATTTGGAGTTGGTGGCAGTAATCTTTGCGCTAAAGTTGTGGCGGCACTATCTTTATGGCGTTAAAGTTGATATCTATATAGATCACAAGAGCCTAAAGTATTTGTTAGATCAGAAGGATCTGAATATGTGACAACGGAGGTGGATGGAGTTCCTTGGGGACTACACTTTCGATATTCACTATACTCCCAGAAAGGGAAATATGTTCGTTGATGCTTTGAGTCGTAAGGCGCCAGTACGGGCAAACTGGTTGCAGAGACATGATGAGCGGCTAATCCAGGATATGGAAGCATTAAAGATATCTTGTGTTGACAAGGATGCTACGGCCGATGCATGCTTGAACTGGACGGAGGTATAATATGACCTTGCGAACAAAGTTCGGCGAGTAACGGAGCTTGATGAAAGTATCCAACGCTATGCGAAGGATGGTCCTAGTGACCAATTCTCCTGGGATGATGGCTTATTGCGAAAAGATGATCGGTTGTGCGTCCCAAGTGCGGGGAAGTTAAGAGAAGAGTTGATGTATGAAGCGCACTTTGCCAAGTACTCAATTCACCCTGGGAGCACAAAAATGTACAGATACATGAAAAAGTTGTTCTGGTGGCCCGGACTAAAGAAAGACATAGCACATTATGTGGCGGAATGCCACACTTGTGCTTTGGTGAGAGAGTAATGTCAGAAGCCTGGTGGTTTCCTGAAGTCGTTACCGATTCTGGAGTGGAACTTTGATGATATTTCAATGGATTTCGTGCACGGGTTGCCGAGATCTCAATGCGGTCATGATTCTATCTGGGTGATTGTAGACCGGTTGACAAAAGTGGCTCACTTCCTTCCAAACAAGAGAGATGATTCAGTGGAAACCTTGGCTAAGCTCTATGTGGAACAGATTGTTCGACTGCATGGTGTTCCTCGGAGCATTGTCAGTGATCGTGATGGGCGATTCACCTCAACTGATTGGAGGCTAATTCATCGAATGTTGGACAAAAAATTAGCATTCAGTATGGCCTTTCATCCCCAAACAGATGGCCAGACTAAGCAAACCAACAGGACGATGGAAGATATGCTTCGTATGTGCGCCCTGGATTTCGGTAAGAAATGGGAAGAGTACATTTATTCGGTAGAATTTTTCATATAATAACAGCAACCAAGCGAGCATCGGTATGGCACCGTTTGAGGCTCTATATGGTCGTAAATATCATACACCATTAGCTTGGGCAGAGATAAGCGAATCCAAGCTGAATGGGCAAAAGGAAGTCGAAGAAGCTATCTCGATAATAAGCTCAATTTGAGGGAGGCTATTGATAGCCTAGGATCGACAAGCAAAGTACTACAATGCCAAGCATCAGAACGTGGAGTTCGCGGTGGGCGATTGGGTCTATTTGAAGAACAAACCCTTCAAAGGCGTATCTCGGATTCGGCGGTTGAAAAATCTAAGTCCCAGATACCTTAGTCCATTTGAAGTGGTGGAGCGAGTCGGGGAAGCTGCTTATCAGCTAGCGCTTTCAGCAGAGTTGAGTGGATTGCATGATGTATTCCACATCTCAGTACTTCGCAAAGCCATCAAGGATCCAGCTCAAGTAGTTGAGAATGATCGTGTACCAGTCGAGTATGGGCTAACGACGAAGGTAAGAACCATTCGGATTGAGGATCGAGCCGAGAAATAGTTGAGGAACAAGATAATCGGGATGGTCAAATTCCGGTGTGACAATTGTGGCCGTTAGGAGCTAACATGGGAGCGAGAGCAGACCATGCAAGCTGAGTTTCCCGAACTTTCTGTATAAACTGTAGACCGTGTATATTTTGTTATAACACATCTTTTAACGTTATAGCTTTGTGATTCTTGTTTCCTTGCTGAGTACAAATTTCGGGACGAAATTTATCTTAAGGAGGGATTGTAACACCCCAAAAACCGTAAGTCCCAAAATGGGGCCAGGCTGGGTGACACGGCTTGGGACACAAGCGTGTCCGAGGGCGTGTCTAGTGCACACGGCCTGGGACACGAGCGTGTACCAGGGTGTGTCCTTTACTGTAGGCGTCGACTTGAGTTCTCGAGATAGCACGGTCGACGATCATCGAGAGGCGACATGGCCTAGGACACGGGCGTGTCCCAGGGCGTGTCCTGCTCAGGTGAATATCGGGCGGCGTTGAGTGGCGTTGAGTGGCGCTGAGTGGAATGGCGTTGAGTGGCGTTGGGTGTGGAAAAATGTCCTGTGACACGGGCGTGTCACAGGGGCGTGTTAGGCATACGGCCAGGGACACGGGCGTGTGCCTTAGCCCGTTTCTTCTCGGGTGATTTGGTCTTGTGTTGAAAGGGTGACATAGCCTGTCACACGGCCGTGTCAAAGTTGACACGGGCATGTATGCCCTGTGACACGGGCATGTTGGAGCCCGTGTTCTGGTTCAGTTTGAGTCGGTTCATATACCGCTTGGGGTACACGGCCTGGGACGCAGGCGTGTCACAGGTCGTGTCAAGTCAAATTTTTACTTTTGGGCAGATCTCGGCCATCCAATTATTTCTATTTGGATCCAATGGCCCAGATGCTTTCCTGTAGTGATAAGGCTGAGGGTTGGCCTCTTCTCTCATTCTTATCAAGAGAGAAAAAGAGAGAGCTTGGAGGAAGGAGAAGGAGGAGAAGAGCAAGGATTTGGTGGTGCTCCCGCGGTCCGATTCGAGATCCGAGGCTAGTTCTGTGGAGGCAAAGCTGCTGCGATGCTTTCCCACCGGCCAGATTTTCGATGGCTCCTAAGAGATCATTAAGGGTAACGATCTTCCTTCTTGGACATGTGAAGTCCTTATTAATGCATGAGTAAGGAATCCTCTCCACCAAAAGTTGGAAAGAGTGAGTGATTCCGGTGGGTTGATAGTTATTATCCCATGTTGAGTCTGCATCTAGACCCGGAAGTGTGTAGTACGGGATAGGCATGCTATGTGAAGCCCATCTGGACATATTGGTCTGAATTGGTGATGTTGCATTTACGCACAGGAGAAGACTCCGCGTATACTCGTGTAGTTAGTGGGGTCGTTGCGTTGTGCCTATGAAGGGGAGTAGCTGGAAGTACTGGAATGTAGAAGTCCAGGAAAATGCCCTTGTGCTGTTTGTGATGTGGCTATGATGTAGCCAGTCCTTAATGGACAATGAAGTCGGTCCTATTTGGACAGTGTGGCTAGTGTGACGCCATTCCTTGGCGGACGTTATGGCGATTGTGAGTTGCGAGCTCTAAAAGGCCTCATGCCGAACAGGAAAGGTGAAGCCGACCCGCGTCTTTTATTATAGCCGCAAGTACGATGTGCTTGGTGATGGCAAGGCAATTTGAGCAACAGGGGGTGGCGGATCTGTACCTGTATTATGTTGGCTATACAAGGAAGTGCCAAGGCATTGGGCTTTTGTCAGCAACATAATGAGAGTCTAGGCATGCACGCCATTAAGACTAAATGCTCAATGGTGTTGATACCGGTTCGCCGGTGTACCCAAAAGTGTGCCTGAGAGCACAAATCGTCGGGCCGGGTGGCCGACGGTTGTGATGGATTGCTTGTGCATGAGAGCACAATATTTATGATATCTGTCAATTGATGTATTGCTCTGCAGGGAAGGAATGCCACTGCCCCGGGAAAGGGGTAGGATTGTTATAAATTGGTCAGCTGAATGCTGATCGTTTCCTTGTTAGCCACCTTCTGGGTGGATTGCCCCTGTGCGGGTGCTGGAGAGCCGAGCGGAAAATGAAGGGTTGATGCCCCTGCTGCTGCTGTTGCTGCTCTTACTGTTGTTATTGCTACTAGCCCTTGAAGGCTAGCTAATGTATTTTCTTTTGTTCATGTTTGGCCGGCCTGCGAGCCGATGTCTGTAATCTATACTGTTTAAAGAGGAAATGTAATGCCTTAAGGCCAAACTATATTATTTGCTACCCATTGTTTGAGTGGTTGTATATATAACCTTGTTATTATATATATAGTGGATATTCCTGGTATGCGTTCAGCCTATTGCTTATGTTTCCGCTAGCATGCTCTGAGTTAGGATACGTTGGTGGTATTAACCTGTGACATCACCGTCTGTTTGTGGCATATAGTGTGGGGACCCGATGTAAGACCCCCTTTTTTTCTTTTTCAACCACCGGGGTCTTAGCCCAGAATTGCCGCTTTGCGGTGGCACCGACTCACGGGAAGGCCGCCACTACAAAACGCCAATTCTGCCAGCCCTTTTCGATCACAAGAGAGAGAAGTAAGTATATACTGAATGTAAACAAGTCCACATAATCACATATGAATAGAAATCACAAGTCCATCAATAGATAATAATAGAAAGTACTGCAAAGATCAGCTAAGATGAAATATAGAAAAACGGGCTCGAGCCCGGTACATCAGAGTCCTCACTACAAATCACTCATCGCGGAAGCTATAAAAATACTAATCACTCACGGAGCTGGACACAGGTGCTCTGGTGCTAGACTGGCATACCTCCATGCGCACTGTACTCCGCTGGTGCTGGTCCCTGGGCTGCTGGTCCCTGTCTCCCATCCGAAGCTCCTGTAATGTTGTGGTTCGAAAATCATTAGTCATAAAGACTAAGCCCTATCATCCCCTACCCCTCCCCTTACGGCTCCTAAGCACCGAGCGGAGAGGAGGAAAGGGAAGCTAAAATGGTGGAGAATAATCAAACGGATGACTGTGGAACTAGTCTAACAATTGTTCATAGTGTATAAACAACTACTCAAAATAGAGTACATCTAGCAGTTCTACGGTAGTGAGTAGTAAAATAGACAAATAGAAAGCAAGTAAGTAAATAAATGAGTAACCTTAACTTATATGAATGCCCATACAAACTTATACGTTAAGGGGTCTTCTGCAAGGCTCCCATCGTATAAAAAGTCTCATACCGATTTATACGTTGGGATGTCAGTTGTATGTAAACATGAGTATAGTGATATGCTATGTCATGATTCATGCAAGTGCAACTCACGCACACGACTCTACATGCACAGACCTTTAGTTCCCCCTGTTCAGGCAGCTAGCTTCACTCCCAGGAACCTCCGTAGTGGCAAACGGAGACAGTGGGTCGGGCCCCCACTCCTAGGCGGGTATCCACACTATCGGGCCTAGCCCTTCCGTACGCCCCTAGAAGAACACAACCTAGAGTATCCGCGTACTTATGCTGGCTATATCCACCAGACTTTATTTAGATAAGTGTCCCACACCGCCGAGTCAACGTACCGATGTCGGTGTGAACGACAATCAAATACCAAAGACTCACAACCTTTATTCTGTATTCAAACCCTCGAGCCCTCGACTCCACGGACTATCCCGTCCGTGCATCTACCTTCAGAGCTACCGTATGAATGGCAAACAAACCAACTTATTCTACCTCCCTAGCTACCGGGGTATGATAATGTGCGACCCTAGATATTCTAGTTGCTCTTTTAGTTTATTATTCCTACGGTTCACGTTAGCCCAGGACTGCCCCCGGTATTCCCTGTGAAGGGCTCTCAAAGGGCACTAGGAACTATGATGGTAGTTGAAGTCCACCGTTCCCTTTCGCAAGGCACTTATTGTTATTGGTTGATTACCCATTACCCGATCCCATTCAAATTACTTTGGATCTAACCTAGTGTATTGAGACTCTTCCTCTCCAACCGGGGTGGACGATCTTTCGTCGTTCCCGAACACCACTTAACACTAGCCAATCTCACACTCTACCCATCATGACTTCCAGTAATGAACTTAACTTAACTTACCATATCCAAACCAGCAAACTACCAAAATTCCATCTCCCCAAGTTCATTACCCACTCTAGTTCAGTTTCTGTGGTTTTACTATATGCAGACCATCCTAAGCTATATGAGGTATACAAGGGGAGGTACACTAAATTGTCTTCCAAATCTCTTATAAAATTTACTGCAGGTCTATCATGACATAATTAGCCTAAATCCAGAAATTTATTATTTTCCTAATTAATCTGATATTTATTTAATTTTCCCCAAAGATTGGTCATGGGTAATTTTAAACATGAACTACATGATTTTCGTAAGTAATGGCCACCCAAAAAATTTGATCACAAAGTAACAGCAAGGTATCATCAAATACTTATTTTCATGATTTTACAGAGAGTATTTAGCCTCTAATTAATTTATCCATTATAATCTCACTAATCATATGTAAAGAAGGAAGTACTGAAATTACTCATCATAAAATTATCAAAAAATTACTGAATTCTAATATTGTACAGAAAAAGTCATTGTGCAAATATCATGATTTTACAGGCTTACTAGACATCAAAATAGATTTAATCAATTTTTCATGGGAAACAACACTTAATGAAGCAAGCCTTAGAATTAAACTTATAAAAATTCAATAAAAATTCAGAGAGCTTTAACATCATAATACAAGTTCTCTTCTTAAAGTTCATCAATTTCCAGAAAGTATTTCCTCCATAATAAATTTTTAAGCAAATAATACAAACTACTACATTGTTAATGAAGTATCAAAAATGAAGATCCTAAATTCAAAAATAAATCTCCAGAGCTTGTACTAACCCTAAAAACCACTCTACCCAAATTCATCATTGTTTAGTGAGTTTTAGTGACATTTTCTATCTCTACAAGTTTTGTGCCTTAAACTAGGGTTAGGGTTTTGAGGGACTTATTTACTTTAAAATCTATTTAGATTTCTACAAGAGGATTCTAGCTACCCTAGAATTCTATCTACCATGTTTCAACACATAACCAGGTCATTTGACCACTTGCCCCACACAACCCATCAAGAGCCATCCTTAGGGTTTGACCTTGGGTCCTAGGGCAAATTTACCCCAATCCATCTCAAAATCCATGAGAGGGTGCCGGAGAGCATTCCTAGTCAGTGGTAAATAATCTCAGCCTCTGTTGAAGTGATTTGACCACTCAAATCTCAAAGTGCACTTTTGACCTAAAAACCCCTTAATAGGGCATAGCTTAGGTTTGTCCATTTCCTATCTAAAACATCTCTAAATGAAATTAAAAATTATACAGAGCCTCATGATGAACCCAGGGACCACTCACCAAAATTTGGGAGGGTTTGGAAGTCATTAAGCCATCTAATTAATTTACCCTAAGATTATTAAATTTTTCTAAAAACTATAGAAACACATTCTCCAAAAATTCCCATTTTTTGATAGGCCCTAGGTATAGCTAGGGTAGACTCCCTGCCAAAATTTCAAATCATTTGGTCAACGGATGAAGAGTGGGCACACCTTTTTGTCTCTGCCTAGCTCTAGGTCTAGATCCCACCAAGAGAGGTACCCTGGTCAAACCAGTTGACCAAATTGATCCAAATAAATTTTAAAATATAGTAGACCCATAGGTCTACGAATTACTTGTTGACCATTTCTTCATATAAAGCTTCTAGGTATTTTTCATAATTTATCTAAGGTGGTTGTTATTTTAATGCAGAAAATTCACATAAAGAAAAGGATTAATTAAATAGCACAGATCTTGAAGCAAGATCTAAGGGCCCTGGCATTGTCTTCTTCCTCCAGCCAAAGGCCACGATTTTCCCGACCTGGAGCTACTTCCAAGCGCAGCCGCCGGCCGTCCAGCCTCCTCCCTGGCCGGCCACCGCCACCACCACCTCCGTTGAGGTGGTGGCTATCGCCAGGCGGCGGCACGGCCGCCGGAGGGGCATTTTCCGACGAACCCGAGCACTAGTTTTGCGGAAAATTCGGAAGAGGAGCTCTTCCAATCGAGCTCGGTTGAGCTCGATTATCAAACCTAAATAATTCTAAGATCTACCCGTAGAAAGAGAGGAGGGGAGGACCTTGTTCACGGGCTGGAGGCGTGCTGATCGACGGGATGCCATTGGCGCGGTGGTGGCATCGCCGGAATTCTCCTACAGCATAGTACAAGCTCCAAAACCGTCGGGTAAGGGTGGAAACTTCATCTCTGAGTCTAGGGAGCCTTTTTAAACCTGTAAAAGGAGGGAGGGGAAAGGTCTAACTTTGGTGGCCATTTATGGCCCATTATAGCTTGGCTCGGCCATGATGGTGGGGGGGGGGCTGAAACGGCTCTGTGACAGCTGGAGGAGGGCTGGAAACTCCTCCTCTCCCTATGAGGACTTGAATCCAGCCGTTTAAAGAGGAGGGGGAAGGTCACGACATCAAGTGTCATTGATGGCTGTGATCGTCGGTTTCTCGGCCATGGTCGTGGCTCCTCCTTGCTTCCGAAACCGACAGTCACGTGGCATGACCGGACAACTTTTTTAAAAAATAAGACTTAATTGGGTCTTATTAAAAGAAACGGCCTAATAATGCATTTGGGCCCACCATCTAGACCGGCCCGATTCAGCTGAACCAGCACACATCCAAAAATGAAATGCAAGAAAATTCTAAGTACAATGGCGTTGAGTGAGTTCAGCTCACTCAACGCCATCAAAGCTACGGCGTTGAGTGAGCTCTGCTCACTCAACGCCATCCATGCTGTGGCATTGAGTGAGCTCTGCTCACTCAACGCCATCCGGAATACAGCGTTGAGTGAGCTCTGCTCACTCAACGCCATCCAGAATGGCCCTCCCAGACTACGCGAGCTCACTCAACGCCTTCCAGATTATGGCGTTGAGTGAGCTCAGCTCACTCAATGCCATCCAGCCTACTCAAGGTGGCGTTGAGTGCAGTCTATGCATTCAACGCCGTCAAGCTTATGGCGTTGAGTGAGGTAAGCTCACTCAACGCCATCCAAACTACGGCATTGAGTGAGCTCAGCTCACTCAACGCCATTCCAGGCCTCAGCAGACAGCGTTGAGTGTAGTCCATGTACTCAACGTTGTCTAGTTTATGGCATTGAGTGAGTTAAGCTCACTCAATGTCATCCAGTATAAGGCGTTGAGTGAGCTCAGCTCACTCAACGCCATCCAGACAACACCAGATGGCGTTGAGTGCAGTATGTGCACTCAACGCCGTCTAGCTTATGGATTTGAGTGAGCTAAGCTCACTCAACGCCATCCAGACTACGGCGTTGAGTGAGCTTAGCTCACTCAATGCCATTCCAAGGTCACGGGCGTGACGGATCGTTCACGGGCGTGTCAGGACCATGTTGAAATTTCTGAGCTCGCCGATCTTCTTTCTAAGGTCGACGATCGTCGAAGGGGTCATGCCCTAGGTCACGGGTGTGACGGGTCGGTCACGGGCGTGAGCACCCCTTGACTCAAAATCTTCGTCGATAAACTTCAATTCTTGTGTTTCCTAGGGTTCTATTATGACAAAACCACTCCCAGGGGTCTAGTTAGAAATGGGATGTTAAAAATCCCAATAAACAAAACAAAGATTTCATCCTCGAAATCAAGGTTAAGCCTACGGGGGCTCCTATCGGGAGAAAAAGGCTTGTAACATCCCATGAGAGTTGAAAGATTTACATCTCTACGTTACGTTTGTTTTGTGCGGTTTCAAATCTAAGACCAATTCGTCCAATTGGCTAGGTATATACCCCAATAAACAAAAGATTAGCCCCTATTCTTTAAATTTCAGTCCTATTGGTTTAAAACATGAAAGCAAATTGATTGTCCAGAGGGGTTATGAGGTATACCTGACTGAAAAGTTTCGGATACTTTTGTCACATCAAGTCTTGTGGCTCCCATGTATGCTCCTCCTGCCCATGATTGTTCCACAGGACCTTGACTAACGGAACCTTCTTACATCGCAAGACCCGTACTGCCGTGTCATCGATCCTGATAGGCTCCAAGTTGACTAACCGATCCGAGGCCACCGGGCCGTCTGTTGTGGAAATCAGCTGCTCTGGTCATAGCATAGCCCTCCGTAGTGAGGAGACGTGGAAGACGTCATGCAATCCCGCTAACTCCGGTGGTAGCTCTAGTCTATAAGCTAAGGGGTCGATCCGCTCCGGGATCCTGTAAGGCCCCATATATCTCGGACTGAGCTTCTTCCGCCCGCGAACTCGAGAGAATCCGTGCATCGGTCGTATCTTCAAGAAAACTCGGTCTGCCACCTGGAACTCCACTTGACGATGCCTCGCATCGTAATATTTGGCCTGCCTGCTCTGGGCTTCCTACATCCTGTCCCGGATCAATCTAATCTGAGCATCCGTATCCCCCACAAACTTCGAGCCTAGTACCTGCAGATCCTCATCCTGAACCCATGATAGTGGGGTACTGCACCTCCTTCCATACAACGCCTCGTATGGAGCCATGCCTATGCTGGACTGATGGGCGTTGTTGTACGAAAACTCGACCAGTGGCAGCAATCTCTCCCAAGGCTCGCCGCGGTCCAAAATACACAGGCGCAAAAGATCTTCCAGTGTACGGTTGGTGCGCTCCATCTGCCCGTCAGTATGATGGTGAAAAGCTGTGTTGAATATCAACCGGGAACCCAGATGGGCCTGGACCGACCTCCATTCCCTGGATGTAAACCGCCCATCACGATCCGAAACGATAGTCTTGGGCACCCCATGATAACGCACAAACTTCTCAATGAACCTCCGTACTAATACACTAACCGGAGCGTCCTTCGCCACTGGAATGAATCTGGCCCCCTTTGTTAGCCTGTCCACTATCACCCAGATCGAGTCATTCCCCGCACGAGATCGAGGTAGCCCATGTATGAAGTCCATGACTATATCCTAAAATTTCCACTCCGGCACCAGAAGTGGTTGCAGCAAGCCTGTCGGGTTCCTACACTCTGCCTTTACGAGTTGGCATGCCTCACAATGTGTCACAAAGTACGTAATGTCCCTCCTCATACCCGGCCAGTACATCATCTTCTTCAAATCTTTTACCGTCTTGGTGATCCCCGGGTGTACCGAGTATCGACTGCAGTGAGCTTCCGTCATAATGTCCTCCCGGATCTGGCCTCCTGTCAGTTATGTAGACTCTGCCTCTGAAACACAGGAGTCCATCCCTCAAAGAGTAATCTCCTGTCGTGCCTTCCTCCAAGGCTCGAAATATCGGCTCACCTCTCACATCTAGCATCTACCCATCTCTGATGCTGTCCCGAATATCATCAGTAGTAACCATTGACCCCAGGTACTCCATGTATAACTCCGGGTCATCCTCGGACACAAGTGATATCTGCATCTCCTCGAATGATTTTACCAACTCCAAGGCCATCAGCTGCGGGCCTACTCCTGACGTACTCGCTCTCCGACTCAAAGCGTCTGCGACCACATTTGCCTTCCCTGGATTGTAGTGCATAGTATACTGGTAGTTCGATAGAAACTCCACCCGGCGTCTCTGCCTGATGTTTAACTCCTTCTGGGTGTCTGCGTACTTCAAGTTCTTGTGGTCTGAGAAAATATCGCAATGTACTCCGTAGAGATAGTGTCGCCAGATCTTAAGAGCAAAAACAACTGCCCCCATCTCCAAATCGTGCACGGGGTAATTCTGCTCATGTTGTTTCAGCTGACGGGAGGCGTAAGCTATTACGTGCCCGTTCTGCATCAAAACGACACCCATCCCCTGATAGGAAGCATCTGTGTACACCTAGAATCCTTCCTTCCCTGATGGAAGAGCAAGGATGGGAACCGAGGTAATACGATACTTCAGCTCCTGAAACGCAGATTCGCATCATGGTGTCCAAATAAAAGAGGACTCCTTCTTCGTCAGAGATGTAAGAGGGAGGGCAATCTGAGAGAACCCCTTTACAAACTTCCGGTAATAACCGGCAAGTCCTAAGAAACTTCAAACATCCGAGGCCGACTTTAGTGGTGGAAAATCCCGTACTGCCTGGACCTTCGCCGGATCCACTTTCAGGCTTGCTCCACTGATGACATGGCCCAAAAAGGCCACCTCATTTAGCCAGAACTGGCACTTGCTGTATTTGGCATGCATCTTATGCTCCCGCAGCTTCTCCAAGGTCAAGGCCAGATGTCTCGCGTGCTCCTCCTCCGTCCTTGAATAGATAAGGATGTCATCGATGAATACGATAATAAAGACATCCAGATACTGTTCGAACACCCGGTTCATCAAGGTCATAAATGCGGAGGGTGCATTTGTGAGCCCAAAAGGCATCACGGTAAACTCGTACAAACCATATCTGCTGCTGAAGGCCGTCTTCGGGATGTCCTCCTCCCGAATGCGAAGCTGGTAGTACCCTGACCTCAGATCCAGCTTTGAGAACCAATGGGCTCCCTCCAGCTGGTCAAATAGATCGTCTATCCTTGGCAAGGGATAAGTATTCCGGACCGTCAACCTGTTCAGGGCCCGGTAATCTATACACAGCTGAAGGGTTCCGTCCTTCTTCTTAACGAATAACACCAGAGCTCCCCATGGTGATGAGCTAGGCCAAACGAACCCGGCCTCCACTAACTCCTGAAGGTGGCTTCGAAATTTCACCAACTCCTTTGGAGCCATTCGATAGGGAGCTCTGGATACCGGCTTAGCCCCCAGTATAAGCTGAATCTGGAAGTCCTTCTCTCGGTGCGGGGGTAGCCCTGGTATATTTTCCAGAAATATGTCAGCGAAGTCTCGCACTACTCGAATAACTGAAATGGAGTCCTTGGCCACGACCGCCTCAAAAAGGACCTGATAAACTTCTTCCCCCTGTAGATGGGCCTTAACGGCCTGCATAGGTGATAATAATATGTGGTGTGCTGGTATAATACCTTCGATGACAATGAAGGAGTCATCATGCCTCACGGGGATCCTCTTCGCCACGCAGTTGATCTGGGCATGGTTCCAGCACAGCCAAGTCATGACCAGGATCAGATCGTAATCTGGCATCTTCAGAATCGTCGTTGGTGCCTCGAACGCCTTCCCGCCGATCTCTGCTTCCATATTGCAATGAGCAGAGGTCATTATCTCTGATCCATCGGGTAGGTGCACCCTCATCATCTTCCTGGTGAATGGCTCCACACCTTCCAGTCCTTTCACGAAATCCTCCGACACGAATGAGTGTGAAGCACTAGTGTCGAAGAGAGTGTGAGCGGGCTTGCCGCTAACGAATACTATGTATGGGGTAATTAAGTGTCTTAGTATTCTTGTTGCAGTTGTCTTCTCTTAATTTCTAACTAGGTTATGTCTAGAAAACTAGTTCATATGAAGAAAAACTTAAAAGTACTGTCATACCTGCGATAACCTACTCCGGGTTCCGGGGCTGTGTCAAGTCTAGAGCATACACTTTCTCCCTCTCTAGCATGTGGCCTCGGTCCTGAAATCCTCATCCTCGATCATGTCCTCGGCCGCCAAACTGTCGGGGAGATGGGGCGCCCTGATGTGCTGGTGGGGGTGCACGCCTCATAGGGAAGTTCCTCTTGATATGCCCCGGCTTATTGCACTGAAAGCATACCGGTGCCTGCTCTACTGTCCTTGGCATCTCTAGCATCTGTAGAGGCTAGGGAGCCAATACCCCCTGACTCCTCTGCTCGTGCCTAATCTCCTGACGAGGTTGATCCCCGTTCCTTCTCTCCCCAATAACCTGGCCTCGAGGACGGTCTCTACAACCTCCAATCACTGTATCATCAGCCGGTCTCTTTCGGCTCTTAACTATAAGTTGATCCGCTTCTCTCTTCTTATCCATCTCAAGAATTCTGGCTAAACTCACCTCTGAGACAAAGAGGAGGGCCTGTCTCATGTCGTCTTGCAGCCCCTTGTAAAACCACCGGGCATAGCCAGCGTCGTCCAACTGATAAGCGTCCGCATAGCGGGCCAGGTGAGTAAACACCTGATAATACTCCACCACAGTCTTATTCCCCTACCTCAACCGTAGGAACCTATCCTCCAGCTCGTCCCTCGCCGACTGAGGTACGAAATGTCCCAAGAGCGCTGCTCTGAACTCCTCCCAAGTAATATCTGCGCAATCCATACCCACAAAGGTGGTGTCCAACTGTGACTTCCACCACCTCTTTCCATGTGACTCTAGGAAAGAGACCGCCAAAGCAACTGCCTCCTTAGTGGGGCATCGGATCCCCGCAAGCATCTCGTAAAGGGTATCTAACAACTCCTCAATGCGTACTGTCGATTCCATCCCTAGGTAGGATGGAGGGGAAAGTCCCCGGAAGACGCTCATCCAGTTGGCCCCGGGATTTGGCCGTGGAGCCGGGGCTTGCTGAGCTCTAAAGGCCTCCAGAATGGTCGTCAGTGCTTGCCCCATCTCCGTATGCTGGAACGGAGCTGGAGCCGGCGGAGGCGGGACCACATTCGGAGCCTGAGGGGTCCCCTGCTGTGATGTTGGGTTCGTCGCAGGCTACAAGGAAGAATTCCATTTGTTAGAGAGCGAATGAATGGAATTTAAGAAGGGGTAGGATGGACTTTCACATGTGATTTCCCTTATGGGCACACCACTACTTTCGCTGCTAGTTTGTCCGCAAACTAAGCTCGCGTGGGGGTGGCCCAAGGTTTGTGGACTACTTCTCTTTCGATCGAGGTCTCCTTTGATACCACTTATAAGACCCCCTTTTTTTCTTTTTCAACCACCGGGGTCTTAGCCCAGAATTGCCGCTTTGCGGTGGCACCGACTCACGGGAAGGCCGCCACTATAAAACGCCAATTCTGCCGGCCTTTTTCGATCACAAGAGAGAGAAGTAAGTATATACTGAATGTAAACAAGTCCACAGAATCACATATGAATAGAAATCACAACAAGTCCATCAATAGATAATAATAGAAAGTACTGCAAAGATCAGCTAAGATGAAATATAGAAAAACGGGCTCGAGCCCGGTACATCAGAGTCCTCACTACAAATCACTCATCGCGGAACCTATAAAAATACTAATCACTCACGGAGTTGGACACAGGTGCTCCGGTGCTAAACTGGCCCACCTCCATGTGCACCGTACTCCGCTGGTGCTGGTCCCTGGGCTGCTGGTCCCTGTCTCCCATCCGGAGCTCCTGTAATGTTGTGGTTCGAAAATTATTAGTCATAAAGACTAAGCCCTATCATCCCCTACCCCTCCCCTTACGGCTCCTAAGCACCGAGCGGAGAGGAGGAAAGGGAAGCTAAAATGGTGGAGAATAATCTAACGAATGACTGTGGAACTAGTCTAACAATTGTTCATAGTGTACAAACAACTAATCAAAATAGAGTACATCTAGCAGTTCTATGGTAGTGAGTAGTAAAATAGACAAATAGAAAGTAAGTAAATAAATGAGTAACCTTAACTTATGTGAATGCCCATACAAACTTATAAGTTAAGGGGTCTTCAGTAAGGCTCCCATCGTATAAAAAGTCTCATACTGATTTATACGTTGGGATGTCAGTTGTATGCAAACATGAGTGTAGTGATATGTTATGTCATGATTCATGAAAGTGCAACTCACGCACACGACTCTATGCGCACAGACCTTTAGTTCCCCCTGTTCGGGCAGCTAGCTTCACTCCCAGGAACCTTCGTAGTGGCAAATGGAGACAGTGGGTCGGGCCCCCCACTCCTAGGAGGGTATCCACACTATCGGGCCTAGCCCTTTTGTACGCCCCTAGAAGAACACAACCTAGAGTATCTGCGTACTTGTGCTGGCTATATCCACTAGACTTTCTTTGGCTAAGTGTCTCACACCGTCGAGTCAACGTACCGAAGTAGGTGTGAACGACAATCAAATACCAAAGACCCACCACCTTTATTCTGTATTCAAACCCTCGAGCCCTCGACTCCCCAGACTGTCCCGTCCGTGCATCTACCTTCAGAGCTACCGTCTGAATTGCAAACAAACCAACTTATTCTACCTCCCTAGCTACCGGGGTATGAGAATGTGCGACCCTAGATATTCTAGTTGCTCTTTTAGTTTATTATTCCTACGGTTTACGTTAGCCCGGGACTGCCCCCGGTATTCCCTATAAAGGGCTCTCAAAGTGCACTAGGAACTATGCTGATAGCTGAAGTCCACCGTTCCCTTTCGCAAAGCACTTATTATTATTGGTTGATTACCCATTACCCGATCCCATTCAAATTACTTTGGATCTAACCTAGTGTATTGAGACTCTTCCTCTCCAACCGGGGTGGACGATCTTTCGTCGTTCCCGAACCCCACTTAACACTAGCCAATCTCACACTCTACCCATCCTGACTTCCAGTAATGAACTTAATTTAACTTACCCTATCCAAACCAGCAAACTACCAAAATTCCATCTCCCCAAGTTCATTACCCACTCTAGTTCTGTTTCTGTGGTTTTATTATATGCAGACCATCCTAAGCTATATGAGGTATACAAGGGGAGGTACTCTAAATTGTCTTCCAAATCTCTTATAAAATTTACTGGAGGTCTATCATGACATAATTAGCCTAAATCCAGAAATTTATTATTTTCCTAATTAATCTGATATTTATTTAATTTTCCCCAAAGATTGGTCATGGGTAATTTTAAACATGAACTACATGATTTTTGCAATTAATGGCCACCCAAAAATTTTGATCACAAAGTAACAGCAAGGTATCATCAAATACTTATTTTCATGATTTTACAGAAAGTATTTAGCCTCTAATTAATTTATCCATTAAAATCTCATTAATCATATGTAAAGAAGGAAGTACTGAAATTACTCATCATAAAATTATCGAAATATTACTGAATATTAATATGGTACAGAAAAAGTCATTGTGCAAAGATCATGATTTTACAGGCTTACTAGATATCAAAATAGATTTAATCAAGTTTCAGGGGAAACAACACTTAATAAAGCAAGCCTTAGAATTAAACTTATAAAAATTCAATAAAAATTCACAGAGCTTTAACATCATAATACAAGTTCTCTTCTTAAAGTTCATCAATTTACAGAAAGTATTTCCTCCATAATAAATTTCTAAGCAAATAATACAAACTACTACATTGTTAATGAAGTATCCAAAATAAAGATCCTAAATTTAAAAATAAATCTCCAGAGCTTGTACTAACCCTAAAAACAACTCTACAAAAATCTCATCACTGTTCAGTGAGTTTTAGTGACATTTTCTATCTCTACAAGTTTTGTGCCCTAAACTAGGGTTAGGGTTTAGAGGGACTTATTTACTTTAAAATTTATTTAGATTTCTACCAGAGGATTCTAGCTACCCTAGAATTCTATCTACCATGTTTCAACTCATAACCAGGTCATTTGACCACTTGCCCTTCACAACCCATCAAGAGCCATCCTTAGGGTTTGACCTTGGGTCCTAGGGCAAATTTATCCCAATCCACCTCAAAATCCATGAGAGGGTGCCGGAGAGCATTCCTAGTCAGTGGTAAAAATCTCAGCCTTTGTTGAAGTGATTTGACCACTCAAATCTCAAAGTGCACTTTTGACCTAAAAACCCCTTAATATGGCATAGCTTAGGTTTGTCCATTTCCTATCTAAAACATCTCTAAATGAGATTAAAAATTATACAGAACCTCATGATGAACCGAGGGACCACTCACCAAATTTGGGAGGGTTTGGAAGTCATTAAGCCATCTAATTAATTTACCCTAAGATTATTAAATTTTTCTAAAAACTATAGAAAAAAATTCTCCAAAAATTCCCATTTTTTGACAGGCCCTAGGTATAGCAAGGGTAGACTCCCTGCCAAAATTTCAGATCATTTGGTCAAAGGATGAAGAGTGGGCACACCTTTTTGTCTCTGTCTAGCTCTAGGTCTAGATCCCACCAAGAGAGGTGCCCTGGTCAAACCAGTTGACCAAATTGACCCAAATAAATTTTAAAATATAGTAGACCCATAGGGCTACAAATTACTTGTTGACCATTTCTTCACATAAAGCCTCTAGGTATTTTTCATAATTTATCTAAGGTGGTTGTTATTTTAATGCAAAAAATTCACATAAAGAAAAGGATTAATTAAATAGCACAGATCTTGAAGCAAGATCTAAGGGCCCTGGCATTGTCTTCTTCCTCCAGCCAAAGACCACGATTTTCCCGACCTGGAGCTACTTCCAAGCACAGCCGCCGGCCGTCCAGCCTCCTCCCTGGCCGGCCACCACCACCACCACCTCCGTTGAGGTGGTGGTTATCGCCAAGCGGCGGCACGGCCGCCAGAGGGGCTTTTTCCGACGAACCCGAGCACTAGTTTTGCGGAAAATTAGGAAGAGGAGCTCTTAAGTGAATGCAACGAAAAGACCCGGAAATAACGAATAATGAGAGAATGAATTTCTTGACATTTCGTGCTCATTTCCCAATTTCTGCTTTGTTATTCCCATCATCCGGGAACCACAGGATGATCCCAATCTTCTTTTTCTTCCATTCTTCCTTGCTTTTGGCATCATAGGTATGGCAAAGCGCTTTCTTTTAAAGAAGCATCTAGTTCCATCTTTCTTTCGTTAGTTAAACCACCTTTGTCTAAGAGAGATTTGAGTAATTCGGGATCTATACTACTTGGAATGGCTCTCTCATATTGAGAAATCCTGTCTAGTGGCATTCGATCACAGAAGCCATTGACAGCTGCATAAATCACTACAATTTGTCTGATCGAGCTCCGTTGAGATTATCAAACCTAAAGAATTCTAAGATCTACCCGTAGAAAGAGAGGAGGGGAGGACCTTGTTCACGGGCTGGAGGCGTGCTGCTCGACGGGATGCCATTAGCGCGGTGGTGGCGTCGCCGGAATTCTCCTACAGCATAGTACAAGCTCTAAAACCGTCGGGTAAGGGTGGAAACTTCATCTCTGAGTCCAGGGAGCCTTTTTAAACTCTGAAAAGGAGGGAGGGGAAAGGTCTAACGTTGGTGGCCATTTATGGCCCATTATAGCTTGGCTCGGCCATGATGGTGGGGGGGCTTAAACGGCTCTGTGACAGCTGGAGGAGGGCTGGAAACTCCTCCTCTCCCTATGGAAACTCCTCCTCTGGTTGCAAAGACCTCTTCATGTAATTCTCTAGTCAATAGGTTAGACTCAACCGCTAGGATACGTGACTAACCCGACATCTTATACTGTGCCCAAGTCTGAAACAGACCTTAAGTATGAATTTGGTTAGGTAAGGAAATACCTAAAGAGATTAAAGGAGGAGTTTAATAGGTGAATGGATACTTAAGACATAAACTCTGGTGTCCCTAACAAGGATTACTCAATCTATTGGGACTGACCAATAATCCATTATCAGAATGGTAGAAGACACGTAGTATTAACCCCCGTACCAGTAACAAGATTACTCAGGGACAACTACAAGATAAACACTGAAGGTCGGGTAGGAATTCAAGTTCGAAAGAGACCCAATTGGGAGTGGGAACAACCCTGATAAGCGTGTCGTAAATTTGACTCGGAGGGTTTAAAGTATGGAGTATATCTACAAGTGTCAGTTTGGAACCCCAAGTCATATATTGATGCCCTAGGGATTGTACACTCAGCTAGGACAGATATAACATTGTAAATAAAAGAAAATTAGCCCAAGGAAGATATGGGCTTATCGTTTGTTTATTGGGGGCTTATCTTTTGTTTATTGGGCAAGTGAGTTAATGGCTTAGGTCTCCTAGACCTAATTTAGAAGGTGTGTTGCCCCAAACACAGTAATGTTGAGGTTGGTCTTATTCGACGCCACTCGAATGATGTCATGGTAATAATGAGGAGTAACTACGAGACATAACTACTAGAAGATACCATGTGAATTTGATAACGGGTAGTAAGACTAAGTAGATTTGGGAAGATAAGACTGAGACACTATGATGTAACATCATAAGTATGATAACACTAAGAGTTTGAAAGAAATTAGCAGACGATATATCGAAAACATATATCTTAGGTATGACCTTGCAGACTCGGTTCAGATAGCATCAAGACAAGATTAGATACATTTGATGACACAAACATGGTTAGCAAGGATCGCGGCTATGATAAATAAATGTTTGGAAAATCAAGTGTAACTACAGCAGAATGGCACAACAAATTAAAAAGGTATAAATGACAACCTCCAAAAATGCACGAGTACACCCCCTTAAATCTTGCGGACGACGGGTCATTTGACGAAGTAATCTTTCCCGATAACGACCAGAGTTGGATAAATCATTGGGTCAAATTGATTGATTACTCGGGCGTATATGAAGGAATAGGAACATGATCGCGTGGAGGAGGTTTATAGAGTCGTTGTCTACCGTTACAAACAAAAACTCAATTTACTAGAAGAAGATTGTGTCTATTAGAACTTGTCTTTCCCCGGAATGAGAAAGACGTCATGGATTTGGCTACGCACGGTGAGGTTTGCCGAATGGTATAGGCAAGTATAAGGGTTTTGAAGAACTATTATAGTCACTTCCAGAGTTAGAGTGGAAGTTCGAGGATAGATTGAGCGAGGTAGTTGGGGAAACCCTGATTTTGTAACGCCCCAATTCGCGCTAGGCCCCTTGATTGCGTATTTGAGTCAAGAGGGCTGTGGTGAGCCCAATGGGGGATGTGGGTGAACAGGTGCGGACGTGCGGGAAATGAGGAAAACAAAGCAAAACGACATTTTTGGCTGACACGGGTATGGACACGGCCGTGTCCATACCCGTGTGCCTCATAAAAATAGGCTTCCAGTCAGAGAGGTACACGGGTATTGGGACACGGTCGTGTCCCTAGCCGTGTGCCAAGGACACGGGTCGGGACACGGCCGTGTCTCTACCCGTGTGCCGCAACCCTGACCCGGCAGAAAGTGGTTCTGGGATGAACACGGCCCTAGACACGGCAGGCCACACGGCCGTGTCACCTGAACACGGGTAGGAACACGGCCGTGTGCCTACCCGTGTCTGCGATGTATAAAAAGGAAAAAGTTGGAAACCCTAGCATTCACTCCCCTTTCTTCTGCCCCGAAATTCCTGAGAGAGTTCTTGGCTGGAGGAGGAGGAAGAGCTTGCCGGAGCCATCTTTGGAGGAATCAAAACGCCGCCACCGTCAAGGGAAAAACAATGCCGCCGCGAAGGAGTGCGAGGCTCATGGTCGGCCATGGTGGTACCGCTGGACTTGAGGTGAGCTTCCTCCCCTCTCCCTTGGTGCTAGATCTATAGTTATTTTAGGAGAGACATCGACTCCATAGAGTCTTGATGGTGAGGAGGAGAGTTCTTAGGATAAGCCATGCCTAGGTTTTAGGCTTAGTCTCCCTCAGCCTTCTCATCATTCAAAGTGGAGATGAGAGGGGTTTTCGTTGGGGGTTTGGCTTTGAAAGGAGAAATAAGGTTGGGTGTGATTTCTGGAGAAGTTTATGCGAGGTCGTTGCAAGGAAGAAGATGAACGGATGCCGTTCATCTCGCCTTAAGATGCGTGCAGAAATCTGATTTCTGCACGCGGCGACCTTCGTGGCCAATTTCGGAGGTGTTCTGGCCAAATCTGGGTGATCGACTCAACACGAAAGTCGTAGCCCTTGAAATTACCTTTCCAACGAGGGGTTGATCGTTTCCATGCAATACCTGTAGCCACGGGAAAGCTGGTTCGAGCCCGCTGCGTTCGGGAAAATTCCTGTACAGGAAACTGTTTCCTGTACGTATTCGAGTTGAATTTCTGGTATGTTGCGACCAGATCTGGGCAATCGACTCAACACGAAAGTCGTAGCCCTCGCGAATACCTTTCCAACGAGGGGTTGTGCATTGTGATCGGATTCCTGTAGCTCCGGGAATCCCAGTTTTAGTATTGGGCTATCCTATGTTAATGCACTTGTTAATTTATAATGTTAGCACTCTTGCAATGTTTGTGATTTGCTCATTTGATATCTTGCTCCCATATATCTATAATGTTGTTGTTGCTATAATTTAGCATGGTTACTCATTTGGTTGTGTATTGGGGAATAACCATATAATGGTAGAGAAATGGATTGGATGGGAAGGTTAGATATTAGGAGTTGAGATTGGTATAGGATATATTTATACAATTTGGTGTTGAACATATCTATTATGCGTAGTGTTGAGGTGAACCCATTGAATAGGTGGGCGTGAACATGATGAACACTATGTGAAGAGTATTTTGTAACTGTAATCCGAGCCCAAGGGGGGTTTATTAACAACCGATGCTTAGAGTTGAAGTCTCCCTACGGGTAGCATCGAGTGAGTTGTTTTGGGGCATGTGATGTGCGACGATTCATCGTGTCGCGATGTTGAGATAATGATTGTGGCAGGTCTACGGGTTCGCCAGTCGTCACACCGATGGGAGCCAATGGGTAGACCTTGGGCGGTAGGGTTAGATACTTGGTGTCCATAACCCGAGATCTCCTCCGTGCCATGAGAACGGTTGGGCTTGCACCTCGTGCGTTTCCGAGGTTCCATCCGGTTCGAAATCAAAGGCCAGGTTGGGCTGTGTTCTTGGTGCACATTTACCCAAGACCCCTTCTGAGCCGTAGTACGCATGTGAGCTCCGCTGTTGTGTTCTTAGCGTTGAGGTGTACGGGGGCCTAGGATAGGTAGTGTGATACCACCTAGTAGTGGAGACGCCCGCTCCACTGTCGCCGTCTGGCCACGACGGACGACGCCTGAGAGGTTAGCTACCTGCTCAAAAAGTGGGAACTTCTAGTCTGTGTCGACATAGCAACTTGCATGTGCGTGCGCATGATTCGGTCATACCATAACATTCATAACATGTCATTCATTGCATACACAAGATCCTCATCGTATAAGTTTGTATGGGCACTCTTATACGATGAGTTACTATACTGTTAAGCCGATCCTTAACTTATAAGTTTGTATGGGCACTCTTATAAGTTAAGTTACTATTCTGATTAATTATACCTGCTGTCATTTATATATTATTGATATTCGTAGAACTGCTAGTTGTGTAGCGTAGTTTATACTTGACCATACTTACTGTCACCTGCTTGTTTACTTGCTTATGTATATATATTGTACCTGTGTTCCTTTCTCCGCCTGGTGCCGAGGAGTCGCCGGGGGAGCGGATGTGAAGCCACTTAGTCTTATGACTAACGGTTGCTACGTCTTCCTTTTTAGGAGGAAACCCCGCAGGTAGAGCGGCAACGGACTATGCAGCAGGACAGCCAGGCCCGGATGATAGGACCTGAGGTGGTGGTGCCATCGGCACCGTCAGTGACAGTAGTGAGTGTTTTCATGTAGCCGTTTGGCAAAACATTTCTAGACTCTTGTTTATTTGTACAAGCCTGTTGTGCTTGTTATCTTCCGCTACTTTTGGACTTTAACTTAGCTGTGAACTGAACTGCTTTTAGCTTTACTTTTCTGTTATGGTTGGGTTGGCATAATTGTTGTGATATGGATTGTAGCCGGCGGAATAGGCGTCTTGTGGTAAAGGCTAACCCGTGTGTTAGTGCTACCGCAAGGCGGCTATTTCGGGCATAAGACTCCACTCGTGCCTTGTGTTGTGTTCCGGGAGGGGGGTCTTACAAATGGTATCAGACTAAGCCGATCTTCACCTACAGCAGTCAGGTAACAATGGGCCACTCCCGTTCGATTAGTCGGTTTGGGGACAAACCGACTTAGCGGAAGCAGTGGTGTGCCCATATGTAATTCACACTAAGTTGTCCAACTTTGACATTAGTTTTAGCCAACCTGACCCTAGTTTGTACCTTGCGTATAGGTCCCAGCGCAGGTGGAGCCGGTTGGGGGCACTCCAACCCCTTCCGTCCCTTCACAATTCCAGCAGTCGGAACTGGGACAAACGCTGTCAGCCATATTGGATGCATTTAAAGCCCAGAAAGCTCCGGTGCAACAACAAGCGCCAGGCTCCAACTGGGTGAGCACCTTCCGTGCCCTGTCCCCTCCTGCCTATCTTGGGACAGAATCGCCGGTGCGCACCGAGGAATGGCTTGATACCGTGCAGGAATTGATGGCTGGCATAAGATGTCCGAACAACATGGCGGTGACATTGGTAGTGACGCTGCTAGTGCTACACGCCAAAAGGTGGTGGAAGTCCCTCGTGGGCTCCACCTTCCAAGGGCGGTTGTACACGGACATCAGTTGGAACGAGTTCACCGAGGCTTTTCTGGATCACTTCATTCCTTCTTCTGCTCGGGATGAACTTGAAGAAAGATTTCTGCAGCTGAAGCAGGGATCGAAATCGGTAACGGAGTACCAGAGGGAGTTCCAACACCTCGCTAGGTTTGCTGATTCCTATGATTTGGATGATAGAGGCTATGCGAAGCGCTTCTACAAAGGGTTAAGGGACCCCCTGAGGCAGGCCCTTTTGTTTATAGCCGATGGAAGCCTGGCAGAAATCATTGACATGGCAAAGAGACTGGAGGCGGACCACATGGGATGTGGCAAGAGACCTGCGGAAGGAGTAATTGAAGTCGGCCCTAGTAATAGAAGGCGGAATGATCATGGCAGAGGAAGGGGAAACCACAGAGGCGGTCGGTGGGTCAACCGGAACTATCGGATGGAGTACCCAATTCCGCAACCGCTACCTTTACCACCACCACCGCAGCAGCAATATTATCAACAACCTGGGGGCCGACGTGAGGTGATATGTTTCGAGTGCAACCAACCGGGGCATGTCCGGCGAGTTTGCCCGCGACTGATCGGGGATGCTCCTATTGCCCCCCCTCCAGTAGCTCCACGGGGGCGAGGGCACATGCGTGGCCGAGGAAGAGGACCACCAGGGAGAAATCAAGGACATGCACGGGAGCATGTATTCGCATTGGATATGACTCAGGAGAGAAATCCGCAGGAAGTCATCACCGGTACGTGCAAAATTTATTAATACTATATGACTTGTTAGATTGACGATACAAATGTTATGCGCAATTTTGAACGGTGATTACCTTTTTGGAACCTAGGCACTGTCATGGTTAGCGGGAGGCCCGCCTATACGTTATTTGACACGGGTGCATCTCACTCGTTCATTTCGGCGGACTTCGTGAAGGACTTGGAGGGAGTGCAACACTTCACGGGCACTACTCAAAGGGTGCGCCTTCCGGACGGCTCTGAGATGACGTCGTCAGCAAGTTGCGACTTCGACACCCTTATTGGAGGAAAGTTCTTTGAAACTCCGGCTACAGTGTTAAGAATCCCGGAGTTCGATCTCATCCTGGGCATGAGGTGGTTGAACTGGCACCACGCCAGGATCAATTGTGCGGAGAAGCAAGTTATGTTGAGGCATGGAGACTCGGAAGTCATCTTCCAAGGTATTAAATTCGCACCCCGTAAATTATTGTCTTCAATCCAAGTTATGAAATCTCATATGGAAGGGGACGAGGTCTATGTAATTTGCTTCGAGTTGAAGAAATTGACATTAGAGGTCAAGGATGTGCGGGTGGTGCGAGAATTTCCCGAAGTATTCCCCGAGAAATTGCCGGGACTACCCCCGCATAGGGAAGTGGACTTCCAAATCAAGCTAATTCCGGGTGCCAAGCCCGTCTCGCGAGCTCCATACCGAATGGCTCCGAAGGAACTTGCAGAGTTTAGAGTCCAGCTTCAGGAATTGGTGGAAGCAGGGTTCGTTCGCCCAAGCTCGTCGCCTTGGGGAGCGCCCGTTTTGTTCGTCAAAAAGAAGGATGGCACCTTGCGGTTATGTATTGATTATCGAGAGTTGAACCGGTTAACGGTGCGGAACACCTACCCCCTACCGCGCATTGATGAATTGTTTGATCAATTGGTGGGATCATATTGGTTCTCCAAGTTAGATCTGCGTTCGGGATATTATCAGCTGAGGATACAAGAAGATGACATTCAGAAGACGGCGTTCAGTTCGAGATATGGTTTGTATGAATTCACCGTGATGCCGTTTGGGCTCACAAACGCCCCTTCCGCCTTTATGAGCTTGATGAACAAGGTGTTCAGCCCTTATTTGGACGTCTTTGTCATCGTGTTCATCGATGATATCCTAGTCTACTCCAAGACTGAAGCAGAACACGCCGAACATCTAACTTTAGTGCTGAGGAAACTAAAGGAGCACACTTTGTTTGCCAAGTTCAGCAAATGTGAGTTTTGGCTTCGAGAGGTCGCGTTCTTGGGCCATGTGATTAGTGGGGCGGGGCTAGCAGTAGATCCAGCCAAGGTGCGGGCCGTGAAGGAGTGGTCGCCATTGAAGTCAGCGGCCGACATACGAAGCTTTCTTGGACTTGTCGGGTACTATCGCAAGTTTGTGAAAGGCTTCTCGAAGATCGCCCTTCCCCTTACTACGCTGACCAAGAAGGGTGTGTTGTTTGAATGGACACCCCAGTGCGAAGTTGCATTCCAAGAGCTGAAGGACAGATTGACGACTGCACCCATCCTAGCTCTTCCATCTGGGAAGGAGGGCTTTCAAGTTTACACGGATGCGTCGTATCAAGGGATGGGAGCTGTGTTGATGTAGAATGGGCATGTGATCGCTTATGCTTCAAGACAGTTGAAGAAGCATGAAGCCAGCTACCCGGTGCATGATCTAGAGTTGGGAGCGGTGGTATTCGCCTTGAAGATGTGGAGGAATTATTTATATGGCGTCCACTGCGAGATCTACTCGGATCACAAAAATCTGAAGTACGTTCACACCCAAAAGGAGTTAAACTTGAGACAGCGGCGGTGGTTGGAGTTCTTGTGCGACTATGAATTCACCTTGAACTACCACCCCGGGAAGGTTAATTCCGTAGCTGATGCCTTGAGCCGAAAGGCACCGGGAACGAGCACGGAATCCCGCTTGATGAGGATGGAGCTAATCCGGACACTGCAAGAGATGGAAATCACTTTGGTCTTTAAGAATCAACCGAAAGAGTATACAGAATATTTGGCCGCGATGAGTATAGTTTGCAACATACGAGACCGAATCCGGACGGAACAAAAGAAGGATGCGGCTTTAACCCCGGCTTTCAAGTCAATGGAGGATGGGACTACGGAAGAATACTCCCTAAAAGACGGCCTCGTCCATTTTCGTGGCCGGCTTTACATCCCCGAAGGTGACAACATTCGGGAGGATATTCTAAAGGAGGCCCATTGCTCCAAGTACTCGGTGCACCCGGGGATCGCGAAGATGTACACCGATTTGAGAAAGACAATGTGTTGGTCGGGCATGAAGAGGGATGTCAAGTACTTTGTTACTCATTGTGTGGCCTGCCAAATGGTGAAGGCGGAGTGTAGAAGCCCCGGTGGAATGCTACAGTCGTTGCCCATCCCCGAATGGAAATTTGAGGACATCTCCATGGACTTCGTCCACGGGTTACCTCGCTCGCGCTCGGGGAATGATTCTGTGTGGGTGATAGTTGACCGGTTGACCAAGGTAGCCCGATTTCTCCCAATGAAGAAGGAGGCGCAGGTGGGCGTCCTAGTGCGTCTCTTTGTGGAACAATTTGTGCGGTACCATGGTGTGCCGAAGACGATCGTCTCCGACCGGGATGGTCGGTTTACTTCAAGAGAATGGAGGGCTGTACAGGCTTATTTGGGCTCACGCCTCGCCTTTAGCACAGCCTTTCACCCACAAACGGACGGGCAATCTGAACGAACCATCCGAACATTGGAGGACCTATTGAGGTTGTGTGTGCTAGATAAAGGAGAACCATGGGAGAGGCTCTTACCTCTCGTGGAGTTCTCTTATAATAACAGTCATCAAGCCAGTATTGGAATGGCACCTCATGAAGCTTTGTATGGAAGGAGGTGTAGAACACCCTTGTCCTGGGTGCAAGACGAAGATCCGAAGACATTGGGAAATGAGTATATTGATGACACGGACGCGGTGGTTAGGTTGATCCGGGATCGAATGCTAGAGGCTCAAAGCCGACAGGCGAAATATTACAACGCAAGGCACCGTATGGTGGAGTTTCAAGTGGGTGATAAGGTATTCTTGAAGATTCGACCGATGCACGGAGTGTCGCGGGTACGTGGAGTCAAGAAGCTCAGCCCAAGGTATGTTGGGCCCTATATCGTAGTGGAAAGGATTGGCCCTCTGGCCTATCGATTGGAGTTACCACCGGAGCTGGAGAACCTTCACGACGTGTTCCATGTATCGTCGCTTCGGAAGGCTTTGCTGCGGCCTGAACAGCATATCCCCACGGCGGATGGTGCCGTGGCGTCTGATAGGTCTGTGCGACTGGAGCCGGTGCGGATCGTTGATAACGAGACAAGAACCTTGCGCCGCAAAAGTGTTCCCTTGGTGAAAGTGCTATGGTCTAATCATGGGAAGGAGGAGTTCACATGGGAGCCAAGGGATTTGATGCAAGGGCGCTACCCGGAATTATTTACTCCAGGTAAAATTTTTATTTGAAAGCATAGTCCCCTTTTATGTGTTTCACTCCCATAGCCTTACCCTGATTTCGGGGACGAAATCTTTTATTTTGTTTATAGGATTTGTAACGCCCCAATTCGCGCTAGGCCCCTTGATTGCGTATTTGAGTCAAGAGGGCTGTGGTGAGCCCAATGGGGGATGTGGGTGAACAGGTGCGGACGTGCGGGAAATGAGGAAAACAAGGCAAAACGGCATTTTTGGCTGACACGGGTATGGACACGGCCGTGTCCATACCCGTGTGCCTCATAAAAATAGGCTTCCAGTCAGAGAGGTACACGGGTATTGGGACACGGGCGTGTCCCTAGTCGTGTGCCAAGGACACGGGTCGGGATACGGCCGTGTCTCTACCCGTGTGCCGCAACCCTGACCCGGCAGAAAGTGGTTCTGGGATGAACACGGCCCTAGACACGGCAGGCCACACGGCCGTGTCACCTGAACACGGGTAGGAACACGGCCGTGTGCCTACCCGTGTCTGCGATGTATAAAAAGGAAAAAGTTGGAAACCCTATCATTCACTCCCCTTTCTTCTGCCCCGAAATTCCTGAGAGAGTTCTTGGCTGGAGGAGGAGGAAGAGCTTGCCGGAGCCATCTTTGGAGGAATCAAAACGCCGCCACCGTCAAGGGAAAAACAATGCCGCCGCGAAGGAGTGCGAGGCTCATGGCCGGCCATGGTGGTACCGCTGGACTTGAGGTGAGCTTCCTCCCCTCTCCCTTGGTGCTAGATCTATAGTTATTTTAGGAGAGACATCGACTCCATAGAGTCTTGATGGTGAGGAGGAGAGTTCTTAGGATAAGCCATGCCTAGGTTTTAGGCTTAGTCTCCCTCAACCTTCTCATCATTCAAAGTGGAGATGAGAGGGGTTTTCGTTGGGGGTTTGGCTTTGAAAGGAGAAATAAGGTTGGGTGTGATTTCTGGAGAAGTTTATGCGAGGTCGTTGCAAGGAAGAAGATGAACGGATGCCGTTCATCTCGCCTTAAGATGCGTGCAGAAATCTGATTTCTGCACGCGGCGACCTTCGTGGCCAATTTCGGAGGTGTTTTGGCCAAATCTGGGTGATCGACTCAACATGAAAGTCGTAGCCCTTGAAATTACCTTTCCAACGAGGGGTTGCTCGTTTCCATGCAATACCTGTAGCCACGGGAAAGCTGGTTCGAGCCCGCTGCGTTCGGGAAAATTCCTGTACAGGAAACTGTTTCCTGTACGTATTCGAGTTGAATTTCTGGTATGTTGCGACCAGATCTGGGCAATCAACTCAACACGAAAGTCGTAGCCCTCGCGAATACCTTTCCAACGAGGGGTTGTGCATTGTGATCGGATTCCTGTAGCTCCGGGAATCCCAGTTTTAGTATTGGGCTATCCTATGTTAATGCACTTGTTAATTTATAATGTTAGCACTCTTGCAATGTTTGTGATTTGCTCATTTGATATCTTGCTCCCATATATCTATAATGTTGTTGTTGCTATAATTTAGCATGGTTACTCATTTGGTTGTGTATTGGGGAATAACCATATAATGGTAGAGAAATGGATTGGATGGGAAGGTTAGATATTAGGAGTTGAGATTGGTATAGGATATATTTATACAATTTGGTGTTGAACATATCTATTATGCGTAGTGTTGAGGTGAACCCATTGAATAGGTGGGCGTGAACATGATGAACACTATGTGAAGAGTATTTTGTAACTGTAATCCGAGCCCAAGGGGGGTTTATTAACAACCGATGCTTAGAGTTGAAGTCTCCCTACGGGTAGCATCGAGTGAGTTGTTTTGGGGCATGTGATGTGCGACGATTCATCGTGTCGCGATGTTGAGATAATGATTGTGGTAGGTCTACGGGTTCGCCAGTCGTCACACCGATGGGAGCCAATGGGTAGACCTTGGGCGGTAGGGTTAGATACTTGGTGTCCATAACCCGAGATCTCCTCCGTGCCATGAGAACGGTTGGGCTTGCACCTCGTGCGTTTCCGAGGTTCCATCCGGTTCGAAATCAAAGGCCAGGTTGGGCTGTGTTCTTGGTGCACATTTACCCAAGACCCCTTCTGAGCCGTAGTACGCATGTGAGCTCCGCTGTTGTGTTCTTAGCGTTGAGGCGTACGGGGGCCTAGGATAGGTAGTGTGATACCACCTAGTAGTGGAGACGCCCGCTCCACTGTCGTCGTCTGGCCACGACGGACGACGCCTGAGAGGTTAGCTACCTGCTCGAAAAGTGGGAACTTCTAGTCTGTGTCGATATAGCAACTTGCATGTGCGTGCGCATGATTCGGTCATACCATAACATTCATAACATGTCTTTCATTGCATACACAAGATCCTCATCGTATAAGTTTGTATGGGCACTCTTATACGATGAGTTACTATACTGTTAAGCCGATCCTTAACTTATAAGTTTGTATGGGCACTCTTATAAGTTAAGTTACTATTCTGATTAATTATACCTGCTGTCATTTATATATTATTGATATTCGTAGAACTGCTAGTTGTGTAGCGTAGTTTATACTTCACCATACTTACTGTCACCTGCTTGTTTACTTGCTTATGTATATATATTGTACCTGTGTTCCTTTCTTCGCCCGGTGCCGAGGAGTCGCCGGGGGAGCGGATGTGAAGCCACTTAGTCTTATGACTAACGGTTGCTACGTCTTCCTTTTTAGGAGGAAACCCCGCAGGTAGAGCGGCAACGGACTATGCAGCAGGACAGCCAGGCCCGGATGATAGGACCTGAGGTGGTGGTGCCATCGGCACCGTCAGTGACAGTAGTGAGTGTTTTCATGTAGCCGTTTGGCAAAACATTTCTAGACTCTTGTTTATTTGTACAAGCCTGTTGTGCTTGTTATCTTCCGCTACTTTTGGACTTTAACTTAGCTGTGAACTGAACTGCTTTTAGCTTTACTTTTCTGTTATGGTTGGGTTGGCATAATTGTTGTGATATGGATTGTAGCCGGCGGAATAGGCGTCTTGTGGTAAAGGCTAACCCGTGTGTTAGTGCTACCGCAAGGCGGCTATTTCGGGCATAAGACTCCCCTCGTGCCTTATGTTGTGTTCCGGGAGGGGGGTCTTAAAGATTTAGTAGTGCAGTTTTGTGGTGCGAGAAGATCCCGCTAGTCAAGGTCTTGTGGAGAAACCACGGGCGAGAGGAGCATACTTGGGAGCCTCGGGACCTGATGCAGGAAAAATATCCTGAGCTATTTAGTCAGGTATACCTCGCAACTCCTCCGGTGTGTTAAGCGTTTTTCCTTATTTTTATTGTACTAATAGAATTATTTAAAAAGGTAGAGGCTAATCCTTTTATTTATTGGGGGTAGCCCTTCTCTTGTTAACCTAGTAGGCGCTTCCACGCTTCATGGGATGTTACAAGCTTAAGTTATCCCGGTGGAAATCCCCGTAGACTTAACCCTAATTTCGGGGACGAAATTTTTGTTTTGTTTATTGGGATTTGTAACATCCCATTTTCAAATTGGACCCCCCTAGGTGTGACTTGAGCATAACTAGGTCCTATGAATTAACCTAGGTGAACCCAGGAGACCAAGTAACCTAAAAACCTAATTGAGACCCTCTTGTTCTGCAAATAGTAATTTTCTAAACTCTGATTTTTGGGTGGCCTAGTAGGTTCATTTTGACTCTAAAGATCCCCTTAGACATAATATGGGCCCAAGGAGTCACCAAGGACCCACTTGGGTTAACCATAGTGGTCAATTTGACCAAGTCAACCCCAAGCCCAAATCAAGTTAAACCTAGCCTATATGGGCTAACCCAACCTCAAACCACCCTCCCCCTTAGGCTAACTCTTGCATGATTATTTTTGTATGATATTTGGCTGCCTATATCTTAGGGAATTGACCAAGTCAACCTAGTGACTAGGAGAGAGAGAGAGAAGCCTAAATTTAGAGAGATAAAGAGGAGAGAGAAAGTGTTTAAAGAGGCCACTTATGGTGGAAGGTGAACCACTCCCTTCATGATTTTTCCTAAGGGGATTATAAACCTTAGTGGGCTGCCAATAGGCTAGGGAGATGAGAAAATTCGTTCATAAGGGTGAAGAGAGAGAAAGCTTCATTTTCCCTTTAATGGAGGAGAGAGAAAGTGAGAAAAAGGAGGATATTCATGGTGGGGAAGGTGAATCACCCCTCCATTCATCACCAATTGATTAGTATTCATCTCCCCTATCAGTTTTTAGGAGTTTCCAAATGTATTGGGACCAAGGGGAGGTGAATTTCAAGGGTTTTTAACAATGGCCGAAATTTCATCTTAATGGCCATTAATGGCCATCAAGCCTACACCCTCCCTCTCCCCCATTTGATGCTTTTAAAAGCTTCCTTAGGTCAAGAGAATTTGTTTCCACCCTTTAACAGAAGAAACCAGGCTGATTGGTAGTGAGTTTGCAAGCATCGGAAAGCTCCACCGCCGGCCATGGCGCACCACCACCGCACTCGCCGACAAGCTCGGTTAAAGGTCCTCCTCCTCTCCTTCTCTCATGCTTAGATCCTAGGAATGTTTAGAAGTTGATAGTTTTACTTTCAAGACAACCTAAACACCTAGAGGGGGGTGAATAGGTTCTAATTGCTTGTTCAATTTTTTAGGCAGAATTCAATTACAAAGATTAAAACATTCAGCACAGCATTCACAGACATTTAATCATCACAGATTGCACAATGTTTTATAGTGGTTCCCCAAGTTCTGGGTACATCCACTTTCCCCCTTCACCTATCTAGCAGTATGCTAGATTCGGCCAAACTTCCACTATTCTCAGATCCTCAGATCCTACAGCTCAGAACCTGGATAGGTTCCTACAACTCAGGCTCAACAGCCCTACCTCAGCCTTGCCACAAGGCCTACAACTCAGAGAAGAACCTTCTCCTACACTCAGGCAAACAGCCCTACCACTCAGAGATCAACTCTCCTACACTCAGCCTTTATATCACAGGCTTACAACTCAGATCTGTGTAAAACAGATCCTACAGAAATTTAGAAAAGAAGTTTTAATGTCTTGCCTTTGTTGAGAGAGAAGAGGTCAAGACAATTCTTGATCAGCTGATGAAATAAACTGAATCTGAGCTTTCTTCAAAGCTTCTTGAATCTGAACTTAGCTGAGTTGATTTCCAAACAGCTTCTTGAGAAGCCACTGATGGCTTCCTTCTTCTTCTTCAAAATGAGTGGATCCCTCTCTATCCAACACCTTTGATGATACTTCTGAATTCTTGTTAGAACTCTTCTTAGATCGATCCTGAGATCGTCTTCTTAGATCTTCTGATGAAGATCTTCTTTTGGTGTATTACACCTTCTTGATTTGATTTCTCAATTTGATTGCCAAAGTTCAATCTTCTCATTCCTTTTTACTTCTCTCTGAATCTGTCTATTTATAGATCTTCTTAATGGTAACCGGCTGATCCGGTTTATAACTGTCTTCTGACAAGTCTGACAACATCAGTTAACTGGCTGCAACCCACAGCTGTCAAGTCTTCAAACAGATCCTGTGCCTTAGTCTTGGTCAGCAATGTGTTGAGATAGACTATCAGGAAGTGTCGAGACCAACTGTCTGTATGTGTCGACATAAGTAACTTTGGTGTCGACACAGCCTTTGATGATGTCGACAAGTTTGCCTTTAAGTCGACACAGCTTCTTCAGAGAATAACTTGGTCTTGACTTTGCAGTGTGTCGACACAAGTCCTGTGTGTCGACACAGTTGTTGTAGATTCAGAACTCAGTATGTGTTGACTTAGTCTTCTGGTGTCGACACAAATATTGTCGACTTCTGCCAATGTGTGTCGACTCTGTCTCATTGTGTCGACATAGCCTCCCAGTGTCGACACAAATGTGGTCGACTATCTTTCTCTGTGTGTCGACACTACTTCCCAGTGTCAACACAAATGTGGTCGACTATCTTTCTCTGTGTGTCGACACTACTTCCCAGTGTCGACACAAATGTGGTCGACTATCTTTCTTTGTGTCGACACAGCTTCCTTCAAGTGTCGACACAAATATTCTGAAGTGTCGACACTGTTTCTTCAGGTGTCGACACATGGACTTAGAATATTTTTCTGCATTCTTTAACACTTCTTCACCTGCACATGTCAACTTAAAACAACATCAAATACACCTTGATGTATATCATTGAGCTAAGTTGAGCTTCTTCAAATCAGGTACACATTTTCCAATGTACCCAACAATCTCCCCCTATTTGGAGAAGTCATAACCCCTATAGCCAATGATATACACCATTTATAAAAAGTATAATATGATGATATATGACATAACAGGAATACTTAATATAAACAAGATATGAACAATCCATCACAGAGTGAACATTATATGATTCCAAACAAAATATTGTTTATAACTTGATAATGTTTGATTACAGAGTTTTACATTGAATGATTTAATCAAAACATTACAAAACACATTTGAAAGAACTTAAAACTAAGACTGATCAGGCTCTCTTATGACAATCCCTTTGCCAGATTGGATTTGAGCCTTCATAGGAGCTTCAACATCTTCAGCTGGCTTCTTGCCTTTTTGATCAGCCTTCTTCTTTGCTTCTTCCTTGAGCCTTTGCCTTTCAAAGTAATGATAGGGCTTTGGAAAGTACTTGCTCGGCTCCTGAGCATCTGGTGGTAGCCTACCCAGCTTGGCATTTCTTCTGAACTGTATTATTGCCTCCTGCCTAGCTTCATGCTTTTGCCATTCTATTTCATTATACCACTTTCCTCTTTCATGAACTTGGTCTTTCACAGCCTTCCATGCAGTGAGTATAATATTTCTTGAAGTAGGGCTCCACTGCTCAAAATCTGGCTTAAGTTCAGCCTGCTCTCTAAATCTCTTCTTAGATAGTAGAGCATCTTGCTGTTCTTTCAAAATGGCCTCAGGCTTATCCACTTTCTCAATAATAACCCTGTTAACCTCCTTTGGAGGACTATACATTTCTTGAACTTGCTGATCAATCATATCAAAATCTGGAGGAGGGTAAATGACTTGGGCAACCTCAGGTTGATTGCCTTTAAGTAGACCTGTTTGTATTCCTGACTCAGCCACCATAGCATCATCACACAAAGGTGGATATCCCAATGTGGCTCGAATACTATTGGTCACCCATTTGGTGTGCTCTGAGCCTGCATGAACTAACAACCTCTCCCCCTTTATGGCTTCTCTGGTAATATGATCCCTTAGATCTTCCTTCTGAAATCTGATCTGTCCATCCAGATAATTCACACCCTCTTTAAAAAATGGTTTTAACTTTTGAAGCTTGTCAGATATGTCCTTTTGAGAGGTAGTGATAGCAGTTTTAATAGATTCAATAGCAGCTTGAAATTTCTTATCAAATTCTTCCATTTCCTTTGCTTTAGCTGCAGGCAACCCTTCAGTAGTCTTTTTCAACTCATTAAGAATTTCATTGTGAGAGTCTTCAAGATTGGCATTCATGTTTATCTGATTTGTAAGAACATAGCCTTGCTTCAGTGCTATATCATCTGCTTTGGTAATAACTGATTGTTGTTGTTTTGCCAAGAATACTACAGCATTACCTCCCTTATGGAAGCAATCTGTCATCTCCTTCTTATGCATATTGACTTCAAATCTAATTGACTTTATATCCTGAGCCAAGTCAAATTGGAGGGCCTTATTGCTCTCATCAACATATTTTTCAACTGCCACTCTATGGTCATCTAACTTAACTTGCAAATCAACCATAAACTTGTTATAATTAAATTCAGAATGGGATGGTTGAGTTGTAGTCTGTAGAGCCTACTTATAACCTTTGCTCCTTCTCTTGAAGACTACAAGTTTTCTCTTCTTAGCCATTCTGGCTTCTTCAGTCTCAGATTCAGATGTACTATCAACTTGAACTCTTTCTTGAGGAGGAGGAGGAATATTTGTCTCAGTGCCATGTTGTTCAGCCTCAACATACACAGACTCCCCCTTAACCATTTGCTCCTTCTCAATTTCTATCTCCATGTCAAGGGCCTTTTCAATCTCTTGCCCCTTTTCTACTCTATCAGTAGCCATATCAATATTAGTGAATAACTCATCTAGAGTATATTCCTTTTGAGCTTGAACATAAGATGTATCAATTAGATCTTCTATATTCAGATCTTTGGAGATATCAAGTTGGACTGCCTCTTGCACTGGGTCAGACACCTTCTCCCCCTATACTTGGTCAGTATTGGTAATGACCTGGGCAGGTGAGTATACTTGCTCCCCCTGCACCTATGCAGTAATAGAAATATTAGAAATGTCTTTAGTAAGGAAATACACCAGCTCCCCCTGCAACTGTACCTGGTCAGGAGTAGATACAATCTGGGCAGGTGAATGAGCTTGCTCCCCCTGCATCTGTGCAGGTATAGTGTCTTGCTGGGCTGGAGTAGACACAGGGTGATCTTCATCCTGCTTCCTCTCTTGTTCTTCTTGAAGCTGCTCAGTATCTTGAGCATGAGAAGAGGATTTCACAGGGGTGTCCTGCCTGCTCTCATCAGGCACATCCTTAGACAGCACCCTATACCACCTAGAAAACAATCTCATGTCCATCTTTCTCATGTGATTGATCTTTGTTCCTGGCAAGTGTTGCATTACTTCAGTGATCACTCCATTCAGATATAAGCTCATAATTCTAGCCAGATTTGGCTTCTTCATTCCTTCCTTGATCTTTTCAAAGATTACAGCTGACCAATCAGTTGGAATTGTAAAAACAATTCTGGTCATGAGGCTGAACATATAGGCTGAAATCCTTTCATGTCCCCCTTGTTTGCACAGAATCACCTTGCCAACTACTTCAGACAAAAATTTCCCTTGCTGATTTATTCCTTTTCTGTTGAAAGCAGCTCCAATCTTCAGAGTGGGATCCAATCCGCACCATTGGATAGCCTCCCTTAACTTAGAAGCAGGGACTTCTTCTTCATTCTCAATTATTGGTAAGTGTAGAATCTTCCTTAGACTTCTTGGGGTAATCTTCACTGTCGACCCATGCACAGTGAACTTTATCTTGAGAACATCTGAACCTATTGATGCAGAGCTAAAGAATTCATGCACCTCCTTCTTCCATATCTTGGAAGGTTCAGAAACTAGGAACTCTAATCCGGATTCAGAAATGAGAGAGATAACTCGTTGAACATCTGCTGGGGCTTCGGCAAAGGCATTCCTTACTAACTCATAACCTTCATTGACGTTGTCTTCAATCTTCGGCGCCATTGTTCAGGTGAGAAAGCTTGAGAGAAGAGAGAGAGAGAGAGAGAAAGTTGACACAGGGTTTCAGTCTCGAAAACCTTGTAAGCGTGTCGACTGAATAAGTTCTTGACCTATTTATACCTTCTATTGAAAGAAGATCAAAAGGCGGGCAAAAACAGTCTATATGTGTCGACATAGATGGAATGTGTCGACACAAACTTCTATTGTCTCGATAACAAATCTGTCTACTATGTGTCGACACCAAATGTGGATATGTCGACACCTGAGAGATATAGTAGAGTATCAGAAGATCTGTGTCGACTCTTAGGATAAGTGTCGACACAAAATTTGTAAGTGTCGACTTCACTAGTCTGGTGAAGTCGACACTACCTTCCTGGATATGTCGACAATTTAATTCTTAAGTGTCGACACATTTTTTCTGTGTCGACACAAAATTTCTGACTTGTCGACATTACTTCACTGAGTCAACACATTATCACTGAATGTGTCGACACTATTTTACTTAGCCAATTTCTGTTTCTGTCTACACCACTTAAGACCATTTGATAATCTAATATGTTATTTGTAAGTTTGTTGATAATCTAATCAATGGTCAGCATGCCTAATTCAATTTTAAATTTATTGAATTTTGTTTCATCCAGAGGCTTAGTGAATACATCTGCTATTTGATAATCTGTTTTAACAAATTCCAATGTGATGTCTTCTCTTTCTACATGATCTCTAAGAAAATGGTATTTAATTTCTATATGCTTAGTTCTACTATGAGAGACGGGATTATTAGCAATAGAAATTGCACTCTTAGAATCACACAAAAGAGGTGTTCTACTTACTTGAATACCATAATCTTTAAGCTGATGTTGTATCCACAATAGTTGTGCACAGCAGCTGCCAGCAGCAACATATTCTGACTCAGCTGTAGATATAGCCACACTGGTCTGCTTCTTACTACTCCAAGATATCAATCTTCCTCCCAAGAATTGACAAGTACCTGTTGTACTCTTCCTATCCTCTCTACAGCCTGCAAAATCTGCATCTGAATAACCTGTTAGTAGAAAATCTCTATTCCTAGGGTACCAAAGACCTAGATTAGGTGTGCCCTTAAGATATCTCAGAATCCTTTTGACTGCAGTATAATGAGACTCTTTAGGGCAGGCTTGGTACCTAGCACAGACACATGTAGCATACATAATATCTGGTCTAATAGCTGTGAGATATAGTAGAGAACCAACTATTCCTCTATACAAAGTCTCATCAACAGGTTTACATGCATCATCTTTGCATATAGGCATACTTGTCCCCATAGGAGTTCTCATGATGGAGGATGACTCCATACCATACTTCTTGATTAATTCTTTAGTAAACTTTGACTGGGATATGGACAAGCCATCATCAGTCTGTCTTACTTGGAGTCCCAAGAAGAACTTCAGTTCCCCCATACTGCTCATCTCAAACTTCCCTTGCATAAGTTTGGCAAACTTTTTACAAAGGTTATTTTCAGTAGATCCAAAGATTATGTCATCAACATAGATCTGAACTAAGATGATCTTGCCTTTGGATTCCCTAAGGAATAAAGTTATGTCAATTTTTCCTCTTGAGAATTTATTCTCAATAAGGAAAGTAGACAGGGTTTTATACCAAGCCCTTAGGGTTTGCTTTAACCCATACAAAGCTTTTCTAAGCATATAAACATAATCAGGTTTAAGAGGATCTACAAAACCTGATGGCTGCTCTACATATACTTCTTCTTTAAGATCACCATTCAGAAATGCTGACTTCACATCCATCTGGTATACCTTGAAGTCTTGATAGGCTGCATAGGTAAGGAACATTCTGATTGCCTCCAGCCTTGCTACTGGGGCAAAGGTTTGATCAAAGTCAATCCCTTCTTCCTGCATGTATCCTTTTGCAACCAATCTTGCTTTATTTTTCACTATTACTCCATTCTCATCCAACTTGTTCCTGTAGATCCATTTTGTCCCAATTATATTGTGGCCTCTTGGTTTAGGAACAAGCTCCCAGATATTGCACCTTCTGAATTGATTCAGCTCCTCTTGCATAGCATCAGTCCAGTGCAGGTCTTGGATGGCTTCTTCAAACTTCTTAGGCTCCATTTGTGACAGGAAACTTGAATGCAGAACTGTGCTTTGACTTCTGCTTCTAGTCTGCACTCCCTGTCTTGGATCACCTATTATCTGATCAGTTGGATGGTCTCTTAAATGTCTTGTAGCTGGAGGAAGATTCCCTTCTGGTTGAACATCTCCAGCTCCTTCATTATGCTGAACCTCTTGGTTTTCTTCATCTTCTATTGTGTCTTCTACTCCCCCTGGACAATATCCTTCATTTTCCAATACTCTATCTTCCCTTGAAGCTTCAGCAATGGAGAGCTTGTCCATTCCTTTGCTTATACCTATTGAGTCATTTGATCTACAAGACAACTCACAGTTGATTAATCTTGTTTCATCAAACACAACATGCACAGATTCTTCAACAACTTGAGTAGTCAAGTTGAAGATTCTATAGGCCTTACTATTTTTGTTGTACCCAACAAATATCCCATCCTGGGATTTGGCAGCAAACTTAGTCAAATATGACTTACCATTGTTAAGTATATAGCATTTGCAATCAAAGATTCTGAAGTAGGATAGATTTGGTTTTCTACCTTTCATAATCTCATAGGGAGTCTTTTTGTGGCTCTTGGTGATAGAAGCCCTATTGATCACATGACAAGCAGTGTTTACTACCTCAGCCCAGAAATATTCTGGTAGAGAGGTGTCACTCAATAGAGTTCTACCAGCTTCAATTAATGTTCTATTCTTTCTTTCAGCAATTCCATTTTGCTGAGGTGTTCTTGGTGAGGAGAACTCTTGGAAAATCCCAAAGTCTTCACATAACTTTGTCATGCTTTCAGATTGAAACTCAGTACCATGGTCACTTCTGATTTTGACTACTGTACTATTCAGTTCATTCTGAATTTGCTTTACAAATTAAGTAAGACACTTGGGGTTTCAGATTTCTGTCTCAGAAAGAACACCCATGTAAATCTAGAATAGTCATCTACAACCACAAAAGTGTAGACCTTCCTACCTAGACTATGAACTGGCATAGGACCAAAAAGATCCATATGCAAGAGGTATAAGCACCTCACAGAATCCTTGTTTTCAAGGCTTTGAAAGGAGGATTTTGTCTGCTTGCCCTTTTGACAAGCTGAGCATATCCCTTCCTTCATACACTTAACTTGAGGACCATTCCTCACTAACTCTTTGATAAAGAGTTGGCCAATTGTCTTGTAGTTAAGATGAGCCAATATCTTGTGCCACTTAACACAATGAGAAGCATTGTCATCAGCTACAAGACAGATGGGAGAAGCTTTATTCTCACATACAAAATTAAGACAATATACATTTCTCTTCCTATACCCTGTCAAAATGATCTCTTGATCACTTGACCTTTTGATATGACATCCATCCTTAACAAATGAAATGTCATATCCTAAATCACTCAGCTGGCTTATGCTTATTAGATTATGTTTCAAACCTTTTACATAAGCCACTTGGGTGATAGTAATTAGGTTAGAAGAAATGTTACCAAACCCTTTGATGACTCCTTTTTCAGATCCACCAAAGATCACTTTAGGTCCATCTTTGACAGATGAATACTCCTTCAGCATCCCCTTTGTTCCAGTCATGTGCCTGGAACAACCACTATCCAAGTACCATATAGGGGCATGGTTACTTGGATTCACCTACAACACAGATTTACTTACCCTTAGAACCCAAGTAAGTCTTGGGTCCTTGGTTCAAGTTAGCATAAACAAAGCTACCATTATTTCTTCCAACAAGTAGACTATTGTTCTTTCTAACACTTGTGTTATACCAGCAGTCTAGTACAAAATGGCCTCTCTTGCCACAGCACCAACATTCAAACCTATTGTATCTAGTTCTAGATACATCCTTGACAAAAGAATTTCTGTCCATTGCTGGTGCTGCAGCAGCTTCACCCACTGATTTTTTATAATCATTGGGTTTATGAACATAGGTAGGCCTGTTGGCATTTACACCCTTGTTTTTCAGAACATTAGACTTAATATGACCATGAATATTTTCATGATCATATAGGTTAGAAGGCACTTCCACCTTTCTAAACTTAATAGGGACTGAAAAGTTCAGTGGCTTGACAGGAGCTTTGTCTTTCCTCTTGAATTGGCCAGCCCTGGAGTTACCTTTGAATCCTAATCCTGCCTTACCCTTTTGATTCACAAATTCATCAATCAAGGGTAAGACAGACTTTGGCTTAGAGTAACTAGCCACTAAATCTTTTTCAATTCTTAGTCTGGCCTCCAGACTCTTCACTTGATCATTGGTATAATTAATTGTGCCCATCTGAATAATAGTTATATTCTTCAGCTTGGCAATTTCATTTAACTTTTGATCAATTACTTTCTCTAACTCAGTTGCAGCTACCCTTAGTTCAGCAATTTCATGAGCCTGAGATTTAACCAGGTTCTTGCTTTTCTTAAGGGCCTGCAACAAGTCCCCATACTTATCTATCAATTGATAGACATCTCCTTCAGATTCAGATGCATCTACATCACTTGATGCAGATGTAGCTGATTCTGTACTTGTACTACAAACAGATTTCATAGAAGGACATTGTACCTTATTAGGACTAGACTGATTCTGGCATATGTCCTCTTCTGATCCTGCCATCAGTCCCATGCACTGATGATCCTCATGATCATAGATGGAGTCTAGCAACTGCAGAAACTCCTCTTCTTCAGATACAGCATATAGTCCAATATATGCTTCTGCTTCAGATTCTGACTCTGAAGTTGACTGATCTGTTAGGCTCTTATCCTTCTTTGCAACAAAGGATTTCTCCTTCTTGCCCTTTTTATGAGTCTTATTCTTGTCTGAAGACTCCTTTCTCTTATCAGGACAGTCAGCCACTACATGTCCAAGTCTATTGCAACAATAGCAGACTATCTTTGAAGTAGTAGCCTTGCTGGGATTTGATCTGCTCTTTTCTTTCCTTGATGACTTTTTCTTCTGATAATAGTCATCAACTTGCTGTGAAGTAGAGGGCTTAGACTTCCACTGTTTCTTCTTCAAAAACCTCTGGAATTGCCTTGTGAATGCAGCAAAGTCTGCATATGAATCACAGCTTTCTGAACCCTGATTATCTGAATTTTCTGAACTGACTTCTGCAATTTCCTTAGGATGGGATGGTGATATCCTCCTATTCTTTCTGATGGATTCTGCACTGAATGCCATAGTCTTTTCTCTATGCTCTCCTCTAGAATTCTTTTCCTCCTCCTTCCTCACCAAAAGTTGCATTTCATAGGATAGCAGCTTTCCAAACAAGGTAGGAGGAGAGATCTCTGCCAATTTAGCCACTTCTCTTATGGCACAGATCTTTATGTCCCAATCCTTTGTTAAGGATCTCAAGAATTTGTCATTCAGTTCATAAGTACTGAAGACTCTTCCATAGGACATTAGCTCATTCACAATTCTATAGAATTTCTTGTAGCACTCAGTTATGCTATCAGATTTTCCTTGTCTAAAACTTTCATATTCCTGATTGAGCATAGATTTCCTGTCCTGTCTTACTTCTTCTGATCCCTCCATGTAGACAATCAATGTGTCCCACATTTCCTTGGAGGTCTTGCAGTGAATCAGATTCTGAAATGTTGAATCATCTATGGCACTTACAATAATATTCTGTGCTCTTTTATCCATGATTGCCAAAATGATTTCATCCTTGGTCATTTCAGAATAACTCTTTGGAGTTTGAATATTAGCATCAAGAACTGATACCTTCATTGGAATGAAAGGTCCTTCCTGAACTGTGATGTATATTCTTGGGTCAGATGCCTCCATAAACAACCTGACTCTTTCTTTCCAAATTCCAAAGATTTCCTTCTTGCATATGGGTAATTTCATAGACCCTAGCTCCTTATGATTCTCTCCAGAACCCATCTTCTTGAATCTTGATTCTGCCTTTCAGATCTACCTCAGACTGTTAAGTCCTTTTTGAGGAACCTCCCTCTGATACCACTTGATAGTTTTACTTTCAAGACAACCTAAACACCTAGAGGGGGGTGAATAGGTTCTAATTGCTTGTTCAATTTTTTAGGCAGAATTCAATTACAAAGATTAAAATATTCAGCACAGCATTCACAGACATTTAATCATCACAGATTGCACAATGTTTTATAGTGGTTCCCCAAGGTCTGGGTACATCCACTTTCCCCCTTCACCTATCTAGCAGTATGCTAGATTCGGCCAAACTTCCACTATTCTCAGATCCTCAGATCCTACAGCTCAGAACCTGGATAGGTTCCTACAACTCAGGCTCAACAGCCCTACCTCAGCCTTGCCACAAGGCCTACAACTCAGAGAAGAACCTTCTCCTACACTCAGGCAAACAGCCCTACCACTCAGAGATCAACTCTCCTACACTCAGCCTTTATATCACAGGCTTACAACTCAGATCTGTGTAAAACAGATCCTACAGAAATTTAGAAAAGAAGTTTTAATGTCTTGCCTTTGTTGAGAGAGAAGAGGTCAAGACAATTCTTGATCAGCTGATGAAATCAACTGAATCTGAGCTTTCTTCAAAGCTTCTTGAATCTGAACTTAGCTGAGTTGATTTCCAAACAGCTTCTTGAGAAGCCACTGATGGCTTCCTTCTTCTTCTTCAAAATGAGTGGATCCCTCTCTATCCAACACCTTTGATGATACTTCTGAATTCTTGTTAGAACTCTTCTTAGATCGATCCTGAGATCGTCTTCTTAGATCTTCTGATGAAGATCTTCTTTTGGTGTATTACACCTTCTTGATTTGATTTCTCAATTTGATTGCCAAAGTTTAATCTTCTCATTCCTTTTTACTTCTCTCTGAATCTGTCTATTTATAGATCTTCTTAATGGTAACCGGCTGATCCGGTTTATAACTGTCTTCTGACAAGTCTGACAACATCAGTTAACTGGCTGCAACCCACAGCTGTCAAGTCTTCAAACAGATTCTGTGCCTTAGTCTTGGTCAGCAATGTGTTGAGATAGACTGTCAGGAAGTGTCGAGACCAACTGTCTGTATGTGTCGACATAAGTAACTTTGGTGTCGACACAGCCTTTGATGATGTCGACAAGTTTGCCTTTAAGTCGACACAGCTTCTTCAGAGAATAACTTGGTCTTGACTTTGCAGTGTGTCGACACAAGTCCTGTGTGTCGACACAGTTGTTGTAGATTCAGAACTCAGTATGTGTTGACTTAGTCTTCTGGTGTCGACACAAATATTATCGACTTCTGCCAATGTGTGTCGACTCTGTCTCATTGTGTCGACACAGACTCCCAGTGTCGACACAAATGTGGTCGACTATCTTTCTCTGTGTGTCGACACTACTTCCCAGTGTCGACACAAATGTGGTCGACTATCTTTCTCTGTGTGTCGACACTACTTCCCAGTATCGACACAAATGTGGTCGACTATCTTTCTCTGTGTCGACACAGCTTCCTTCAAGTGTCGACACAAATATTCTGAAGTGTCGACACTGTTTTTCAGGTGTCGACACATGGACTTAGAATATTTTTCTGCATTTTTTAACACTTCTTCACCTACACATGTCAACTTAAAACAACATCAAATACACCTTGATGTATATCATTGAGCTAAGTTGGGCTTCTTCAAATCAGGTACACATTTTCCAATGTACCCAACAGAAGTTGATTTCATGCCCAAACGAACCGGAGCCAAGTTTTGAAATTTCAGAAAATTGCCATTTTTCGGGAGCTTTTGAAGCTCTCGGCTAGGGCGGCGCCGCCACCTCCAGCCACCCTAGCTCCGGCCGTGGATAACCCCCACCACCGGGAACAAATGGGTGATGTTTCCCGGTGGTGGCGCCGCCTCAGGACGCCGGAATAAGGCCCGCAAAAAACACCTGTGCAGGCTCGTTTTCTGTCCAAATCGGAGAAGATGAACAGTTGCCGTCGGATGCGCTTTAAGATTCGTGCAGGATCAAAAAAACACTTATAAACCCCTATTTTTCGAATTTTCTGTATTTAATAAAACAGTTTCACTATAAATGAAATTTAGGCCCCTTCTGGGAACCTCCTGAAAAAGTTCATAGCATGAAAGTTGTAGGTCCTTTAAATACCTACAATTTGATATGCTGTGGTGAAAAATTGGTTGAGAACCTAGGCCTGTAGGGTCATTTGATTATGGGTATGTCCTAGGTTTAGGGCAGTTTTATTATAAAAATTATTTAGGCCCTTTAGAGGCTTGTTCATCAAAATTGATCAACATGAATGTTGTAGGCTTTTTAATTATCTACAGTTTGATATATTATGGAAAATTATAGGACAAGTATTCTGACCTATAGGGCCATTATTCTAGGGTAGGTCCTACAAATAGGGCAGATCTTTGAAAAATTCCCCACACCTAATCCTTGGTCCAAATGCTTTGAATTTTGGACAGTGGCTTAATATCACCTAGACCTAGCTCCTGTAAAAATTGGAATCCATTTAAAGAAGTGTAACCTAGGGTTTTGCCCTAAACCTAGAAAAGCTAGGGTAAGGTAGTTGAAGGGTCAAATGACCTCCAAACCCTCCCAAATTTTGGTGAGATGTCCCTGGTATAGGTATCTAGGTCTGGTTCAAATTTCAACTCATTTGGTTGAGTTTTGATTTGGAATCCTCTAAACCCTAGTTTTGACCTAGTAGAAGGAAGCTTAGTGAGAAGGTTCTTTGCACTCTGGTATGATCATCTCACCTCAATAGAGGTTGAGATTTTGACCACTGGTTTATTTTGGTCCTAATATTACCCTTAGGGAAGATGGGATGATTTAGGGTAAGTTTACCCTAGGGCCCAGGTTCAAACCCTAAATGTGGACTTTGGGGGTTTGTGAAGGACATAAGAGCAAATGCCCTTGTATGGCCTTGAGATTTAGTGGAGAGGTTGTTAATGAGTTTGTAACTCTCTGGTTGTAATGTTAGAGAATTTTGATGTAGGTAGCTACCTCAAAATTTAAACCCTAGTTTTAGGGTAGAAGGGACTTTAGGTCAAAACAGTATCTTAAACTCATTTAAAAGCCATGAAATTTGGGTAGTCTGTTTCTAGGGTAGTTAGGACCCTTGGATAATTTTACTAGAATTTTTGGATAGGTATTTCTAGTACTTCATTCATGAATGTGGGTATAGCCCTTTTTGATGTTTTATTTATTAAAGATTTTTAATTCCAATAAGGCCCCCTTGAAACTCTGGAATTAGATGTTTTTGGCCAGTAGGAATGCCCATGAATTTTAGTTCAATTTTATGTTGATTAAATAGAATAGTTCCTTCACAAGTATTATTAAAGGGCTCTATGTTTTAAAAATATTTTATGGCATAAATAGTCTCTGGAAAATTATGAAGGTTGGTAAATAGTGTTTTTAAATCATTATGAATCAGTGGGATTTTTCTCTGGATTTTTGTGGTTATGGATTTAGTACTTGATTCACAAGCATGCTAGATTAGAATTTTAGAAAATGATTTATTTTAAATTAATTTCCAGCAGGAAAATTATGAAACTTTTATAGTACTGTTTTCATGGTATTTCTAATATCCTGTAAATAATCCAATTTATTTGGAAGAGAATTTGATGTAGTTTATTCATTAGACATGAAGGAAATGGATTATTGCAAAAATAAGTTTAGGCCCCTTAGACCATAGGGAAAATTGCCAAACCTTGGATATGTCATTTTTAGATACATTAATATTTGTCTTAAATTTATTATGATTTATACATGACTGAAAAATATAATCCTCGTGCAATTTGGAAGACCTTGGATTTTAGAAAAATTAATTAATTATTAGATTAATTGGGAAAATTGTTATTATCGGAAATCGATTCAATAATATCATGATAGACCCCCAGTAATTAACTTAGGCTGTTCGGATGAAAACACAAAGGACATCCTATCATAGACATCACTTAGTATAAGGTGGTCTGCATTTAGTAATTTTGGGAAATGAGTAACAAGATAAGATTTGGGTTAGCATAAGGACGGCTTGTGTTGGTTGGATTTAAAGAAAGATGATGGATCACCATAGGAGGTCTCAAGTGTGGTGAGGAATGAGTTGATGCGCTCTAAGATGCGCGGGACCGACGAAAGATCGCCGTCCCCGTAAGAGTGAAGAGTCAAATCCACCATAGGTTTAGTTTGATGCAATTTATAGAGGGAACGGGTAAGGGAAAAACAACCAATAACAATAAGTGCCTTGCGAAAGGGAACTTCGGGTCGTAATGTCGCCGTCTTGGTTCCAAGTGCCCTTTGAGAGCCCTTCACGGGGTATGCCGGGGGCAGTCCTGGGCTAACGTAAATCTTAAAACAAACGAAAGAGTAATTAGCCTAATAGGGATTCGCATTGCACACACTCATTAGTTAGGGTTGGTAATGGTTAAGTCGTCCCGAGGTGTTCAAGGGGGCGCCATCCCGTGGTGTTCTAAGGGATGAAGTCTGGAGATGAGCCGGACGGTTTAGTCCGGGGAAGTTGGTCTCGGATGTGGTTTATACGGACGGTTTAGTCCGGGAGTTTGACACTTTAAAATTGTTATATATTAAACTGCTGCATGTGCATAAAAATAGGAGAGATTAAGGTGGTGGGTTTTCGATATCGGGGAGTTCGATTGCACCGACACCGATATCGTCGACTCGGCAAGGTGACTAGCACTTAGCCAAGGTTAAGTCCGGCGGACCAGTCGGCAAGAGTACGCAGGAGTCCGCCTCGTGCACCAGGCGTTGAGGGCGTACGATAGGTCAGACCAGTGGTGCTTTTACTGGTTTTGAGGTGGGCGAGGCCCAACCCACCGCTTCCGTCTGCCACTACGGGAGTATCCTGGGAGTTATCTCCAGAAAGGGGGAACTAAAGGTTTGTGTACACAAAGTTGGGTGTGTGAGTTGCACTGCTTGAACATCATAACCCACCATATAGCTGCATGTCATAATCATTCATAACAACCTTGACACCTAAAGTATAAGTGGAATGGGACGCTTATACTTTAGGACTTGCAAAACGACCCCTTGGTCAATAAGCTTGTGTGGGCAAGTTTATAAATTAAGGTCAATTTGTTATATGTATATCTGCTGCTTGATAACCGACACCCCAACATATAAGCGGTATGGGACGCATTATACGATGGGAGCCTTGCAAAAGATCCCTTGGCTTATGTGTACTCACATAAGCGAAGGTTTAATTTCTTACTTACTTCCTTTCTGTTATACCTATTACAACATTTATACTGTTCACCTGTTATAACTTGTTAGTTAGGTCTACCGTCATCTGTTTTGGAATTTATCGCCACTTTCATGTCCTCCCCTTTCTTCCTCTCCGCCCGGTGCCTTAGAGCGTGGGGTAAGGGGTGGGGGATGATAGGGCTTAGTCTTTTAGACTAACGGTTTTCGAACCATATCATATTAGGGGATCGTGGAGCCCAGTCCGGAGGAGCAGCCCAGGAGGCCGGTACGCTTGGAGATGGGGCAGTCTAGCACTGGAGTCCAGACTACAGGGACCGTGAGTCCTGACCCTTAGTAGAGTTTTAGTCTTGCTTCCGCATTGAGTGATTTTGTAGTGAGAACTCGATGTACCGGGCATGAGCCCTTATATTTCTAGTATCATTGCACTCTGATGTTTTCTGTGGACACTCCCTTCGTGGAGTTTTTATTTATATGTGATATTTTCTTCTGGTGGACTTGCTTACTTTTCTTGCTTGCTACTTATTGTGATCGAAAAGGCCGGCAGAATCGGTGCGTTGCAGTGACGACCTTCCCCGGTGCGAAGGTGTCACCTCAAATCGGCGGTTCTGGAAATAATACCCCGGGTTTCAAAAACAAAAGGGGTCTTACATCGTCAGAGATGTAAGAGGGAGGGCAATCTGAGAGAACCCCTTTACGAACTTCCTGTAATAACCAGCAAGTCCTAAGAAACTTCAAACATCCGAGGCCGACTTTAGTGGTGGCCAATCCCGTACTTCCTGGACCTTCGTCGGATCCACTGCCAGGCCTGCTCCACTGATGACAGGGCCCAAAAAGGCCACCTCCTTTAACCAGAACTGGCACTTGCTGTATTTGGCATACATCTTATGCTCCCGCAGCTTCTCCAAGGTAAGGCCAGATGTCTCGCGTGCTCCTCCTCCGTCCTTGAATAGATAAGGATGTCGTCGATGAATACGATAACAAAGACATCCAGATACTGTTCGAACACCCGGTTCATCAAGGTCATAAATGCGGAGGGTGCATTCGTGAGCCCAAAAGGCATCACAGTAAACTCGTACAAACCATATCTGCTGCTGAAGGTTGTCTTCGGGATGTCCTCCTCCCGAATGCGAAGCTGGTAGTACCCCGACCTCAGATCCAGCTTTGAGAACCAATGGGCTCCCTCCAGCTGGTCAAATAGCTCGTCTATCCTTGGCAAGGGATAAGTATTCCGGACTATCAACCTATTCAGGGCCGGTAATCTATACACAGCCGAAGGGTTACGTCCTTCTTCTTAACGAATAACACCGGAGCTCCCCATGGTGAAGAGCTAGGCCGAACGAACCCGACCTCCACTAACTCCTAAAGCTGGCTTCGAAATTTCACCAACTCCTTTGGGGCCATTCGATAGGGAGCTCTGGATACCGGCTTAGCCCCCGGTATAAGCTTAATCTGGAAGTCCTTCTCTCGGTGCGGGGGTAGCCCTGGTATCTTTTCCGGAAATACGTCGTCGAAGTCTCGCACTACTGGAATAATTGAAATGGAGTCCTTGGCCACGACCGCCTCAAAAGGACCTGATAAACTTCTTCCCCCTGCAGATGGGCCTTAACGGCCTGCATAGGTGATAATAATATGTAGTGTGCTGGTATAATACCTTCGATGACAATGAAGGAGTCGTCGTGCCTCACGGTGATCCTCTTTGCCACGCAGTCGATCTGGGCATGGTTCCAGCACAGCCAAGTCATGCCCAGGATCATATCGTAATCTGGCATCTTCAGAATCGTCGTTGGTGCCTCGAACGCCTTCCCGCCGATCTCCGCTTCCATATTGCAATGAGCAGAGGTCATAATCTCTGATCCATCGGGTAGGCGCACCCTCATCATCTTCCTAGTGAATGGCTCCACTCCTGCCAGTCCTTTCACGAAATCCTCCAACACGAACGAGTGCGAAGCACCAGTGTCGAAGAGAGTGTGAGCGGGCTTGCCGCTAACGAAGACTATGCATGGGGTAATTAAGTGTCTTAGTATTCTTGTTCCAGTTGTCTTCTCTTAATTTCTAACTAGGTTATGTCTAGAAAACTAGTTCATATGAAGAAAAACTTAAAAGTACTGTCATACCTGCGATAACCTGCTACGGGTTCCGGGGCTGTGTCAAGTCTAGAGCATACACTTTCTCCCTCTCTGGCATGTGGCCTCGGTCCTGAAATCCTCGTCCTCGATCATGTCCTCGGCCGCCAAACTGTCGGGGAGGTGGGGCGCCCTGATATGCTGGTGGGGGTGCACGCCTCATAGGGAAGTTCCTCTTGATATGCCCCGGCTTATTGCACTGAAAGCATACCGGTGCCTGCTCTGCTGTCCTTGGCATCTCTATCATCTATAGAGGCTAGGGAGCCAATACCCCCTGACTCCTCTGCTCCTGCCTAATCTCCTGACGAGTTTGATCCCCGTTCCTTCTCTCCCCAATAACCTGGCCTCGAGGACGGTCTCTACAACCTCCAATCACTGTATAATCAGCCGGTCTCTTCCGGCTCTTAACTGTAAGCTGATCCGCTTCTCTCTTCTTATCCATCTCCAAAATCCTGGCTAAACTCCCCTCTAAGACGAAGAGGAGGGCCTGTCTCATGTCGTCTTGCAGCCCCTTGTAAAACCACCGGGCATAGCCAGCGTCGTCCAACTGATAAGCGTCCGCATAGCGGGCCAGGTGAGTAAACTCCTGATAATACTCCACCACAGTCTTGTTCCCCTGCCTCAACCATATGAACCTATCCTCCAGCTCGTCCCTCGCCGACTGAGGTACGAAATGTCCCAAGAGCGCTGCTCTGAAGTCCTCCCAAGTAATATCTGCGCAATCCATTCCCACAAAGGTGGTGTCCAGCTGTGACTTCCACCACCTCTTTCCATGTGACTCCAGGAAAGAGACCGCCAAAGCAACTGCCTCCTCAGTGGGGCATCAGATCCCCGCAAGCATCTCGTAAATAGTATCTAACCACTCCTCAATGCGTACTGCCGATTCCGTCCCTAGGTAGGATGGAGGGGAAAGTCCCCAGAAGACGCTCATCCAGTTGGCCCCGGGGTTTGGTCGTGGAGCCGGGGCTTGCTGAGCTCTGAAGGCCTCCAGAATGGTCGTCAGTGCTTGCCCCATCTCCGTATGCTGGAACGGAGCTGGAGCCGGCGGAGGCGGGACCACATTCGGAGCCTGAGGGGTCCCCTGCTGTGATGCTGGGTTCGTCGCAGGCTACAAGGAAGAATTCCATTTGTTAGAGAGCGAATGAATGGAATTTAAGAAGGGGTAGGATGGACTTTCACATGTGATTTCCCGTATGGGCACACCACTGCTTCCGCTGCTAGTTTGTCCGCAAACTAAGCTTGCATGGGGGTGGCCAAAGGTTTGTGGACTACTTCTCTTTTGATCGAGGTCTCCTTTGATACCACTTGTAAGACCCCCTTTTTTTTTCTTTTTCAACCACCGGGGTCTTAGCCCAGAATTGCCGCTTTGCGGTGGCACCGAATCACGGGAAGGCCGCCACTACAAAACGCCAATTCTGTCGGCCCTTTTCGATCACAAGAGAGAGAAGTAAGTATATACTGAATGTAAACAAGTCCACAGAATCACATATGAATAGAAATCACAACAAGTCCATCAATAGATAATAATAGAAAGTACTGCAAAGATCAGCTCAGATGAAATATAGAAAAATGGGCTCGAGCCCGGTACATCAGAGTCCTCACTACAAATCACTCATCGCGGAAGCTATAAAAATACTAATCACTCACGGAGCTAGACACGGGTGCTCTAGTGCTAGACTGGCCCACCTCCATGCGCACCGTACTCCGCTGGTGCTGATCCCTGGGCTGCTGGTCTCTGTCTCCCATCCGGAGCTCCTATAATGTTGTGGTTCGAAAACCATTAGTCATAAAGACTAAGCCCTATCATCCCCTACCCCTCCCCCCACGGCTCCTAAGCACCGAGCGAAGAGGAGGAAAGGGAAGCTACAATGGTGGAGAATAATCAAACGAATGACAGTGGAACTAGTCTAACAATTGTTCATAATGTATAAACAACTAATCAAAATAGAGTACATCTAGCAGTTATACGGTAGTGAGAAGTAAAATAGACAAATAGAAAGCAAGTAAGTAAATAAATGAGTAAACTTATAAGTTAAGGGGTCTTCTACAAGGCTCTCATCGTATAAAAAGTTCCATACCGATTTATACGTTGGGGTGTCGGTTGTATGCAAACATGAGTGTAGTGATATGTTATGCCATGATTCATACAAGTGAAACTCACGCACACAACTCTAGGCGCACATACCTTTAGTTACCCCTGTTCGGGCAGCTAGCTTCACTCCCAGGAACCTTCGTAGTGGCAAACGGAGACAGTTGGTCTGGCCCCCCACTCCTAGGCGGGTATGCACACTACCGGGCCTAGCCCTTCCGTACGCCCCTAGAAGAACACAACCTAGAGTATCCGTGTACTTGTGTTGTCTATATCAACCAGAATTTCTTTGGCTAAGTGTCCCACACCGCCGAGTCAATGTACTGATATCGGTGTGAACGACAATCAAATACCGAAGACCCACCACCTTTATTCTGTATTCAAACCCTCTAGCCCTCGGCTCCCCGGACTGTCCCGTTCGTGCATCTACCTTCAGAGCTACCATCTGAATGGCAAACAAACAAACTTATTCTACCTCCCTAGCTATCGGGGTGTGAGAATGTGCAACCCTAGATATTCTAGTTGCTCTTTTAGTTTATTATTCCTACGGCTTACGTTAGCCCAGGACTACTCCCGGTGTTCCCTGTGAAGGGCTCTCAAAGGGCACTAGGAACTATGATGGTAGCTGAAGCCCACCATTCCCTTTCGCAAGGCACTTATTATTATTGGTTGATTACCCATTACCCGATCCCATTCAAATTACTTTGGATTTAACCTAGTGTATTGAGACTCTTCCTCTCCAACCGGGGTGGACGAGCTTTCGTCGTTCCCGAACACCACTAAACACTAGCCAATCTCACACTCTACCCATCCTGACTTCCAGTAATGAACTTAATTTAACTTACCCTATCCAAACCAGCAAACTACTAAAATTCCATCTCCCCAAGTTCATTACCCACTCTTGTTCAGTTTATGTGGTTTTACTATATGCAGACCATCCTAAGCTATATGAGGTATACAAGGGGAGGTACTCCAAATTGTCTTCCAAATCTCTTATAAAATTTACTGGAGGTCTATCATGACATAATTAGTCTAAATCCATAAATTTATAATTTTCCTAATTAATCTGATATTTATTTAATTTTCCCCAAAGATTAGCCATGGGTAATTTTAAACATGAACTACATGATTTTCTCAAGTAATGGCCACCAAAAAATTGGGATCATAAAGTAACAGCAAGGTATAATCAAATACTACTTTTCATGATTTTACAGACAGTATTTAGCCTCTAATTAATTTATTCATTATAATCTCATTAATCCTATGTAAAGAAGGAAGTACTGAAATTACTCATTATAAAATTATCGAAAAATTACTAAATATTAATATGGTACATAAAAAGTCATTGTGCAAAGATCATGATTTTACAGACTTGCTAAACATCAAAATAGATTTAATCAAGTTTTCATGGGAAACAACACTTAAGGAAGCAAGCCTTAGAATTAAACTTCTAAAAATTACATAAAAATTCACAGGCTTTAACATCATAATACAAGTTCTCTTCCTAAAGTTCATTAATTTCCAAAAAGTATTTCCTCCATAATAAATTTCTAAGCAAATAATACAAACTACTACATTGTTAATGAAGTATCCAAAATAAAGATCTTAAATTCATAAATAAATCTCCAGAGCTTGTACTAACCCTAAAAACCACTCTACCCAAATCTCAGCATTGTTCAGTGAGTTTTAGTGACATTTTCTATCTCTATAATTTTTATGCCCTAAACTAGGGTTAGGGTTTTGAGGGACTTATTTACTTTAAAATCCATTTAGATTTCTACCAGAAGATTCTAGCTACCCTAGAATTCTATCTACCAAGTTTCAACTCATAACCAGGTCATTTGACCACTTGCCCTTCACAACCCATCAAGAGCCATCCTTAGGGTTTGGCCTTGGGTCCTAGGGCAAATTTACCCCAATCCATCTCAAAATCCATGAGAGGGTGCCAGAGAGCATTCCTAGTCAGTGGTAAAAATCTCAGCCTCTGTTGAAGTTATTTGACCACTCAAATCTCAAAGTGCACTTTTGACCTAAAAACCCCTTAATAGGGCATAGCTTAGGTTTGTCCATTTGCTATCTAAAACATCTCTAAATGAGATAAAAAATTATACAGAGCCTCATGATGAACCCAGGGACCACTCACCAAAATTTGGGAGAGTTTAGAAGTCATTAAGCCACCTAATTAATTTACCCTAAGATTATTAAATTTTTCTAAAAACTATAGAAAAAAATTATCATTTTTGGGCAGGCTTTAGGTATAGCTAGGGTAGACTCCCTGCCAAAATTTCGGATCATTTGGTCAAAGGATGAAGAGTGGGAACACCTTGAGTCTCTGCCTAGCTCTAGGTCTAGATCCCACCAAGAGAGGTGCCCAGGTCAAATCAGTTGACCAAATTGACCCAAATAAATTTTAAAATATAGTAGACCCATAGGGCTACAAATTACTTGTTGACCATTTCTTCATATAAAGCCTTTAGGTATTTTTCATAATTTATCTAAGGTGGCTGTTATTTTAATGCAGAAAATTCACATAAAGAAAAGGATTAATTAAATAGCACAGATCTTGAAGCAAGATCAAAGGGCCCTGGCATTGTCTTCTTCCTCCAGCCAAAGGCCATGATTTGCCCGACCTGGAGCTACTTCCAAGCGCAGCCGCCGGCCGTCCAGCCTCCTCCCTGGCCGGCCACCGCCACCACCACCTCCATTGAGGTGGTGGCTATCGCCAGGCGGCGGCACGGCCGCCGGAGGGGCTTTTTCCGGCGAACCCGAGCACTAGTTTTGCGGAAAATTAGGAAGAGGAGCTCTTCCGATCGAGCTCCGTTGAGCTCGATTATCAAACCTAAAGAATTCTAAGATCAACCCGTAGAAAGAGAGGAGGGGAGGACCTTGTTCACGGGTTGGAGGCGTGCTGATCGACGGGATGCCATTGGCGTGGTGGTGGCATCGCCGGAATTCTCCTACAGCACAGTATAAGCTCCAAAACCGTCGGGTAAGGGTGGAAACTTCATCTCTGAGTCTAGGGAGCCTTTTAAACCAGTAAAAGGAGGGAGGGGAAAGGTCTAACGCTGGTGGCCATTAATGACCCATTATAGCTTGGCTGGCCATGGTGGTGGGGGGCTGAAACGGCTCTGTGACAGCTGGAGGAGGGCTGGAAACTCCTCCTCTCCCTATGAGGACTTGAATCCAGCCGTTTAAAGAGGAGGGGAAGGCCACGGCATCAAGTGCCATTGATGGTTGTGATCGTCGGTTTCTCGGCCATGGTCGTGGCTCCTCCTTGCTTCCGAAACCGACAGCCACGTGGCATGACCGGTCAACTTTTTTTTAAAATAAGACTTAATTGGGTCTTATTAAAAAAACGGCCTAATAATGCATTTGGGCCCACCATCTAGACCGGCCCGGTTCAGCTGAACCAGCACACAGTCAAAAATGAAATGCAAAAAAATTCTAAGTATAATGGCGTTGAGTGAGCTCAGCTCACTCAACGCCATCCAAGCTACGGCATTGAGTGAGCTCTGCTCACTCAACGCCATCCATGCTGCGGCGTTGAGTGAGCTCTGCTCACTCAACGCCATCCCAGATACGGCATTATGTGAGCTCTGCTCACTCAACGCCATTCAGAATGGCCCTCCCAGACTATGGCGTTGAGTGAGCTCAGCTCACTCAACGCCTTCCAGATTATGGCATAGCTTGCTCACTCAACGCCATCCAGCCTACTCAAGGTGGCGTTGAGTGCAGTCTATGCACTCAACGCCATCTAGCTTATGGCGTTGAGTGAGATAAGCTCACTCAACGCCATCCAAACTACAGCGTTAAGTGAGCTCAGCTCACTCAACGTCATTCCAGGCCTCAGCAGACGGCGTTGAGTGTAGTCCATGCACTCAACCTGTCTAGTTTATGGCGTTGAGTGAGTTAAGATCACTCAACGTCATCCAGGCTATGGCGTTGAGTGAGCTCAGCTCACTCAACGCCATCCAGACAACACCAGATGGAGTTGAGTGCAATCTGTGCACTCAACGCCATCTAGCTTATGGCTTTGAGTGAGTTAAGCTCACTCAACGCCATCCAGTCTACGGCGTTGAGTGAGCTTAGCTCACTCAATGCCATTCCAAGATCACGGGCGTGATGGATCGGTCACGGGCGTGTCAGGCCCATGTTGAAATTTCTGAGCTCGCCGATCGTCTTTCTGAGGTCGACGATCGTCGAAGGGGTCACGCCCTAGGTCACGGGCGTGACGGGTCGGTCTCGGGCGTGACCACCCCTTGACTCGAAATCTTGGTCGATAAACTTCAATTCCTAGGTTTCCTAGGGTTCTGTTATGACAAAACCACTCCCAGGGGTCTAGTTTGAAATGGGATGTTACACCCGGCCGGACTTTTTATTATAAGTTATTTAACCGGTGGAGTCGTTATAGTGCAATTGCACATTCTTTTGTTGGGGGTACGCACATGGTGCTCCCCATGGTTCTTTTTGTTTGCATTTTGTTGCTGAGAGCTGGTGCCGCAGTTGGTTTCATTGTTGTGCAGGTAGTCGAGATGTCCCAATGTTCATTTTCAGTCCTGTGTAAAACGCACGGTCGTGCGTCTTTTTTCGCGCACAGTTCCAGTTCGATCGTGCATTTCACACAGCAATTCCGGGGACTTCTGTTTCTACCCGTGCGTTTTGTTCCCGCATGGTTTAGTCCAAACCGTGCGAGAAGGAATCGCACGGTCTGCATATTTTTCTCTTGATTCCTGCATTCTGGGGTAAATCGTGTGTTTCCTTCACGCACGGCAAACGCGCCTGTGCTCGAGTTAAACGCACGGTTCCTCTGTTTTCTCTTGTATTTCTGCGTTCTTCGTTACTCGTGTGATTTCCTTCACGCACGGGTCAACGCATCTTCTTCCGCAATCTAGATCTGCAAGTTAATAACACACGGTCAGCGCACGGTTGTGCGCGGGACCGTGCGTGACCATTTTTCTGATCTTTTTCAATTTAAGCGCAGATTTTCAGCCATTGCAAGGACCTTAATTTCTAGCCACTTCTCCCGCGAATTTTAGGGCGAAATCCGCCATTCCACCAAGGAGAGGAGATCCGGGCAAGCATTCAACGCCAAATCCAAGTCGGAGCTTCCTCTCGGCCTCCTCCTTCATCCTAGAGCTTCAAGAAGGTATTTCACATAGCTTTCTCCATCAAGCTAGGATAAGTTGTGCCATCCACCACCGGCTCGTGAAACGAAGAAGACGAGTCCATTGGGAGTGAGTGATAGCCTCCTATACCCCGGACGCAGTTTAGGACCGAGCTTGGACGCGGATTGACAACCCGACGATTCCAACCGTGAACCCTTGGCAAGACTTCGGATCCGGTCGATTTCACACACTTTTACATTCTTCTTGTTGATAGTCTAGTGAACTCTTTGTATTTGATGAAGTTGTGCTTATTTTCATAAACATTTGTATTAAATCATGTCTATATGATTTCATGTATTTTGTTATATTTGCTTGAGGTATGCCATATTCCATCCTCCACCATCCATCCTTGCCGCACTAGCAATTACTAGTGGCGTGCGTTGCGAAGAGGTGATCTCGACCCTCATTCTGCAAGCCTACTCGCCCATCCGCCTAGCGATTTGGTGCATAGCGGCCCGACTAGTCTTCCATCCCGCCTGACGAAGCATCGCATAGCGGCGTTGCATAGGAGTAGTTGTTAGATTTTTATTTTCATTTATCGCAACACCAAAATCCCCCTTTTCGTTTATCCCGACCTAAGGACTTAAATCTCAAGTCCTCCTCAAAACTAACCCCACCTTACTGTGTTCCCTCGAGATCGATACTTGGGAAAATTCGCCCATTTTATATTACTTGTGCGACCGGTTCACTGTCGTGATCTTTAGCATCAGCATAAAATACATTTAGTCTCGAACCCACGACACAAGCATTGCACTTTATTGGTGAAAGAGTTAAATGTAACAAACCATCTTTTATCAACATCCACTATATTGTTTTGCGTTGTAATGTACAGTACGTTTCGGTTATCATATCTATTTTCATCGACCAAATCAACTCCTACTACGCCATCCATGAAGTTTTTTCGAATATTCCAAACATTTTTCGAGTATATTGCTTAGAAATATTCTTTAGTAGGGTAAGCAAGCTATATCGTAAACTAATAGCGTCATGCTTGCACTTGAAATCCTCGTCGTGCTCATTACGCCGCCATGATGAGACAAGTTTCTCCATTCCGTAAAAACACTCAACAAATGAACTTGTGCCCTTCGAAGATCCATGTAAACAATTATTGGCTGACTCACTTTTTTGAGTGGATAAAATTTCTAAGTCCAATAAATCTTTGTTAAATGTCGTAGACCACGTCCTCCTAATACTATGAATATCCCTCAGCCATTTGTTCTCTTGTAAGCTTCCTCTCATTAGCATTTCGTGCCAATACCTATTGAACTCCTCTTCACCATCACACTTGCTCATGCAATTATAGAAATATCCCCGTACACTTCTGTCATGATTGAAGCTAGGGACTTTTGAGGGTGCCTTCTTGCATATGTGCCACTGATATAGTCGATGGCGACTAGACGTAAACACTCGTTCAATAGCGGTAACCATTGCTTGATCATAGTCCGTGAAGATTGTAATTGGTTGTTTGCCACCCACGCTATTCAAAAATGCCTCGAATAACCATTAAAATGATTCGATAGTCTCATCAGCGATAAAAGCACCGCCAACACACATATTCTGTCAGTGATGGTTCACCAGAATAAATGGTGCGCATGCTAGATTGTACTTGTTTAGCCTATAGGTGGTGTCAAAAATAAGCACGTCTCCGAAACAGTCGTAGTCTATCTTGATGTGTCAATCCATCCCAAAGAAACATATAAGTCTATTAAATTCATTTGTCCGGACTTCGTAGGAGAACATGTTATCCGCAAACTCTTTTTTTATAGTATAGTTACCAAGCTAGAAGCGTCACCGCTTTCAATCAAAGCTTTTCATTTCCCTCTGAACGTAATTGAAGACATCCGTTTTGGAGAATCCGATCTTTTCAGGCCCACCAGCTTCTATAGATAGAAAGTTATACGAATCCACTGCTATAATGCCCGTTGAAGTCATATTTTTCATAAGGCTTCCTTGCATTTTAGTAATATTGCGGCGAGACCTCAACAAATGCATTTCTTTCGCGGTTGCCAAAGGATAATTATGCTTCTCCACAAACTTCGTGACTGTACAATTTTTTCCCTCCTTATCAGCTTGGAATGTAATGCAAGCCAGACATCCTGTGCGGGTATCCGACTTGCGGTACTTTATGGGTGATTTCTTGGTATCCTTGAGCCCAGCTTTTGCGCAGGAAAACTATCGTTGTTTAACTATCTTTGTATGCCTCCAACAAGTTAAATGTTGTTTGCGCACGCTGAATCCTTTTTTATGGGCATAATCACAATATATTTTATAGGCCTCTTCATTTGAGTGGACAATGGGAAAGACAAATCGGTCTATCTTTACCTGCGACTAATAACAAAATGTGTCAAAAATCAAGTCTGAAAATTAGTTTATTTATAATACTAGATAAATGTTGCATAAAATCCAATTTGAAAAATAGGCCACATACACAGTTAAATAAAGCAACTCATAAAATCTAGCCGGAAAAGTAGTTAATTTGTGCAGATAGAAATTCAGTTTTAATATAATACATATTGTACAACATAAAAAACCTGTCAAAAAAAACATGAAAGATACAGAATCCACACACAACATACTGTTTCGTCATTAGCATGGAGGTTTGAAGTTGTCATTTTGAAGTGCTCTCAGGTACCTGCATTTACAAAAAAAAACTAAATCAGGATGAAAAATGCTTGCATACACACCTTCATGGCATGAACATAAGGTAAAGGAAGAACACCAATGCGCGGGGAGGAAAAACAGAGACACACCTATCTACAGGTCGACAAGGTGGTCGGGGAGGGAAGGAAGAAGCGTCGCTCCGCACGGAGATGAAGAACAGACCAACGCACCGCAAGCTCCTTGCAGTTCTAAAACCTTAAACACGGAGGGGGCGATTGACGAAAGGGAGGGAATGGTGGGATAAACTTCCTTCTGCTTGTCTTCGGCGGAAGAAGTCCGGAAAGCCGTCGGACTTGAGGGAAAGGAAAAAATGGGGGAGGAAAAGAAAAAAATGAGGTGGGTCAGGCTATTTAAAAACGCAGGGAGTTAACGCAGGGAAAATTTCTAAAAACGGAGAAGAACAGACCCGCACCACCAACGCCATCTTTACCTACGCCAAACATTATATATATTTTTAATATCTAATAATTATCCAACAAAAAGGCGCATTTAACAGTTAAAATCGATGACTCAGGTTTTGAAAATCGGACCGGACCGGCCGGTCAGACCGCCGACCGGGCATCCGGGAGGTCCGGTCAGGTCCCAAAACAGCCCTTGCAGCGGACCAGATACGGACCGGAAAAATCGGCCGGGCGGGCCAGAAACCAGGAGAACCGGGCGCGATTTTATAGAACCGGGCAGGCTGAATTTTATTCAAAGCAAAAAGTTGAAGGTGAGTTTGGAACCATAACAACCTATAGGTTAGCGTAGATGGCGAACCACTGGTTCAATTACAGCACATTGAGGCTCTGTTTGGGGGGGACTTCTTTTCACCGGACGAGCGGTTACGACCGCATGAACTAAACTTTAATTAAGACCCGGTTCATGCGATCGTAACCGTTGAACCGGTGAAAATAATGTCCCCCCAAACGGAGCCTGAATCAATTTGATCTTTTTTTTATACATATCTATCTAATACATATATAAATATATAAATATATATATATATATATATATATATTTAATATACATATATTATATATTATAATATAATATATTTAATATATATATATATATATATATATATATATATATATATATATATATATATATATATATTCAATACCTATATACAAAAATATATATAACATATATATGTCTACTATCATACGAAAACTATTCATTGGTGAAACATTGTCTGATGTCCCAATATTACCCTTATAGTTGTATTCATAATTACACAATTATACCAAACTTCATATTAGTATATTATAAAGACAATAATCTTTTATGTAATTACAGAACTTTACAATATTAAAATACAAAAAATAAAAATACTAAATACCCTTAACCTATTGTCTCTAGTTAGGAATGAAAAGAGAAAAATTAATGTTTTAACGTTAAATATAATTTGTTTTACAAAATAAAAATTGTATTCATGATTTATATTTTTTACGGAGCATTTTGAGTGCTCATATGTATATGTTGCAGGTCGGGCGGAGCCTGTCGGGAGCGGGCGGAGCCCGCTGTCGTCGGTCGGGTACTGTCGCGCGAGGCCAGAGGGGCGGGTACTGTCCACGACAAATGTTGTCGCCCACGACAAATGTCGCCGTCCACGACAAATGTCGCCGCCCACGACAAATGTCGTCCACACGACAAATGTCGCACCACCGACGAATGTCGCACCCCGCCAAATGTCGCACCCCGTCGATTGTCGCACCCCCGCCGAATTCCCTCAGGGCCAAAGGCCCGTGCCTGTCACTTGTATAAATAATATATATAATATATGTATATATAATACATATCTAAAATGTATATATATTATGATATCTCTACTATTATACGAAAACTAATCTTTGGTGAAACATTGCAAATCTCTCTATATTGCCCTTATAGTTGTATTCATAATTATACAAATATACATAACTTTATATTAATATATTATAAAGTCAATATCATTTTAGGTAATTTCACAACTTTTCAATATTTAAATACAAAAAATAAAAATACTAGGTATCCTAAACCTATGACCTATAGCTAGAAATGACAAAAGAAAAATTAATGTTTTAACGTTAAAATATAATTTGTTTTACAAAATAAAAATTATATTCTTGATTTATATTTTTTTGCGGTCATTTTGAGTACTCATATGTATATGTTGCGGGCGGGTACTGTCCACGACAAATGTCGCCGCCCACGACAAATGTCCCCGCCCACCACAAATATCGCCGCCCACGACAAATGTCGCACCGCCGACGAATGTCGCATCACGCCGAATGTCGCACCCCACCGAATGTCGGACCCCGCCGATTGTCGCACCCCCGCCGAATGCCCCCAGGGCCGAAGGCCCGTGCCTGTCACTTGTAATACATATGTATTTTTTGTTAACAGGAGAGTTCAAACTCGGTCCGAACGGTCAAATTGATCGGACCTTAAAACTTTGATCAAACGGATTCGTTTTTCGGTTCAGTTCTTAAAACATTGCCCATGACAACACTTCAGTGCCGTTTCAATTTTGAGCTGGGGAAACCGTTGCCACTGTGGTGGGTCGCGGTTTTTGCGACACGACTGCACTCTGGCCCTCTACTGTCAAGGCGGAACGGCGCGCAAAAAAGAAGGTGATTGTTATTAGCACTGCACTTTTGGATATTCGCACTTTTTTTACTCTTAATTTTCCGCGTCTTTTGAAAATACTCCTTGTACATACATTTTTAGGAAAAGTGTTCAACACGAAAGTTGTAGATCTCGACGCGATCTACAACTTTCGTGTTGAACACTTTTCCTAAAAATGCATGTATAAAGCGTATTTCTAGAAATACGCTCAGATTTCGCGCCTTTTGAAAATACTCCTTGTACATGCATTTTTAGGAAAAGTGTTCAACACGAAAGTTGTAGATCTCGTCGAGATCTACAACTTTCGTGTTGAACACTTTTCCTAAAAATACATGTACAAAGAGTATTTTCAAAAGGCACGAAAAATTAAGAGTAAAAAAAGTGCGAATATCCAAAAGTACAGTGCTAATAACAGTTATCAAAAAGAAAGCCGGTGGTGATAAGTATCTCCACTCGCCCTCTTCCGTTTCATCTTCTAGAAACCTGCATTTAATTTGTCCCGCTTCCCATTTCTGCTGCCATTGTTTAGCTCAGCGCTGCAACGGCGATGCGGGAGAAACCCGCCGTATTCCTTCTCCTGCTCCTCCTGGTCGCCCCAACCCTCTTCCTCCGCCATGAAGCACTACCTCTTGACTCTCCGGCTACAAGTAAAATATCATATCCTCTTCTAAGATGTTGGTTTCTCTTTTTCTTTTCTTAATTCGACCTCCTTCCTCGATCCGATGAAATCCTGTCTAATGAATTTTTTGCAGCTGCTTTTCAAATTTTATTTTTCTGTTTGTCTGTTTGTTATTGAGAACGGCTGTGATAACTTCGTGCTTTGAAGGGGCGGGAATCTCTGTTCGGTATTTGGAGATCCAGTTTTTCAGTATTATTAAGAAGCAACATGATATTCAAGGCGTATGGAATTTTAGGGTTTGATCCGAAGAGGGCTAAAAGGCATACGTTTTCTCTGTGCGAGGAAAAATAACGTGCTCCCTAATTTGGGGTGCATCAGTTGTGTAGAGGAATGTTATAAGCAAATTATTTTTGAGTATTCCTATAATTTTGTTATTTGATAAAAAAAACAAAATAAATCACTGCGCATTCCCACTCATTTCTCTAAACTTGATCTTTGTTTAGAGAAATGAGTTCGAAGGAGATGAGTCACTCGTGAATTAGAGGACGATAGTTGGTGAGTCGATACGGGAATTGTTCAAAGGAGCTGAGTCACAATAGTAACTCCGAGGAAGATAACCTAGAAGATTAAGGGAACCTGATAATTTTTGTTTCCACACGGCGAAATCAGAGTCACTCGTGAATCAGAGGACGATAGGCGGTGAGCCGATAGGGGAATAATTCAAAGGAGCCGAGTCACATTAGTAATTCCGAGGACGTTATCCTAGAAGAATAAGGAAACCCAATAATTTTTGTTTGCACACGATGAAATTTGCTCAACTTATAACAAAATACTTGTTATAATGGAGTTCTAGACAAGGAATGTTGAATACTAGCCTCACAAACTACCCGAAATGATTTGAGACTAAGGCTCCATTTTTCGCGTTTTTTTTTGCTCCGGTGAGTTTAGGCAAAACACCGCCATCATAGAATGCATGTTTGGCATGACCAGTAGTTATGACCGCCACCAAGAAAAGAGAACTAGTTTTGAACTTGAAAGTGGATGAAGTACCTTAGGTGAGGTCGGGCGTTCACCAACAACGGTTCAAAAACTACTGCATTCACGCCGCCACCTCCGCACAATGGTTATCAGGACCGCGATCCGAATCGTAGGATCTTACGATAAATCGATCCTGATCTTACCCAGGATCTAAACCGACACCTCTACGGTTGGGATCACGATTAAGATCTTAGGATCGTTAGGATCGTGATCTCGACCCAATTCTTTCGGTCCAGCCAAAGGAAACTAGAAACACGTTCAACCCTATCCCGACCCCATTCAATCGGTTCAAGGCCCCATACCCCATCGCTTAACCCTATTCCAATCCTGACCCTCATACCCCATCGCAGAATCACATCTTGCCACTTTACCCTTTCTCAAGTGTCATCAGTCGGTTGCAAACGGAGGCCAAGGGAGATGTTTTCGATCACTTCCAGTCCAGACAACGCTTCCTTTTCCTTCCTTACCTAGTTACATTTCAGGTAATGTCGGTGTCTTCTCTTTCATTCCAGCATATGGTCAATCATATGTCCAACAATCAAGTGGCTTCGTGCTTCCAAGCCGACATTTTATTTTCCTTTCTAAAGTACGGGCAATCTAACGTCTAATAATTCAATGGCTAGCAATCCAGTGGCTAGCATCCAACAACTAGAAGTCTAGCATATGAGCAATCCAGGCTTACTTCTTCCAGCGTACGAGCAATCCAAACTTACTGCTTCCAGCGTACGAGCAATCAAACAATCAATCGGTCCAGATTCATTTTTACTGTTAGTAGTCATTGAACGTCCCACCTAAAACTGAAAGTGAAGTTAGAACGATATAGTCTGTTTGATTTAGTTATTCAAATATTTTTTGATATAATTATTCACATATTGCTCAATTTAATAATTTTTTTGTTAATTGAGTATGTAATTGGATGATACAATGTTCAATTTTATATTTTTAGTCCTAATTTATGAATGTTATAAGATATTGAGATCCTCGATCTGATCATACGTTCATATTTGATCTAATCTTGAAACGATCTCACCTAGGATCTCGATAACCTTGCGCCGCACCAAACACTTCTTATTCTGAAGAGAAAACAAAACCATAACCCTAATTAAACCAAACCGGCTGCGCCTAGACCGAAAAATTTCTAGGAGCGCCTAACCTGCGCTTGAATGGCCCGCAAGGCGCGCGTGCCTAGGCGCGCCCGAGCCACTTCGCACGCCTCGCCCGTAATCAAGCGCTGTTATGTGTGCCCGGTGCGCCCGACGTGCCCGGCGCCTCAGGCGCGCGCCTTGATAACTTAGCGTACTGAGTGTTTTTAATATCTTGGATCGATTGTTCAAAAAGGAGATATCGATAATGATGTGACATAGAATCCAAGCGGGTTGGTCGAAGTGGAGAGGCGCGTCAAAGATCTTATGTGATCGTAAAGTACCATTAAAACATAAGGGCAAGTTTTACCGTACTGCAATTAGACCAGCGATGCTATATGATGCTCTTTGGTTCTTAGTGTTGGGCAGTGAATTGTGTACATGAGCAAAAAATGGGAGTTGCGGAGATGAGAATACTTAGGTGGATGTGTGGACAAACGAGACTGGATAAAATTAGGAATGAATGTATTAGGGATAAGACAGAAGTAGCACCAATTGCAGATGTTAGAAACGAACTAAAACAAACCGGAAATAGTATAACTGAAATTTTATTATCAGAAAAAGGTGTCTATTACAAAGGTATGCCCTCCCTTATATAGAATGGAGGAGAGATGAGAGAATACAAATAAGAGATGTGAGACTAAAAATTTACAGGACTAAGCGGACTATACAGAACAAACCGCACAAGCCGCGCGGTTAGACAGAAGGGCTAACCGCACGGCTACCACCAGAGAGAGAGAGACCGCAAGGGGAGACCGCCAGAGAGCTCGGCAACCAGACAGCAACAGCACAGCAATCAAACCGCTGAAGGGAAACCGCCAGACCGCGCGGTCTCTAACCCGTCAAGACAGACCGCCAGACCGCCCGGTCTCAACTTCAACACTCCCCCTCAAGCTGGAGCATATATATTGATCATGCCCAGCTTGTCACAGATATGATGAAACGAGGCGGAAACTGGCTTGGTGAAGATGTCAGCCAGCTCTTTATCAGAAGTGACAAAGGGAGTGCAAATTTATTCCTTTAAGATCTCTTCACGAATGAAATGACAGTCGACCTCAATGTGCTTGGTTCTTTCATGGAAGACCGGATTTTTGGAGATGTATATGGCAGCCTTGTTATCACAGAACATAGGTAGCGGATGGTTGTAGACCTCTCCTAAATCCAGCATTAGAGCCCGTAGCCATTTTAGCTCACAAGTGGTCGACGCCATACTCCGATACTCTGCTTCAGCACTGGACCTGGAAACAACAGACTGCTTCTTGCTCTTCCAGCTTACCAGATTACCCCCAACAAAGGTGCAGAAACCGGAGGTAGACTTGCGATCCCCTTTGTCATCAGCGTAACTCGCATCTGAGTAAGCTTCAACCCTCAGATGACCATTCTTCTGGAAAAGCAATCCTTTCCCGGGTGCGGCTTTGACGTACTCTAAGATCCGTAAGGCAGACTGCAGATGACACTCCCTGGGAGCTTGCATGAATTGACTCACCTTGCCAACAGCATAGGAAATGTCGGGTCTGGTCACTGTGAGATATATGAGCTTACCAACAAGACGTCTGTACCTCGTAGTATCTGAAAGAAGAGGCGAATCATCTGTCCAGGTTTTGTCTTCTCCAACAGCCATGGGACATCGAGCAGGTTTGGCCCCAGTCAATCCTGCATCTTTTAAAAGATCAAGGGCATACTTACGCTGGGAGAGGACTAAGGAATCGGGCTTCCGAGAGATTTCGATCCCCAAAAAGTACTTTGGAGAGCCCATATCTTTCGTGACCAGATGTTGAAGAAGATGCCGCTTTGTCAAGGCTACCCCTTCCTGGTCATCGCCAGTGAGAAGAATATCATCAACATACACTGCAAGAACCACCAGTCCCGATGAGGTTTTGCGAGTAAATAGAGAGTGATCGGCAGAGCTGCGCACAAAACCAACGGCCGCCACGATGCCGCTGAACTTGTCAAACCAAGCTCGAGGGCTCTGCTTGAGGCCATAAATTGCCTTCTTCAGCCGGCATACTCGTGTCTCCCCCTGAGCAACATACCCAGGAGGTTGCTCCATGTAGACGGCCTCCTGAAGATCACCATAAAGGAAGACATTCTTTACATCCAGCTGGGAAATCGGCCAATCTTTATTTACCGCCACAGAAAGAAGAACCCGTATAGTACTGAGACGAGCCACGGGAGAGAAGGTGTCAAAGTAATCAACCCCATAGGTCTGAGTAAAGCCCTTAGCAACAAGGCGAGCTTTATAACGGTCCACAGTGCCATCCGAGGCAAATTTCACCACAAAGACCCAGCGACAGCCAACAACATCAGTACCGAAGGGAGGAGGAACAAGAGTCCAGGTACCCCGCTCCGTTAGGGTGGCCATTTCCTCATCCATGGCCATCTTCCAGTGAGGAATAGCAAGGGCATCCTGGTAGGAGCGGGGCGTGGCAGTAGCAGAGATAGCTAGAGCAAAGGCCCTGCGAGAAGGGGTAAGACGATCATATGAAACAACAGCAGTAAGAGGGTGTAGGGTACACGTCCGCACCCCTTTGCGAAGAGCTATAGGAAGATCCAGGTCAGCAGGTTCCTCGGCATCCGGAGCATCCGTGGCAGAGAGAGCTGGCCCGGGAGTAGAGAGCGACGACGGCGGAGATGCGGGAGACGGTGGTGGAGAAGAGGGAGAGAGAGGTGGAAGAAGAGGAGTGGACGAGGGCGGAGTAGGGGTGAACATCGTAGTGGGAGACGAGGGAACAAAGGAAACATCAGGAGAATCAGAGGCTGGGAGAAGAGGAGGGGAGTCATCCGAGAAGTATGAGGTATTCTCGAAAAAGGTGACGTCAGCAGAAACGAACTGCTTACGAAGGATGGGATCAAAGCAACAATAACCTTTCTGAGTGGTGGAGTACCCCAGAAAGATACATTTGGTGGAGCGAGGAGATAGCTTATCACGGGTGGCAGAAGGGGCATGCACAAAGGCAGTGCATCCAAATATTTGGAGAGGGAGAGGAAATGGCTCCTTGCCCGGATACAAAATGGAGAAAGGGGTTTTTCCGTGGAGAACGGTGGAGGGAATGCGATTGATGAGGTAACAGGCAAGGAGAACAGCATAGCCCCAATAGGAGCGAGGAACATGCATCTGGGTCATCAAGGAGCGAGCGACATCAAGAAGGTGACGGTTTTTGCGTTCTGCCACACCATTTTGTTGTGAAGTATAGACACAACTCGTTTGATGAATAATCCCATTTTGCATGCAGAAGGCAGAAAAGTCATGACTGATATATTCTTTGGCATTATCAGATCGAAAAACTTTAATAGAAACATAAAACTGAGTTTTGATCATGAGATAGAAGGATGTCCATACAGAGAATAATTCGGAGCGATCTTTTAACAGATACACCCACGTACAGCGAGAGAAATCATCAATGAATGTGACAAAATATTAACTACCCCGACCAACAGTAAGAGTAGGAGAAGGACCCCAAATATCGGAGTGGATGAGATCAAACGGACGGGTGGATCCACGAACGTGCTTCGGAGGGAAGGAGGAGCGGTGATGCTTGCCAAGCTGACAGGCTTCACAGTTGAGCGGAGGACTTTGTGGAGGAAGGTGGGGCAGAAGTTGACGAAGAAGATGAGGAGGAGCATGACCAAGGCGGAGGTGCCATTGGAGCAGATCTGTGGAGGTGGAGGAGAAGGTGGAGAAAGCGGAAATGTTATCCAGGAAGTATAGGCCGCCACTCTCAGTCCCAGTAGCAATCGTCCGTTGGGAGTCCGGATCCTGAAAAGAGCAAGTAGTAGAAGTAAAAGTAACAGAACATTGTTATTGCTTGCATAGAGAGGTAACAGATAATAAGTTGTATGGGAACTTGGGCACGTAGAGAGTATCCTTCAAGCGAAGAGACGGAGTGACATGAACGATCCCCGTCCCATGAACCGATGATGAAGAGCCGTCAGCGAGAGTAACCGGGGGCAACCGACCATGTGTTTCTAGGAGAGAAAAACACTGGAGATTGCCGGTCATATGATTAGTAGCACCGGTGTCGATCAACCATTTTCCTTGAGTAACAACGTGGGCACTACCAGAAGACGTGACCACCGAGGCGAACGGCTTTGAGGAGTATATGGAAGCCATGAAGGGAGGACCAAAAGAACTGCAGCGGTCACGGTGACAGCACACCAGCGGCAAGAAGGGCCACGACCAAGATGCAGAGCAAGGCAAAAGGGGACGAAGAGGGAAGCACAAGCCGCGCGACTTAACAGGAGGTCGCGGCGACTAACAAGCAGGAGCGGTTAAAGGAAGAGCCGCAAAGAGGAGAACAAGCCGCTACGACTTAGAGACAAGTCGCGGGGACAAGAGAGAGAGCGGCGAAGGAAGAAGGGCAGAGAGGCCGCCTAAACAAGGAAGAACTCGTGCGAATAGAGAGAGATCGCAGCGGTTAGGAGAAAGAGATCTGCCGCGCAAACAACAGGAAGCCACGCGGTTAGGAAACAATCCGCGCGGATAGGAAGAAGAAGATCTGCAGCGGTCACGATGTCAGACACCAGCGGCCAGAAAAGCCACGACCAAGCCGCAGAATCAAACAGAGGGAGAGAAGTCGAGCGGCTAGCAGACAGACCGCGCGAACAGAAGTGGAGGAAAACGGGAGGCAAAAGGCGAACAAGGCAAAAGAGGCCGCGGAGACAGGTCGCGACGACTAGAGAAGAGAAGGAGGAAGCGGCGACTAGAACATGTCGCAAGAAAGAAGCAAGCAACAGAAACAGGCCGCGCGAACAGGGCGCAAGCAAACAGGCGGAAGAAACAAGCCGCGAGAAGAAGAGGCAGGTCGCGCGGACAGGAGAACGCACAGAATCAGGAGGCAAAGATCGATTCCTCTGATACCATGTTAGAAACGAACTAAAACAAACCGGAAATAGTATAACTGAAATTTTATTATTAGAAAAAGGTGTCTATTACAAAGGTATGCCCTCCCTTATATAGAATGGAGGAGAGATGAGAGAATACAAATAAGAGATGTGGGACTAAAAATTTACAGGACTAAGCGGACTATACAGAACAAACCGCATAAGCCGCGCGGTTAGACAGAAGGGCTAACCGCACGGCTACCACCAGAGAGAGAGAGACCGCAAGGGGAGACCGCCAGAGAGCTCGGCAACCAGACAGCAACAACACAGCAATCAAACCGCTGAAGGGAAACCGCCAGACCGCGCGGTCTCTAACCCGCCAAGACAGACCGCCAGACCGCCCGGTCTCAACTTCAACAGCAGAGAAGATGCGAGAAGCTCGACTAAGATGGTTTGGACATGTACAAAGGAGACCATTAGAGGCACCTGTTAGGCGTTGTGAGTCTAGTCACTAGACATGTTAAACGAGGGAGAGGTAGATCAATAATGACTTGGAATGAAACTATAAGGAAAGACATGATGTACTTAGGCATTAGTGAGAGTATCCGAGTATGACAAAAGGTAGGGCACAATGGCGACAAAGGATCCATATTGCCGACCCCACTATAGTGGGATAAAGACTTAGATTGTTGTTGTTGTAAATATTTAATCATCACTGTTATACCTTTGATTTAACCTTCAAAAATTGAAACTTTTCCTGCAGTTCAATGCTTGTTATTTTATTACAGCCCCTTTTATGGACATATGGCGCTGGCATTTTGTCAACCATCTTGCTGGTTGTCTGCACAGAAACTATTGAATTAAACCGCATCTAAAATTTAAATTTTTTACTGCTTGTGCGTGCAAAAAAAAGAGTATTAATCAATTAGATTCATGCTCAAAATAGATAAAAGCAACACCTAAGATTAATTTACATCTCCCACTGAGCTATCAGTACTTCTATAATCTATTTGACAATCATGTGAGAATCCGGAAGAGCTTGAAGTTATATATGTAGATTATCGCTGTCTCATATTTCATTTTAAATGTTTCCTGTTTGGGAGAGCAACGAGTGAGTGGTGTCGGTTGTGAACGCAATTATGAAAAATGCAGATAACATTTGCATAGTTTTGGCCACAATAATATTTCCTAAAAATAACATTTCAGGCCAAAACTCAACAGTCTTGGAAGTTTAATTTTAGTGGCCGTGAACTCGCAAATTCTAGAAAGTGCAATTTGTGCCAAAAAGTTATAAGTTTCCAAATACAGGTAAACTGCTTGATTTACTACTACAATTTCACACTGCCACTTCTCAAATGCCACAACAGTCTCAAACAAAGCCTTACAATCTAGTTCATATTCTGATTCTCTCGCGAAATATTGCATCGAATTTTTGTTTGGAGAGAAAAAAAAATCTCAGCATAGCATCAAGATTCATTATTCATGGCGTGCAACGCTAGACACAGATGTATTCTCGCAGGAGGCGGTGATCTGCTACCTAGTTGGACGATCAGAGTCTGTGGTTGCATCTGGATGATCGATTTGAGTTGATTTGATATATTACTGTTGAAAATGGTGAAGTGAAAGTGGGTGATTGGACGACTTGGGCGACCTGTCCGCACGGACTATGCGGACAAGAGTAGCGGACAGCCAGGTCGGCAGAGCTGTTGCAAACAGTTTGTTCTTTGGCGGCCTGGGCGGTCTGTTCGCGCGGATTATGCGAATAGAAGCGGCGGCCTGCCAGGCCGACTTATGCTCAGCAGGCAGTTGGATCCCAGAAGGTAACCGGGCGGATAACGACTCTATCCGCGGAGTCCGGCAAGTAGCGAACTGGACTGACGCTCAATAGACCGGCTTGGCAGAAACCTTGGTCTAGCTCTAGAGGAGCGGCTAGCGGAAGCCGCGGAGGTCGCCTGACAGTGCGGACTCTGCGGTTAAGCAACATGCGGTAAACAGTAGGTCGCGGACAGCGATCAGACGGTTTTCTCTTTGACAACTTGTTTCGTGGTTCAATAAGTCGTCTACTTCAGGCGGCCTGTTCAGTTCGGCATCAGCAGTCCGTGTGGTCTAGCAGCCAGGCGACCTCGCGGTTAGGCGGCTTGCAGATCGGCGGCTAGAGATTAGCATTGGAATAAGGGACAATCCGCACAGTGGTTTGCGGTCTGGCGACCTGGCAGACTTGGCGGTCTGTGCGGACTCTATAGTGAAGCAGTAGATCCGGCGGCTACTTGTTCCGTCCGCGTGGCTTGATTTGTCTTGTAATTGTCTCTGCTCTCCCTGTGGTGGTTTTGGCGAATCATGTCTCACCATGTATGTCTCGCCTTGTAAAGAAGATTGCTATTATCAATAAAGATTCTTGTTGCTGCATGCGTTTCTGGTTGTTACTAACTTTAGTTGATGATGTAACCCGGATTTGTATTGAAAATTTTGAGCAAATATCTATTTTGTTATAAATTAAATGACGGTGTTCACTTTCGAAATTAAATATTAATTTGAAAATAAGAGCCGAGTTGGCCAAAAAAAATTGAATTTTTGAGCGCGAAAACCAAACTCGTCGCTTTGGACGTTAAAAGTTTATTAATTTGCGTTCGAGTGAAACTTCTTCGCGCCTTACGGTTCGGATCCGTTACGAGATTTATACGGCCACAAACATGAATAACATTCAACAATTTATGAATAACGATATTAATAATAAGGAGAACGCAACGACAAGCTCAAATGTAATTAAATGAAGTGCATGAAACAATACTAAGAAAAAAGGAGTGACCGGTATACCAAACGGCGGCAGAAGCGAGCCCAATTCCAATCGGTCCCGCACAGGAGCAGTGGCCCCAAGATCTATCGGCCGGATACGGGTCAAAGTCGACGGCGTGAAGAGGCCGGACCGTCGGAAGCAGATTCCGAAGTCGACGACGGTCCGTTTGCAACTCTTCGGGCAGGTAGGGAGGCGCCGACGCGGGCTAGCGATGACGGGGCTAGGACTTTCGGCGTATGTTCGCGCACGGGCTTCCAGGCGGTGGCGCTTCTCCGAACTGAGCGATGTTGGCGATACGTGCGGTGGAGGAAGTGGTTGTCGGCAATGAGCAAAGAACCGGGATTCCCGTTCTAAACTCTGTCCGACCTCCTTTCACTGCACATGACCGTGGAATTTATAAGCTGGCTGGAATATCTATCCATTTTGGGCAAGAGATATCCCTCTCTTAATTCTCTTTCCAAAAGATAAAATCTTCTATTCATGTGCTAAAAATATCTCTCCATTTTGAGCAAGAAATATCCCTCTCTTAATTCTCTTTCCAAAAAATAGAATCTTTCATTCAAGACACTTTTTAAAATTTGAAATGTTTCTAAACTATGTCCTAAAATCATGCAAGACACTTTTTAAATTTGAAATGTTTCCAATCATGCACCTTTTTAATTAATGTTGAGCTTGCCGTTCCTGTCCTACTACTATTAATACCGGACTCGTTTATTTAAGATCTCATCGGGTGGTCAAGCCGATGAGCCGGACAATAAAACAAGTACATAACATGAAACAAATACATAAATGCGGTATATAAATAAATACGATAAAATATTACGATGCACCGCAGGGTGCATCAATTCCCCCGGGGTTAAAAGGGCTCGACCCCGTCGAGAATTCGCAAAAACTAGCAATAGAGAGATCTGGGCGGCGGCGACGTAGTTCGTCAGTGTTGATCCAAGAGCTGTCGATAAGGTCTCGTCCTTGCCAGGAGACCAAGTAGCGCTGATAAGTCCCATGGCGAGTACGAAATTCTCGTACATCAAGAACCTGATCGATCTTCTCTGTGGTGGGAGTCTGTACTGGCGCCAAGTCGGGAGGAATATCCGGGGCTGCCATAGGTGGGCTCGGACTGGAATTGGGTGGATCTCCATAGAACAGTGTCAGATCGACCACGTTAAATATCGGGGAGGTACCGAATTCAACGGGCAAATTTAGGAGGTAAGCATTCTCCCCGATGCGTTTCCGAATTTGGAATGGGCCAAACTTCCTCTACTGTAGCTTATGGTAAGTGCCCGGAGTGAATCTCTGCTTCCTGAAATAAGCAAACACCCAATCTCCTCTTGAAAAAGATAACTCCCGGCGATGTCGATCGACCATGGATTTATATTTTTCAGAAGTCGCTCGCAATTTATTAGTAATAGTTTTATGCAAGTCCTTTAAATAATCAACATGGGCTTGCGCATCAAAAGAAATACGTTCATGAGTCGGAAGAGAGTGACGATCAAGTAGATGTGGTATGGGGAATCCGTAGACAATCTCTAAAGGAGATTTAGCTGTGCAGCGATTAGTAGAATTATTAAATGCAAATTCAGCTTGTGGCAGTATAAGGTCCCATTGTTTTGGATTCTCCCCAGTCAAACACCTAAGAAGATTCCCCAAACTCCTATTAACAACCTCAGTCTGTCCATCGGTCTGAGGGTGGTATGCGCTGCTAAATTCGAGTTTAGTGCCTAGTCGGGCCCACAATGTTTTCCAAAAATACCCCATAAAACGAGTGTCCCTATCAGAAGTGATGGACTTAGGAATTCCGTGCAGTCTAACGATTTCTTAAAAAAAAAGCTCGGCAACGTGTACAACACTAGAAGTTTTTCTACACGGAATGAAATGTGCCATCTTCGAAAATCGATCGACAACTACAAAAATAGAATCGACCTTCCTCTTAGTGCGAGGAAGTCCTACCACGAAGTCCATCGAGATATCATCCCATGGTCGCTCAGGTATCGGTAAGGGAGTGTATAATCCGGTGTTTTGAGCATGCCCCTTATACAACTGTCACATGGTGCAGTGTCTGACGAACTCAGTGACATCTTGCTTCATATGTGGCCAATAGTAACGAGCGCTGGCGAGATCTAATAATTTAAATTGACCTACGTGTCCACCTAACCCAGACGAGTGGAGCTCCCTAAGTAATGTCTCTCGAAGCGGTCCTTCGCAGATGCAGAGGCGCGTGCCCCTAAACAGATATCCCTCACTGACGACGTACTGTGTGGTGGGATCAGTCCCACTGTGTTGACATGAGCTCCAGATATCGTGAAAGAACGGATCAGTGGCGTATTGGTCGCGCTGTGAATCTAAATCAATAATGCACGGTTGCAGGGTGACTAACAAATGTGTGCGACGACTAAGGGCGTCGGCAACGCGGTTCGTGACTCCGGGTTTGTGCTTCAAGTGAAACGTGAACTCCTGCAGGTAAGCAGCCCACTTGGCATGACGCCTGATCTCCTTCTGGGAGTTCAGGTGCTTCAGAGCCTCATGATCAGTGTTCAACACAAACTCGCGCTGAATCAGATAGTGTCTCCAATGACGGAGAGCTTGAACGATAACGTAAAACTCTAAGTCATACGTGGAATATCTGGTCTTGGCCTCGTTCAACTTCTCACTAAAGAATGCAATGGGGCGACCCTCCTGACTCAAAACTGCGCCGATGCCTATGATCGATGCGTCATAGTCAACCTCAAAATTTTTCTCAAAATCATGCAGCGCCAATACAGGTGCACTCGTGAGTCTCTCTTTCATCAAAAGAAATGCTTGCTCGGCTTCCTCAGTCCAGATAAACAGACCCTTTTTTAAACAATCGGTCACCGGTGCTATCAAGGTACTAAAGTTTCGAATAAATCGCCGATAAAAAGATGCTAGCCCATGGAATCCTCGAGCCTCAGTAATCGTCCTAGGGCTGGGCTACGATTCTATCGCCTTGACCTTCTCTCTATCAATTCTAATACCCTCAAAAGAAATGATATATCCTAAGAAGGTCAGGCTATCCGTCAAAAATGTGCATTTCTTCAAGTTTATATATAGCTTATTTTCTCGTAGGATCTCTAAGACCTGCCTTAGATGAATCATGTGCTGATCCTGATCAGTGCTATAAATCAAAATATCGTCAAAGTACACCACTACGCAGATTCCTATGAGTGGCCTAAGCACTTGATTCATTACTCGCATAAACGTACTGGGCGCATTGGATAGCCCAAAAGGCATAACCAGCCACTCGTATAATCCTTCCTTAGTTTTAAACGCAGTTTTCCATTCGTCCCCAGGTCGAATTCTAATCTGATGGTATCCACTTTTTAAGTCAATCTTTGAAAATACTCGGGATCCACTAAGCATATCTAGCATGTCATCCAATCGGGGAATTGGGAAGCGATATTTGATCGTAATTTTATTTATCGCTCGACTGTCTACATACATGCGCCATGTCCCATCTTTCTTAGGAACTAGGAGTGCGGGGACGACGCACAGACTCATACTCTCTCTAACGTGACCCTTCAAAATCAGATCGGTCACCTGCCTATGCAGCTCCTCATGCTCTTTCGGACTCATGCGATAGTGGGGTAAATGAGGTAAGCTAACTCCTGGGAGGAGGTCTATGCAGTGTTGTATGTCTCTCATCGGAGGTAGCTGATCGGGCAGCTCCTCCAGCATGAACTCAGAGAACTCATCTATGAGGGGACGCACCGTACTAGGAATGTCTAATGTAGAGGGGGTGGTATCGATACCAGATAACATATAAATGACCTCGCTATCCTTCATCTCCTCCTGGAATTGGGATCCAGTCAGTAACATGGTGACGGAGGGAAAGGATATTGCGGAGACGGTGGTAGAAGGGGGTGAAGTCCTCTCGGGGGCTCTGGGAACAAGACCATTCTTGGGGGAGAAGAACGATCTTGCGACCATTGCGCTCGAAGGAGTGAGAGTTCTTCACACCATCATGAACTACGTCCTATCGTACTACCAAGGTCGTCCCAGCAAGATGTGACATATCTCGATAGTAGCTACATGACACCATACAGCGTCCTGATATGTACTGCCTATGGAAAACTCTACGAGACACTGGTGCGTGATAGGAATGGTAGTGCTACTAGTGACCCATGACAGACTATAGGGCTTTCCTAAGGGCTGCCTTTTTAATTTCAGCTTTTCAACCATGCGTTGAGAAACAAAGTTCTCCATACTACCGCTGTCTATAATGATGGAGCAGAACTGCCCCTGTATGCGTGCGGTGGTACGAAAGATGTTGTTTCTCAACCAGTCGTCGTCAGTAGGCGTTTTGGTGGATAGGAGACTATGTTGGAGAACACACACTGACTGCTCAGGCTGTTCTCCCTCAACTTCGTACTCACCCTCTAACTCAGTCTCGGGGGTTGGATCAGTCTGGGATTCACTAAGGAATACTCCATACTCAGGTTCTGACCCACTCTCAGAATCGACGATGGCAACGAAGTGGCGTCGCGGACACTCAGAAGACTTATGACCCGGCTCCATACACTTAAAACATCTAAACGTCCCAGGCTGGGGTCTAGTGCCTACAATCTCCTTGGCCTTGTTGGGAGGGGCAGGGAGTGCTGGGGTGCTCGTGGACGCTACCGGTCGAGAGGACCCGGCAGGGGTGAAAGTGTGAGTCGGGTGGGACTTATCAGTAGTCTTATTTCCAGATGTGCGTTTCTGCAGTGTCTCTACTCTACGTGCGCGACTCGTAACCTCTCCTAAATCCTTATAATCAAGGAGTTCCAACTGATCTCGAATGGAGTAGCGTAGCCCGTGGGAAACGATCATGTCATCGTCCTCTCGGAGGTCGAGGCGAGACTGCGGGACTAGGAACTCGTTTGTGTACTCATCGACGGATAATTTGTCCTGTCGTAGATTATGGAACCTACGATACAGGGTTTGCATGTAATCAGACGGAACGTATCTCTTACGCAGTTGAGTTTTGAAATCGTTTCATGTTGTGATCGGGGGCATACCTAAATTGAACCTAGACCGTTCTAATTGTCCCCACCAAACTAACGCGGATCCTTTAAGTCTAAGCGTGGCATACTCAACTTGCCTAGCTTGGGGCAATTGCTTCCAAGCGAGGAAACGATCCATCCGTTCACACCATTCAAGGCAACTCTCGGGCTCTATTCGCCCTTCAAAATCACCCACGTCCAACTTGATTCCCACATCCCAACGGGGTTGGTGTCGTGGTTCGTTATGGCCCTCCGGATCGGGGCGTACGAGTTCCCGAGGTCTATGGTCAGGGTCGATTTCGACCACTGGGGCAGGTGTTCGATTGACGTGCAAAGTCGCTTCGATATTATTAACCGAAGTGCGTAATCCGTTCATGATATGTGTGACACTACCCATACCGGTGGTGAACGTCTCGACCGTTTTCATTAATTCACTCATGCGTCGAGCCAAATCTCCTACGCTGTTTTCTAACTGATCGACTCGTTTTTCCATAAAAATATTTGAAAATAGATTTAAATAAAATTTTAATTTTTGAATTTTTGATTTTTTTTTTAGAGAGCTTTCCTGAGTGGGAGAAAAAGAATTAATTTATTTAAGAAAAAATATATATATATATATTTTGAAAGACAATAAATAATTTTTTTTAGATCTCTCTTTTTTTGGTCAATAAATAAAAATATTTTTTTTTTAAATATTCTTTTTTTTAGATAAATCGGATCGATTGACTCACGATAAGAGTGAATCGACTTCCTCTGATACCAAACTGATGTAACCCGGATTTGTATTGAAAATTTTGAGCAAATATCTATTTTGTTAACTAAAACCCATAAATTAAATGACGGTGTTCACTTTCGAAATTAAATATTAATTTGAAAATAAGGTCCGAGTTGGCAAAAAAAAACTGAATTTTCGAGCGCGAAAACCAAGCTCGTCCCTTTGGACGTATTTGCGTTCGAGTGAAACTTCTTCGTACCTTACGATTCAGATCCGTTACGAGATTTATACGGCCATAAACATGAATAACATTCAACAATTTATGAATAACGATATTAATAATAAGGAGAACGCAACGGCAAGCCCAAGTGTAATGAAATGAAGTGCATGAAACAATACTAAGAAAAAAGGAGTGACCGGTATACCAAACGGCAGCAGAAGCGAGCCCAATTCCAATCGGTCCCGCACAGGAGCAGTGACCCCAAGATCTATCGGCCGGATACGGGTCGAAGTCGACGACGTGAAGAGGCCGGACCGTCGGAAGCAGATTCCGAAGTTGACGACTGTCCGTTTGCAACTCTTTGGGCAGGCAGGGAGGCTCCGACGCGGGCTAGCGATGACGGGGCTAGGACTTTCGGCGTATGTTCGCGCACGGGCTTCCAGGCGGTGGCGCTTCTCCGAACTGAGCGATGTTGGCGATACGTGCGGTGGAGGAAGTGGTTGTCGGCAATGAGCAAAGAACCGGGATTCCCGTTCTAAACTCTGTTCGACCTCCTTTCACTGCACATGACCGTGGAATTTATAAGCTGGCTGGAATATCTCTCCATTTTGGGCAAGAGATATCCCTCTCTTAATTCTCTTTCCAAAAGATAAAATCTTCCATTCATGTGCTAAAAATATCTCTCCATTTTGGGCAAGAAATATCCCTCTCTTAATTTTCTTTCCAAAAAATAGAATCTTCCATTCAAGACACTTTTTAAAATTTGAAATGTTTCCAAACTATGTCCTAAAATCATGCAAGACACTTTTTAAATTTGAAATGTTTCCAATCATGCACCTTTTTAATTAATGTTGAGCTTGCCGTTCCTGTCCTACTACTATTAATATCAGACTCATTTATTTAAGATCTCATCGGGTGGTCAAGCCGATGAGCCGGACAATAAAACAAGTACATAACATGAAACAAGTACATAAATGCGGTATATAAATAAATACGATAAAATATTACGATGCACCGCGTGGTGCATTAGTTGAGATAACTCCTGCTCATTACAAGATCCGGAAAATTCAACATGGTATCAGAGGGAGGTTGGAGTGGATGAGCAGTGATCAACTGAAGTGGTTGTTGCTCTTGTGAAGAGAGAACCAGTGGTAGAACCATGACAGCTGTAGATGCAAGTGATCTTTGGATTGATCTCCTAATAGAGACTAACTTTGAGAAGTGGAAGTCTTGTATGAAGAACTATCTTCTTGGCGAGGACTTTTGGGAGGTGGTGTGCGGAGCAGAAAGACAAGAGGTTACTGTTGGCAATGTTGAAGCGATGAGAGCTTGGAAGGAGACAAATGCGAGAGCGGAGTCTATTCTCAAGCAGACAATCTCATCAGAGCTCTTGGACCACATCAGTGGATGTCGGTCAACTGCGGAGATTTGGACTTCCCTTGATGGGTTGTTCTACAAGGAGATGAAGGAGGCTGCGGAGGATGGTCCTTCTACTTCATATCAGCAAGAGAGGAGTGATTCTCCTAGGCATGATGGGAAGAGGAAGGAAGGACCAAGGTGCTATAGATGCAAACAACATGGTCATTTCAGAAAGGAGTGTAAGGTTGTCCTGCACTCGGTGAACGTAGCTCATGCTGGGAGTAAGTAGAAGAACTTGGTTGGATCATCAACAAGTTCTGGTGATGACCGGATGAAGGCCAGTGATAGTGCATCTATCTGGCATGAAAGACTGGGGCACGTGGGGATGGACAACCTGAAAGCAATGACGGTGAGAAGCCTTGTGAGAGGCTTGCCTAGGATGTCATCCTTCGACGACGGTCAGGCTTGCACGGGATGTCAACACGGTGAAGTTTATCGCTTTACGTTTGATAAGGTGCAGTCCAGGTGTAAGGCACCATTGGAGGTTATCCATGGTGATCTGGTGGGACCGAACGTCACCGCCAGTCTTGGAGGCAGCAGGTACATGCTGATATTGGTTGATGACTATACGAGGTATACTTGGGTATACTTCATGAAGGAGAAGTCGAACTTGTTCCGCTTGTTTGTGGAGTTCAAGAAGCTTGTGGAGGGTCAGCTTGGCCTGCGGATAAAGAAGTTGAGAGCGGGTATCGGTGGTGAGTTCGGCTCAACCGAGTTCTCGAACTTTTGCAGGAAGCATGAGATCCGAAGGGAGCTTTCTCGTGGATATACTTCACAGCAAGGTGGTGTTGCAGCTCGGATGATCCGTTGGTTGACGGAGACCTGCAAGTGTTGGCTTCAGTGCAAAGACATTCCTAAGGCCTTTTAGGCGGAAGGGATGGTTTGTGCGGCACATGTATCAATCGGCTATCTCTTAGTCCGATCAATGTGAAGACTCCATATGAGCTGATGTTCGGGGTGAAGCCCAGTATGAAGCACCTTCAGGTGTTTGGATCTACCTGCTACATACACGCACCAGATACTCTCAAGACGAAGCTAGTTTTTATTGGGTATGATTAGCAGAAAAGAAGATGGAGGTGTATGGATCCTGCGACGAAGAGGTTCATCGTGTCGAGAGACGTTGTCTTCGATGAGCTGACGTCGTATTGGGGCAGCCCATGTGTGGAGCTGGAGGAGAGCAGGTCAGATGGTGGGCTGAAGGAGTCTGCTGCTAAGTTTCAATTGGAGTTGCCTGTGTCACCAGGAGCTCAAGTTTGTTCTAGCTCCGGGGCAAAGGCGTCTGGGTCGGGAAGCAGGGAGTGCGATGCTCCAGGTGCTTCTGGCTCGAAGACGGATGCTTCTGGTTCAAGAAGCAGGGGAGCGATGCTCTAGATAGTTCTTGTTCAAGAGCAGAGGCTTCTGATTCAGGTAGCAGGGGGAGCGTTGCTCCAGGTGCTACTGGTTCCAGTGCAGTGACTTCTTGTTCAGGAAGCAAGGGGAGCATTGTTCCGGGATTGCCCGGGAATGGAGCTAGTTCAGGAGAAGCAGCGGAGGTGGCTAGCCGTGATCAGGTTCTTCGGAGGTCGAAGAGGATCAGCAACCGACCAGCTCGATATAGCGAAAGAAACGCGGTGAGCCTTGTCTCATGTTTCCTTACAGGCCCTCAGGTCGAACGAGTACCTTCTAGCTGTGCTGGAGTCAAGGAGGTGGATGACGCCATGGCTGAGGAGGTGACTACTCTCAGTGGTGACGAGGCTTGGGGTCTTGTGCCCAAGATCGTTGATGATACTCCTGTGACGCACGAGTGGAGGTCGAAGCTGAAGAAGAAGGCAGAGGGAAGCATGACTCCTTTTGGGAGATGCTGGAGGGCTCCCTCATGGTCCAGGATATGCAGGGCGGGGACTATGTCTTGGACATCTCCTCGAAAGCGCTATCGGAGGGACCAGGTGCATGGTTACGGGAGCTGCTGGGGTTGTTCACCACTTCTCACTTCAAGGGGGAGTGTTGAAAATGGTGAAGTGAAAGTGGGTGATTGGACGACTTGGGCGACCTGTCCGCACAGACTATGCAGACAGGAGTGGCGGACAGCCAGGTCGGCAGAACTGTTGCAGACAGTTTGTTCTTTGGCGGCCTGGGCGGTCTGTTCACGCGGATTATGCGAACAGAAGCGGCGGCCTGCCAGGCCGGCTTATGCTCAGCAGGCAGTTGGATCCTAGAAGGTAACCGGGCGGATAGCGACTCTATCCGCAGAGTCTGGCAAGCAGCGGACTGGACTGGAGCTCAACAGACCGGCTTGGCAGAAGCCTTGGTCTAGCCCTAGAGGAGCGGCTAGCGGAAGCCGCGGAGGTCGCCAGACAGTGTGGACTCTGCGGTTAAGCAACAGGCGGTAAACAACAGGTCACGGACAACGATCATGCGGTTTTCTCTTTGGCAACTTGTTTCGTGGTTCAATAAGTCGTCTACTTCAGGCGGTCTGTTCAGTTCGGCATCAGCAGCCCGTGCGGTCTTGCAGCCAGGCGAGCTCGCGGTTAGGCGGCTTGCAGATCGGCGGCTAGAGCTTAACATTGGAATAAGGGATAGTCCGCACAGCTTGGTTTACGGTCTGGCGACCTGGCAGACTTGGCGGTCTGTGCGGACTCCATAGTGAAGCAGTAGATCCGACGGCTACTTGTTTCGTCCGCGCGGCTTGATTTGTCTTGTAATTGTCTCTGCTCTCCCTGTGGTGGTTTTGGCGAACCATGTCTCGCCATGTATGTCTCGCCTTGTAAAGAAGATTGCTGTTATCAATAAAGATTCTTGTTGCTGCATGTGTTTCTGCTTGTGACTAACTTTAGTTGAGATAACTCCTGCTCATTCCAAGATCCGGAAAATTCAACAATTACTTTGTATGTTTCGAGTTGTATTTGACGCCCGATCGACCCGAATAATATGAACATTCCGATTCGGGTGCTCCAGGTTGGTTTTATGTTTTTAAATACGCAGGCAGCGCCACAACGGTTCATTGCGGGGCATCGAAGGTTCAGTTGCTTTTTAGCAACCGTCTGTCATCACGTCCGGTGCGACGCCAGAAGGACTTCGCCTCCCCTCCTTAACCCGACTCCAAGGTAACCTCCTCCTCCTCTCCATATAGCCAAGCCAGCAGAGTCCCCTCCCTTGAACCCATGACTCATCCCGCTCTTCGTTCCTACGCCCAGAACTCTTGCAAACCGCCCGTGTAGCCACCGCATACCCTATCCGAACTCCTCCTGTACGGATCCCCTTCCACTCCGCATTCCCTGCTACCGCCTGCTCTTCCTCCCCTTCTAACATTCAGTTTCTGTGCGCACCGCACATAGATAATTTCACGCGACCAGCACCCGTTTCTGCCCCTAGAACCCATTTCCAACGCCTATAATCTGATTTCCTGCTCTCAGAATTTGATTTTCAGTCTTCCGAACGTGATTCCCAGCAGTCCTACATCCATCCCTGCCCCTATCCTCTATTCCAGCACTCCCACTTCAGTGTCCAATACAAACCAGCCATCCCTACCCTTTCTTGAAGATGGCATTAGCCTATATTTATTAATAAGTGAAAAAAAATAAAAGGCTACAAGTGGTTGGCGTCATGCATCAAAATTTGAGAGAAAATTGTGGTTAGAGGCATGCCTCTTTCCCACTCAAAGTCAAGCTCGCAAGCTTCTTCGCAAGATAGTCAGACACCGAGTTTGCTTTGCGGTCAACTTGAGATATTACAATCCTTAGGAAATCTTTTAAGAGATGTGCAAAAGAGGCTTCAGAATCCTCCCGCAAAACATCCCGAGAGAATGTGGTTTATTCTTGAACATGCGTCCGCCGAGTCGCCCTCCAGAATAAATCCCGTGGTGCCGGCAAGGAATCGTGTCTCAAGCGAGAGCCCCAACCTTGCGGACTTGAATTCCGTCATGTTGATTGATCTGCTGCGGATGGTAACCCCCTAAGTTTATTTTGAGCCATCCAACTGGCGGGGGCATCCTTGTGGATTGGTGGTTACAATGGGAATCCCAGATTCTGTGCAATGTGTCATGTACTGCATTTATAATGATTGAAGCAGGCTGCTGATACGGCAATGTGCCATGCAGTTTCTAGCTCTCCAAATACTGTGGATAATGGAAGTGAGAAAGGAGGCCATTTTTGGGTTCATGTTGGAGAGCTGTTCGTTGCAAAGTGAATCCAACATATTGTGTCCAAGTATATGCGGCAGGATATTGAATCTTGATGCTTCTTATTTTGGACATGAACTTGCAGCTTCCAAGCATGTGGCTTAATGATTCCTCACGCCCGCATCCCCACGGACAGTCCGCATCGCTGCACAAGCGGTTGTTGTAGAGCCAATGGTGTATCAGCAGGATGTTGTTTATGGCTCACCAAAGCAGCAATAGCATTTTCGGTTGGGACTTGATCTTCCAGATATTGGCTCTGTCGTAGATGGATGGTCGGCAATCCGATATATAGATGGCAGCAACATCCATATATTCTTTTTCAGTTTGCCCCCAGACAAGTTTACCCGCACCACCAACGCCATCTCTTGGTAGCTCCTTAATAAGTTTAATGACAGCCTGACCAAAACCCGCAAGCAGGTTATCCGACCAGTCGCCATTGCTGTCCAGAAGTCCAGCAACAACATCAGGGAGGGCAGAAATGTTGACAAAGGTTGGCCATTTTGCTATCGGTAGCGTGCCCAGCCAAACGTCATCAATGGTAGAAATAGATAAGCCATCACCGACCATCCAGAAGGTGTGGTTTGTCACCACCTCGCTCTTTAAACCATGGTTGTCAGGATCGCGATCCAGATCATAGGATCTTACGATTCTACGAACCAGATTTTGTAAATCGATCCAGATTTAGTAAAGCCATTCTCGAACCAATCCTACCATTCGATTCGATCCAACCTCGAAACGATCTCATCTAGGATCTCAATCCTGACAACCTTGCCCCAAACAAATTGTTTTTCAGATTTTCGAGTGATTTCGCTTGCGCAGAAACAAGTCTGTGAAAGTGAAGGGATAGATACTACTCTAGAGGGGGGGGGGGTGAATAGAGTTATCAAATTTTGCACAGACAAAACTTAATATTCTACCCAACTCCCTTGGAGTGAAGTGCGGAATGAAAAGATTATAGATATTGATTTAACCTTAAAGCCTAACACAAGTGATGTGTACAAACACAAGCTAACTGTAATTACAGTTAAGCTTGGAAAAACCTAATCAGCAACTAGCAACCTAGTTATATCTAATCACAGCCACAATGCAGGAATTAAACAGTGGAATCCAGACGACACAAGGAAATTTATAGTGGTTCCCCAAACAACTTGGGTACGTCCACTCTTCTACCCAAACGGTAGGAATCCACTCAGGTTTTTGATCAGGTGCCCTGCCACCAACAGAATCTGATTCAGGTAGATTCAGAAACCCTTTAGACTTTTGATCAGGTGTCTAAAAACCAAGCACAGGTTTTTGATCAGGTGCCCTGCCACCAAGGGATACTTTTGAAGGGAGTAATAACCCTGTACAGGAGGGGGAAGAAGGTTAAGATGTCTTCTCTATTTTTCAATAGATTAGAGAAGCACAAAAAGCTTGCACTGAGCTAGAATGCTCTAAAGAATCAAGGCTCCCCCTGGCTCAAAAATGTCCAGGTGAAGTCTTGCTTCAGTGCAGAGAAACTCTTCAGAAAGTTCTGAAGGAAAGAGCTACAGGAAGAAAGTAAATAATAAAATCAAAGTTCTTCAAGCAGCTATCTTCTTCTTCTTCTTCAAAGGAACTCTGAGTTGAACTTCCTGAAAGCAGGAGAACTCAGGTGAAGAAGAGATGAAGATCTTAACACTTCTCAGTTAGATGGAGATTGCTGAGAGCAGGAAGCTTGAGCTTGATGAAGGCTTGAGAGCTTGAGAATGAACACTGGATAGCTATTAGCTTCTATTAACTAGCTTGAATCCTTCTTCAAAGGGTTCTTTATATAATCATCAGCAAGCAACGGCTCTCTTCCATTTGAATTATTTGTCTTCTTGTAAGCCTTGAGACCTGGGCTGTAAATATCAAGAAGACAGAAATATCTCTGCAGCAAAACATTCTATAAAGGGAATAAATCACTTTCTAAGAAGCTGCAGGCTTAAATCAGATAACAGAAGGACTAAATAAAGTCACATCAGAAATAATCTCTTTATAGCAAAAGAAGACTTTTCAGTCTAACGGCTATAAAGGGCTGACAATAGATAAAGTAAATTAAAATGACAGCTAATAAGACAAACAACTTTATCTTAAAAAGATTTGACTCAGGCAAAAGAGATGGAGCAAATATTGCCTGGTTATATTATCATACAGCTTAAAATACTGTGCCAGAAAATGTATTAATTAATTAAATATAATAAATAAATACAAAATACAAAGGCAGACAGAAAACGTCGAACGACCTTCGAAGATCGTCGAACGACGCCAGGAGATCGTCGAACTATCGGGCAGATAGTCGAACGATCCAGATAGTCGAGCTATCAAACAGATAGTCGAGCTACCGCAGCAGATAGTCGAACTATCAGGACAGATAGTCGAACTATCAGATAGTCGATCTATCAAGAACAGATAGTCGAACTATCAAGCGCACAGAGATAGTCGACCTATCAAGCAGATAGTCGACCTACCTCAGAAAACAGATAGTCGATCTATCAAAAGATAGTCGAACTATCAGAACAAAACAGATAGTCGATCTATCAACAGATAGTCGAACTATCAGATAGTCGACCTATCAGGACAGATAGTCGAACTATCAAAACGAAACAGATAGTCGAACTATCAACAGATAGTCGAACTATCAGCGCAGAACAGATAGTCGAACTATCAGATAGTCGATCTATCAAGAACAGATAGTCGAACTATCAAGCGCACAGAGATAGTCGACCTATCAAGCAGATAGTCGACCTACCTCAGAAAACAGATAGTCGATCTATCAAAAGATAGTCGAACTATCAGAACAAAACAGATAGTCGATCTATCAGCAGATAGTCGAACTATCAGATAGTCGACCTATCGAAAAAGATAGTCGAACTATCAAAGGCAACAGATAGTCGAACTATCAAAAGATAGTCGAACTATCAAGACGAAACAGATAGTCGAACTATCAACAGATAGTCGAACTATCAAGGCGGAACAGATAGTCGACCTATCAACAGATAGTCGAACTATCAGATAGTCGATCTATCAGGACAGATAGTCGAACTATCAACGCAGACAAAGCGTCGACCAACTGATAGACGATCGTCGATCAGCCGATAGACGATAGTCGAGCGGCGTTCGACTATCGTCGAACGAAAAACCTACTTAACCAAATTCTCAATTTGGTAAAGCGAGGACCCTACAGCTAGACTTCTAACCATTGACCATAGATATTTCTTGGGTCAAGGGGCACAAAGGAGAGGACTAAACTCAAATCAAACTAGGGTACCAACAATCTCCCCCTATTTGAGTTAAGTCTCTCAAAAACTAAAACAGCTAGCAATAAAACACTAAAAATAAATTCAGCAAATAGTTAACAATAAACTGGCAGATTATCAATCAGATAGACAAATATAGCACATCAGTTAATTAAACTATTAAGAATCTTTAGAGTCTGGAAAAGGATCAGAAGAACTAGAAACAAAGGAAATTTTTCTTAGAGGGTCATCTGATTCTTTCTTTGACATCTTCAGGTCCTGAGCACCAATGATCTTCAGTTCTGTAGCTTTGGGGACAACAGCTTCAGGATGTTTTTCCATGTACTTTGTTGGATCAAAAATCTCAGGATTGACTTGGAATTTTTCAAATTCTTTCTTTCTGTAGGCTGACATGGTAGTAAAACCAGTCGTATCTTTACCTTCGGCTCTTGCTTTTCTTATTTGGGCTGCTCCTACAAGTTCTTGAAAGCGAGCCATCCTAAAGTTAGGATCGAGCTCAGGATTTTCATATACGGGCTCAGGAGAAGCAGCATCAGCTATTATATCTAGATAAGACATTAGAGTATACTTAGCAGAGAGGTTCTTGCTAGATATCTTAAAACAAAATAAACTATTTACCTTTCGAAATACTTTTCTCAGATTGAACTGGAGTTGGAGATGAAATTCTCTTCTTTGGAGGAGGTGGGGAAAAGATTGGTCTTTGAACCACAACCTCCTTCATTTGTCTTTGAGAACCATAAAATGATTTGCCTTGAGAACTTTGATAACCTTGTCTTGGTTGGGGCTGAGCAGACGCAGATTTTCCAAAGGAGGCAGTAGGATGAGCTGAAAGGTTCCCAGAGGCTCCTGCACCAGGAGGTGGAGGAGGGGGACCTCTGGGAGTCCATCTTGAGACAGGACTGTCATACCTCTTGGTTCTTTTTCTTTCTTTTTGCTGATTCTTCGAAAACCACATCCAATGCTTAAAATCCTTGGATTTGGGGTCAATGCCCTTCAAAATGTAATAGGGAGTGTCATTATCCTTATTTGGAGGTGGAGGAGGAGCAGCTTTTCTTTTCTTTGTAGCAAATTTCTTTTTCTTTGACTTTTCAGAGATATCAGAATCATCATCATCATCAGAATGGGATGATGGAGGGTTCTCATAAGGATCATAGGCTTCTGAGACAGCCTTTTCTTTAAGCTTTAGAGCAGATTTTTCTCTTTCCTCTTCCATGGCATCCAGAGCCAGAAGGGAGTCTAAATCTAAACCTGGAGAGTCATCCCAGATGGATGACTTTTCAAATTGCAAATCTTTCTCTTTCTCTTTTAAAGATTGAACTCTTAATTTCCATGCTGCTCTTGCTTGAGCTTCTTCCAAACTCAGAACAGGAGAGTCAACTTTGACTTCCTCTTTCTCAGACTCATCTTCTTTATTATCTAAGAAGGATTCCAACTCAGGGTCTACTTGAGTAGCAAGAATACTTGGGTCAGCCTCAGAAACTACTGCTATGATTTGAGCAGTTAAATCTTCTTTAATAATATCTGTAAAATTATGAATACATATCTGCTAAATAAGCTTGAATCATTCCTTCAAGGTATTCACAAACTATCAAATTAATCGACTCATCAACAAAACGAATGAAAGAGTTACCTTCATATTTAACCATTTCCCATGATTCATTCAGATAAGAAGTTATAATTCCTTCCAGGAATCTAGCAATCATAGGAGTGGAAAGATCTTCTAAGCAAACCTTAACTGCAATCTCAGATAGCAGGATTCCATCTGCTATTTCCTTCTCAGACAAAACTGGAGCTAAAACTTTCTCAGCAGGAGCTATCTCTTCTTGGGCTGGAGCTATTTCTTCCTCAGCTGGATCTATCTCTTTCTCAGCTGTCATGACAACATCTGGAACTATTTCTTCCTGAGCAGACATGACTGAATCTTTTAAAGCTGGAGGAGAGGCAGGATGATCTGAGGCATCTTCATTGAACATCTCCCCCTGCCTGATTTCAGTGGATACTGAAACCAGGCCCCTAGAGGAAGATGGCTCAGCAGATTTAGTAAGGGATTTGATGGAGGCAGACAAAAGATCAATGGAGGCTGCAAGGGGAGCGATTGCCTCGTCAATCATGGTTTTGATTGACGGGGTAATCAGCTCCACAATGCGGGAGATAAGCTCTGGAGAGATTTCAAAAGATGAAGGATGAGAGGTGGATGGAGCTGCAGCAGATATGGTAGTGGTGCTGGGATGAGAAATGGTGTGGACAGGGGATCGAGCAGGAGATGGAGCAGGTGATGGAGCAGGAGAGTTTATTGGGGAATGAATTGGGGAATGAATTGGAGATACAGGAGGAGTAAGAATTCTCTCTGATCCTAACAAATCAAAGCTAGGAGCAGATATCCTAGCCAGATGAGCAGGTAGAGGAGAGGCAGGAGGAGACAGAGGAACAACCGTAGTTGTTTCAGGAGCAGCAGAGGAAGAAGGTCGTACCTCAGCAGAAGTTGATGGTACTTCAACTGAGGCAGACGGCAATGCAGAGGAGGAGGAAGGAAGAGCTGAGCCAGCTTCAACAGGTTGAGGAGCGACTGATACAGTCCTTGTGTCCTCAGATGTTGCTGGAGCAGATTTCACAAACGTCCTCTTCCACTTAGAGAACAAGTGGGGATCCATCTTCTTGCTGGCGTTGATTGTTGTTGCAGTTGAACTTAGCAGCTGGGGGTATTTCTCTTTAAGGAAGATTCCAATGACCCTTCCCAGGATGACTTCCTTCTTACCAGTCTTCTTCCTGATTAAATCAAACAGAACAGCTGCCCAATCTATCCTTTTTCGATTAACAATTGCACACATGAGTGCGAATTGCTGCCTTGTTATATTGTCGTGGGCAGAGTGCTTACCCAGGAGCACTTTTCCGACTACCTCAGCGAGGAACTTGATCTTGAAGGGGAAGTTTACCTTGAGCAGCTTGGTGGGAATGCCCTCAGCATGTCCCAGCTCAACCAGCATTCTTCCAAATTCCTGAGCATCTTGCTCATAATCCTCTTCACCAATAACTAAACCAAAAACATCAGACAAGACGGCCGGAGTCAGGATAACTTCTTCTCCGCCTATGGTACCAGTCATCGATTCGTCTGTGGAAGACGACGTGTAAGCCCATTCTTTGATTTCTGGAATATTGATCTTAATCCTTTCAGACATTAACTTCTCTAAACCCTGATCCCTGCAGAGCTGGAGAACTTCCACGATTCCGGCATCGCAGCTACTGAATGCTTCGAAATCCACACTGAATCCTGCATCAAACTTCACGACGGCTAAAACTGCTGGAGAGACCGCCATGGATTCGCCGGAGAAAGCACGAGAAAGCTGCAGAGAACGAAGAAGACGAAACGCCCGGAAATCGCAAGCGGGAAAGCAGAATGCGAAAGGGCACGCTCCGTCGACGATAAGACAAAAGATCTTTTAACCTAGGTCGACTATCGGTTTTATATTGGACCGGAAATAGTCGATCTATTAAAAAGATACTTGACCCGATAGTCGAACGGCCGTTCGACGATCGGCTCAGAAGCAGAGTAGTCGAACCATCGTTCGGCTATTTCTGGCTTCACACGCAACAAGCTGTCGTCGTTCAGAGATCGACGATGAGCTCAACCTGTTCGACGATGGTCGAACGTCGATCGACGATCTTCAAACAGATAAGCTATCATTAACCAGAGGTCGACGATAGGCTCAATCCGTTCGACGATCTTCGATCATCGTTCGACGATCTTCAAGCAGATTTCAACAAAGGCAGATATAGTCACACTTAGTCTCGTCCATTAATCATGCCTAGTTGAACTAAAAAGAACAGATGCTTCTGTTCATCTAAAGGCTTGGTGAATATATCACCTCTCTGAAACTCAGTGGATATGAACTCAAGACAGATCTTGTTCTTTTCCACACAATCTCTCAGGAAATGGTGCCTAATCTCAATGTGCTTGGTTCTAGAGTGGTGCACTGGATTTTGTGCAATAGAAATAGCACTGGTACTATCACACATGATCTTGGTGTTCTTGTATGAGTAACCATAATCCACAAGCTGGTTTTGAATCCACAGGATCTGTGAACAACAACTGGCAGCTGCTATATATTCAGCCTCTGCAGTTGAAGTTGAGACAGAAGCCTGCTTCTTACAGAACCAAGAGACCAATCTCTCTCCCAGGAACTGGCAAGTTCCTGAGGTGCTCTTCCTGTCAACTCTGCAGCCAGCATAATCAGAATCAGAATATCCAATTAATTCAAACTCTGACTCAGCTGGGTACCAAAGTCCTAGATTTGGACATCCTTTTAGGTATCTCAGGATTCTCTTTAGAAGAATCAGATGAGATTCCTTGGGGTTGACCTGGAATCTAGCACAAAGGCATGTAGCAAACATTATATCTGGCCTACTTGCAGTTAGATATAATAGGGAACCAACAATGGCCCTATAATTCTTTTGATCAACTGGCTTGCCGTGATCATCAGAATCAATAACTACATTAGTAGCCATGGGTGTAGGCATTGCTGAAGCATCAGCCATCCCAAATTTCTTTACCAATTCCTTGGCATATTTGGATTGGGAGATGAAGATACCATCAACATCTTGCTTAACTTGGAGACCAAGAAAGTAAGACAGCACACCCATGCTACTCATCTCAAACTTAGAATGCATCAAGTTGGAAAACTTTTTGCACAGTTTGGGATCAGTGGAGCCAAAAATAATATCATCTACATACACCTGAACTAACAGGATTGTGTCATTGTGATGCTTGACGAAAAGGGTTCTATCAACTACTCCCCTAGTGAAGTTGTGCTCTAACAGGAAACTAGCTAAGGTCTCATACCAGGCCCTAGGAGCTTGCTTTAGTCCATAAAGAGCTTTCTGCAACTTAAAAACATGAGAAGGCTGAGTTGAAGAAACAAACCCTGGTGGTTGTTCAACAAACACCTCTTCCTTAAGCTCACCATTTAGGAATGCACTTTTGACATCCATTTGGAACACCTTAAACTTCATGAAGGCTGCATAGGCCAAGAAGATCCTTATTGCTTCTAGCCTTGCAACATGAGCAAAGGTTTGGTCATAGTCTATACCTTCCTCCTGTCTGTAGCCCTGAGCTACAAGCCTAGCTTTATTCCTTACTATGATTCCATTTGCATCTAACTTGTTTCTATACACCCACTTGGTGCCTATGATCAGTTGGCCTTTAGGTCTTGGAACCAAAGTCCAAACTTTACATCTCTCAAACTGATTGAGCTCCTCTTGCATTGCAATGATCCAGTGGGGATCTAGCTCTGCATCTTTAAAGGTGAGGGGCTCAACCTGTGAGAGGAAACAAGCATGCATCACATCCTGTCTTAATTGGTGTCTTGTTTGTACACCAGCTGATATGTCTCCAATCACTTGAGATGTGGGGTGATCTCTAAGTGTGACAATGTCAGCAGGTGGGATGAGATCTTCAGCAACAGTTGAGATTAATTCCTCAGGAGGAATTTGATCTACTGTTGGTGGTACAACAACAGCTTCAACAGCTTCAGCAATGTCTTCATCACTGTCTGATTCAGTGATCTGAAGAGTTGATAGTTGAAGAATTTCTTGAGGGGCATCAGGTACCTGCAAAGAACTGGAGGAAGGAGAATTTTCTTTCTCCTTGTAAAACATCTGATGCTCATCAAAAGTCACATGCACAGATTCTTCTATCTTACAGGTAGATTTGTTATAAACCCTATAAGCTTTGCTTACTTGGGAATATCCAAGCATAATTCCCATTGAAGCTTTTGCTTCAAATTTTCTAATATATTCTTTATTATTATTATGAATATAAACAATACAGCCAAAAACTCTAAAGTAATTAATTTTTGGTTTCTTTCCTTTAAACAACTCATAAGGAGTTTTACACTTAAGTTTGTGTATCAAACTTCTATTCAAGACATAGTTGGCTGTACTAACAGCTTCTGCCCAATAGGATAGAGACATGTTAGCATCTGCCAACAATGTACTAGCAGCTTCAATTAGTGTTCTATTCTTCCTTTCAACTACCCCATTTTGTTGGGGAGTTCTAGGAGCTGAGAAGCTATGTTTGATTCCTTCTCTCTCACAGAATTCTTGCATGAGAAGAGAGTCAAACTCAGTACCATGATCACTTCTGATCAAGGCCACATGAGTAGAGTACTCAGTCTGCACACAAAGTAGAAAGTCTGTAAGGGCTTTGAAGTTATCAGACTTAGTTCTCAAAAAGAAAACCCAACTGAACCTAGAGAAGTCATCTACAATTACTAAAGTGTAATACTTCCCTCCTAAACTCTGTACATTTATTGGGCCAAACAGGTCCAAATGTAATAAATACAGGATTCTAGGAGAGTCACTTTTATTTACAGATTTAAATGAATTCTTGGTTTGCTTGCCTAGCTGACAAGCCTTGCATTGGCTCTCCTTCTTGTAGGGGCAAGAAGGTAAACCTCTAACAAGGTTGTGCTTAGATAACCTAGATATGTTCTTGAGGTTTACATGACTAAGCCTTTTATGCCATAGGGAATTATTATTAAGGGTTACTTCATTAAACAGGCAGATTTCAGATTGAGATGAATTAAAATCTACTAAATAAATATTACATATTCTAATACCTACTAAAACAACATTATTATTTAAAGTAATATTGCAAGATGAGTTGAAAAATGAAACCTGGTAGCCAGCATCACATAGCTGGCTGACTGAAATCAGGTTATGCTTCAGTCCATTTACATATGCAACTCTCTTGAATGTAACTGCTCCAATTGTGATCTTGCCATAGCCTTCTGTCTGACCACAGCTGGAGTCTCCAAAGATAACCTTTGGGCCGAGCTTAGCTTTGAATTTTGACAGTAGATCTTTATTTCCTGTCATATGCTTAGAGCATCCACTATCCAAATACCACTTATTTTGAGTGATTGGATAGGCCTTCACCTGCAAGACAATTATTTAGACAGAGTGGACCCAGGTAACCTTGGGTCCCTTGTTTTTCACATAAGAAAAACTGGAAATATAAGAGAATGCAGGCTGAGGGTGATAGCCTAGTGGGTGAGATCTCCTAGGTGGGATTCTCCATGCAGATGATGGGTCAACAAACCTAGGGTTTCTATTCTCATTTAGGTTTCTATGGAATTGATTATGATTTTGAAAATCATATTGAAATCGTCGATCGACGTTCGACGATGGGCGCTCAGATCGTCGAGCTTCGTTCGACCATGGAGCATCCGATCGTCGAGCGGCGTTCGACGCTCTTTGCATTTCTTTGAAAAACTTCTTTCTCTTTTCTCTCTTAGCTTTATTTAGGGTTTTATTTACAAGGTTTACTTGCTCAGTGTTCTTCTTTCCACTAGCTGAAATGAAGTTCACTGGAGTTGAAAGATTATTTTTAAGAAGGACTGAGGGTTCACTGGGAGAAGCTCCTAAGCCTAGTTTATCATTACCTGACCTAGTGTTAGTCATGCTGGTAATTTCTAACAGCTTAAGGCTTCTACCATTAAGGGATTCTTCTAATCTCTTAGACTTAGCTAATTCTATTTTAAGAAATTTAATTTCTTCACTACAAGTAGTGAGATCTTCCTTTAACCTAATGTTTTCAGAGGCTATTGATTCTGAGTCAGCTAACCTATTTCTAAGTTCTTTTATTTCTTTTTCTGAACTAATTAAATCTAAACATAAAGATTTAAATTCTAACTTAAACTCTTCTGAAGTAAAATCATAAGATGAAAGTACCTCATCTTCAGTAGGCATCTCTTCATCAGAATCAGAATTCTCTGCAGCAGAGTGGTTGCTGCAGGCATCTATTGCCATTAGGCAAATTTCTTTGGCCTTCTTCTCTTCCTCATCTTCATTGGAGCTTGATGAGGATGATTCTTCATCAGAATCACTCCAGGTTTCAGCAATGAAACCTCTCTCCTTCTTCTTGTTTTTGTAGGAGGATAGCTTGGAGTGCTTCCTGTGTTGTTCTTTGTCTTTTCTCTTTTCCTTGTTCTTCTCCTCTGGACACTCTGACAAAATGTGTCCAGGCTTCCTGCAACCATAACAGATGATTTCTTTAGCAGGAGAGCGATCATACCTTGGTTTGTCTTCATAGCGTGAAGACTTCTTTCTGAACTCTTTTCTTCCCATCTTGAGAAACCTTTTGGCAAACAATGCCATAAGTTCCTCATTAGATTGGCTGCCTTCAGACACATCTGCAGCCTTAAGAGCTAGAGATTGCTCTTTTCTTGTTGGAGTGGGGGTCTTGGCTTCAGCTTCTGCTTCTCTGGTCTTCAGCACTTGCTCAAAAGACTTGAGCTTGCCGAGGAGGGCTTCAGTTGAGATCTCATTAGTGCTTCTGGCTTCCTTGATGGGCCAGATTCTTAGATCCCATGTGCTAGGGAAGCACATAAGAATCTTATCATTGACCTCTGTCAATGATATGTCCTTGTCCAGGGTCCTCAGCTCATTGATGATTGAGCTGAGCCTGGTGTACATAGCTTCAACTGATTCAGCATCAGTTTTCTTGAAGTTCTCATACTGTGAGATAAGGTTGGACCTTCTGTCCTTCCTTTCATCAGCTGAACCAGCTACAATCTGGTTCAGTGTGTCCCACATGGCCTTTGCTGAGGAGCAGTCAGCCACCTTTTGGAACACCTCATCAGACATTGTCTGAGCCAGTATATTCATTGCCTTGGCATCTGTAATTTTGGCCTTCTTGTATTCATCATTATAATCTGGAGGAGGCACTGCACTCATATCAGATGATGAGGCAGTGGCAGCATCAGGTGCTCTTGGGGGACCTGACAAAATAGAAGCAAAGATGCTTTCATCAATAGAGTTCATATATAATTTAATCCTTGCCTTCCAGATGCCAAACTTTGCTAAGTTGCATGCTGGAGGTCTGGTGCTAGAATAATCCTTAGACTGGGCCATGATAGTGAATATCTATAAGCTCTTGGTATCTATCAGGATCTTGTGACTTAGGTGTTAGCCTATACAGTCAGTCAACCTCCCTCTGATACCAATTGAAAGTGAAGGGATAGATACTACTCTAGAGGGGGGGTGAATAGAGTTATCAAATTTTGCACAGACAAAACTTAATATTCTACCCAACTCCCTTGGAGTGAAGTGCGGAATGAAAAGATTATAGATATTGATTTAACCTTAAAGCCTAACACAAGTGATGTGTACAAACACAAGCTAACTGTAATTACAGTTAAGCTTGGAAAAACCTAATCAGCAACTAGCAACCTAGTTATATCTAATCACAGCCACAATGCAGGAATTAAACAGTGGAATCCAGACGACACAAGGAAATTTATAGTGGTTCCCCAAACAACTTGGGTACGTCCACTCTTCTACCCAAACGGTAGGAATCCACTCAGGTTTTTGATCAGGTGCCCTGCCACCAACAGAATCTGATTCAGGTAGATTCAGAAACCCTTTAGACTTTTGATCAGGTGTCTAAAAACCAAGCACAGGTTTTTGATCAGGTGCCCTGCCACCAAGGGATACTTTTGAAGGGAGTAATAACCCTGTACAGGAGGGGGAAGAAGGTTAAGATGTCTTATCTATTTTTCAATAGATTAGAGAAGCACAAAAAGCTTGCACTGAGCTAGAATGCTCTAAAGAATCAAGGCTCCCCCTGGCTCAAGAATGTCCAGGTGAAGTCTTGCTTCAGTGCAGAGAAACTCTTCAGAAAGTTCTGAAGGAAAGAGCTACAGGAAGAAAGTAAATAATAAAATCAAAGTTCTTCAAGCAGCTATCTTCTTCTTCTTCTTCTTCAAAGGAACTCTGAGTTGAACTTCCTGAAAGTAGGAGAACTCAGGTGAAGAAGAGATGAAGATCTTAACACTTCTCAGTTAGATGGAGATTGCTGAGAGCAGGAAGCTTGAGCTTGATGAAGGCTTGAGAGCTTGAGAATGAACACTGGATAGCTATTAGCTTCTATTAACTAGCTTGAATCCTTCTTCAAAGGGTTCTTTATATAATCATCAGCAAGCAACGGCTCTCTTCCATTTGAATTATTTGTCTTCTTGTAAGCCTTGAGACCTGAGCTGTAAATATCAAGAAGACAGAAATATCTCTGCAGCAAAACATTCTATAAAGGGAATAAATCACTTTCTAAGAAGCTGCAGGCTTAAATCAGATAACAGAAGGACTAAATAAAGTCACATCAGAAATAATCTCTTTATAGCAAAAGAAGACTTTTCAGTCTAACGGCTATAAAGGGCTGACAATAGATAAAGTAAATTAAAATGACAGCTAATAAGACAAACAACTTTATCTTAAAAAGATTTGACTCAGGCAAAAGAGATGGAGCAAATATTGCCTGGTTATATTATCATACAGCTTAAAATACTGTGCCAGAAAATGTATTAATTAATTAAATATAATAAATAAATACAAAATACAAAGGCAGACAGAAAACGTCGAACGACCTTCGAAGATCGTCGAACGACGCCAGGAGATCGTCGAACTATCGGGCAGATAGTCGAACGATCCAGATAGTCGAGCTATCAAACAGATAGTCGAGCTACTGCAGCAGATAGTCGAACTATCAGGATAGATAGTCGAACTATCAGATAGTCGATCTATCAAGAACAGATAGTCGAACTATCAAGCGCACAGAGATAGTCGACCTATCAAGCAGATAGTCGACCTACCTCAGAAAACAGATAGTCGATCTATCAAAAGATAGTCGAACTATCAGAACAAAACAGATAGTCGATCTATCAACAGATAGTCAAACTATCAGATAGTCGACCTATCAGGACAGATAGTCGAACTATCAAAACGAAACAGATAGTCGAACTATCAACAGATAGTCGAACTATCAGCGCAGAACAGATAGTCGAACTATCAGATAGTCGATCTATCAAGAACAGATAGTCGAACTATCAAGCGCACAGAGATAGTCGACCTATCAAGCAGATAGTCGACCTACCTCAGAAAACAGATAGTCGATCTATCAAAAGATAGTCGAACTATCAGAACAAAACAGATAGTCGATCTATCAGCAGATAGTCGAACTATCAGATAGTCGACCTATCGAAAAAGATAGTCGAACTATCAAAGGCAACAGATAGTCGAACTATCAAGACGAAACAGATAGTCGAACTATCAACAGATAGTCGAACTATCAAGGCGGAACAGATAGTCGACCTATCAACAGATAGTCGAACTATCAGATAGTCGATCTATCAGGACAGATAGTCGAACTATCAACGCAGACAAAGCGTCGACCAACTGATAGACGATCGTCGATCAGCCGATAGACGATAGTCGAGCGGCGTTCGACTATCGTCGAACGAAAAACCTACTTAACCAAATTCTCAATTTGGAAAAGCGAGGACCCTACAGCCAGACTTCTAACCATTGACCATAGATATTTCTTGGGTCAAGGGGCACAAAGGAGAGAACTAAACTCAAATCAAACTAGGGTACCAACAGTCTGGCCCCCCATACTTGCTGCCAAGAGTGCGTGCAAGTAGGATGTTTTCCGATCTCAGGACGCGAGCCGCAATTTTGCCCATAATGACGCACCGCCAAGCAGCCAAGTTCTTGATTCCAAGTCCACCTTTCTCCTTTGGGAGGTAAATGTCATCCTAACTAGCGAAGTGAATTGCGCCTTTGTTGTTCGCCCCGCTCCAGAGGAATCTTTTGAGGAAGCTGTTGATTTTACTTAAGACGGAAGATGGAACCGACGAGTTGGCAAGCACCTGAAGGGGAATTGCCGTCAGTGAGCTGTTGATTAGAGCCACCGACCCTCCATTGAGAGATGCCTGGCCCCCCAACCACGGATTTTTCAAGCAATTTGCAAGCCATCCCTAGCCTTTCACATACACCATTCGAGCCCCTCCAGTCCATAACTCCTCTTCCAACGCCTTCTCCGCTTTGCAACGATCTTGGATGCCCGCATTCAACTGTCATTCACCACCGCCTGTATGTGTAAGTTGTAGTTGGAGTTTTATTTTTCTATCGTTGTGTATTTGACACCTGACTATAGTGGATGTTCATTGTTATTTGCTATTAGTTTGATCGCCGCCTGATTTGCAGGGCTTATTCTGTGCGCGCTAAATATTAATTGCACCTATATCGATTGTTGAATGAAATTTGTTCTCTTTAATCATGGTTTGTGACTCGTTTGTGCTTTTGTTCATTTTATAATGATTGATTACTGTTGTTAAATTTTAAAACAGACCTACTCTTGCAATTACATCATTTTCCAATACATATAGGGTTGCATTTAGAGCCTCCACCCCGAGTCGACCTACCACTGCATTAAATTTGTATCAGAGCCCTAGGTTAGGGCCATTTGCATGCTACGTAGTGGTCGGGATTATCGTCAGTCCTTGTCAAACCATAATCTCACTGACGATAGGACCGCCAATTCACAGTTGGACATGACGTCTACTGAATTCTAAAAACTTGTTCTCGATCGATTTGATCGGATTGGAGCCCAATTCAAAATCCTTAGGGGCGATATCACTAGGGTTGATCAGTTAGAGACCTTTAAAGGTCGAGCGACTCCTCTCCCTAATGAGGAGCATCTCGAGGATCCCGAGATGCTACACCTCCTCCTGAGAGACGTGGTAGAGACATCCCTCGCCGAGACCCTCCCTCCTGCGAGAGGGAATTTTCATCGTGGTGCCTCGTCCCCCTCCCCCACCTGGTTGTAGAGATCAAGCCCCACCCGTGCGATATGACCATGACTATGATGATCAGTACGGTGACGACAATGAGCCATGCCGCGGGATGACTCTGGAGGAGAATGATATCACCCAACGTATCCGCATTGACGCGCCCTCCTTCGACGGTCACCTAGATCCCAAGGCATTTAATGATTGACTTATGGACATGGATCACTATTTTGATTGATTTGAGATGAATGACGAGAGGCTTGTGCAGTTCGCCAAATTGAAATTGATCGGCCAAGCAAAAATTTATTGGTCGAGTTTAGAGTGTGTTATGTGCTGTATTATGTTGTATGCTTGTTTACCTGTTTACCTCTTATATATATATATATATATATATATATATATATATATATATATATATATATATATATATATTAGACTTGGTCCAATGTGGACATAAGTCATCATTTTTCTCTCCATAACATGGTATCAGAGGGACGGACGCTCCGCTAGGGTTTTCTCGCTTCCGCCGCCTTCGTTCGTTCGTTCGTTCTTCTCCGCCGCGTTCGTTCTCTGCCGCGTTCGTCTCCGTCGCGTTCGTCTCCGCCGCGTTCGCTCGCCTGCGCCGTCGTTCTCCCGTGCCCTAGACGGAGGCGCATCGCGTGACGATGCCTCCTGCCGTCGCTGCTGCTGCCTGTTACCGATGCCTACCGCTGGACGCCGATCCTTGCTGCTGCTTGATGCCGCCGCCTACTTGATCCCTGTTGCTGCTGCTGCTTGATGCCTACCTGATCCCTGTTGCTGCTGCTGCTGCTTGCTGCTGCTGCTTGATGCTGGTCCGACCTGCCACCGGTCCTCACTCTCACCGCCGATCCTTGGTTGATGTCGATGCAGTCTTCCCATTGCACTGTTGCTACTATTGAAGATGCCGATCTCCTCTCCTCTGCTCTGCTGCACTGAGGTCGCCCGCTGTTGTGTGGCTGTCTCCGGGTACTGTTTATTGATGCCTCCTGCTGTCTATTGAAGGTTCTTGTCCAAAGACCATGGGAGACTCAGCTACAAGCATCACTCAGACACCTGTTCCCTCAGGGGATTCTACCAATACTTTTCCTTCCAATGCAAGGCTGGCTACCACTATCCTTACCTCCTCCAACTTTCAGTTGTGGAAAAAGGGGGTTACTATGTCTCTAGCAGGCATCCGACTTACTCACCACCTTACTAGACTTCCTACTCATGCCGTGGGAAGTGCTGAATACGACGATTGGTACAGTGATGATTGTCGTATCTTTGCGCTCCTTCTGAGTTCCATGGACCCATCAGTTCAGCAAATGTGCAAGAATTGTGATAGCACTAAGGAGTTGTGGGACACCCTGCATATGATGTTTTCTCAAGCTAACAACCTCTCTCGTCTTGGTGAACTCTTTCCCAAGATGGCTGAGCTACGACAAGGAGCTCGTCCTGTCACTGAGTACTTCGCCGAATGGAAGGTTCTTGCCGATGAAATCCTTGATCTTTGGGAGATCCCCTCTACTCGTGAAGGACATCAGGCTCAACGTGAGCATCTGGTTCTCATCTGGCTTCTGAACGGTCTTGATCCAAACTTCTCAAGAATAAGAACCGAAATGCTTGCGAGTCCTTCTACTTTGCAGACTGCTAGTGTTTACCATCGTCTGACTAAAGCGGGCTCTGCCTCTTCTCCAGCTGCTCTACATGTTTCCTCCAGCGAGTCAATTGCGCTGGCCTCTCGAGGGGGAAGGGGGAATAGCCGAGGCGGTCGGTCTGGTTCTGGACGTGGTCGGGAGATTGATACGCGACATTGTACTCATTGCGGATGTCGAGGTCACACAAAGGATACGTGTTGGCTTGTGCATGGGAAGCCAGACTGGGAGGCCAAAACCTCGTCTTCTTCACCTCGTTCTGCTCACGTTGCCGACTCGACACCGGCAACCCCGGGTCCCCGCACTGTCCAGATCTCTGAGGAGTATCGTCGCATGCATGCATTTCCGATTACTTCTCCACCTCATAGTGCTGCTGTGGCCCAGACTATTCAACCTGCCTGCACTTCCCAGCATCCAGTTCAGTGGCTGGCAGATTCTGGAGCTTCTGACCACCTGACTAGTTCTTCAGGTATCTTGCATTCATATCATCCCCATTGCGGGTCTTCCATTACTGTTGCAGATGGATCCACTGTCCCTATTGTGGGCTTTGGAAGCTGCAATGTGACACCGGATATGCCTCTATCCTCGGTTGCTCATGTTCCTCAATCAGCCTACAACCTATTGTCTATTAGTAAGCTTACTCGTGATTTAAACTGCATTGCTATCTTCACATCTTCTGGTTGCATTTTTCAGGAACAGTCGACGAGCCGTATTATTGGTAGAGGAAAGCTGCGTGGTGGTGTTTATGTTCTAGATGAAGTTTTCCACATTGCCTGTTCTGCTGCTTCGGCCAAACTCTTGGACCTCCACTACCGTCATGGTCATCCTTCTATGCAGGTCATGCGTCGTTTGTATCCTGAGTTTGGGAACGTTTCCCATCTCAGCTGTGAGTCATGTTTGTTTGCTAAACTCCATAGAGTTAGCTATGTACCTCGTGTAGATGTTCGTGCTTCTGCACCTTTTGATTTACTTCATTCTGATGTCTGGGGACCGTGTCCTGTCCCTACGTTGTTAGGACACAGATATTATGTTACCTTTATTGATGATTTTTCTCGAATGACTTGGGTTTACTTAATGAAAAATCGCTCTGAATTACTATCTATTTTTCAACATTTGTGGAATGAAATTTTCACTCAATTTTCGGTTCGTCTGAAATGTCTTCGTACCGATAATGGGAGGGAATACATGTCCCAGTCCATGTCTAGCTTCCTTTCCGACAAGGGTATCATACACCAAACCAGTTGCCCTGATACCCCCCAACAAAACGGGGTTGCCGAACGAAAAAATCGCCATCTTCTTGAGGTTACCCGGGCTATCCTCCATCATAAACATGTTCCTAAACACTTTTGGGGAGATGCTGTCCTTACCGCTGCCTATCTCATTAATCATCTCCCTACTCATATTCTTCAGGGGGAGACACCTTATCACATCCTTTATCCCGACCACTCAGGGCCTCCTCTATCCTTCAAGGTCTTTGGGTGTGTTTGCTATGTTCGGGATGCTCGTCCCTCAGTTTCTAAACTTGATCCGCGCTCTTTGAAGTGTATCTTCCTTGGATACTCTCGGACTACCAAGGGATATCGCTGTTATTCTCCGGAACTTCACAAATATATTATTTCTTCAGATGTTGTCTTCCTCGAATCTGACTCTTATCGTACAGCTAGCTCTCCCCTTCCCACTTCATCTCCTGATTTCTCTCTCGATGATATGCTTGTTCCTCATCCTGATTCTGCCCTCGTCTCTCCGACTGACATGTTGTGCCCCCTTTGGGGGCAAGTCTACTCTCGTCGCACTTCTGACAGAACTGAAATACCACCATCTCAGCCTACCTCAACCATTGATGGCACAACTTCTGTTCCTCAGATTGCACCTGCAAGTGAGGACCTGACCCAAACTGAAGTGCCTGCCGCTCTACCTCTTGCTAGTCCCGAGCGTCCCATTGCTCGCCGAAAGGGAAGTCGGACTTGCCAGAATAGACCCCTCTATGTGAGCTCTTATCAGGGGTTGTCTGCTTCTCATACCGCACTTCACTTGACGTTGGCTCAGTACACCATTCCCTCAACGGTTGGGGATGCCAAAACTCATCCTGGCTGGATGGCTGCTATGCACGAGGAATTGACAGCACTTCAACTGAATAATACTTGGGAACTTGTGTCTTTGCCTCCAGGCAAGCGCGCTATTGGTTGCAAATGGATCTACTCTGTTAAAGCCAATGCTGATGGCTCTCTTGCTCGCTTGAAAGCCCGCCTCGTTGCCAAAGGTTATGCCCAAACTTATGGCGTGGATTATGAGGAAACGTTTGCACCCGTTGCCAAGATGTCCTCTATTCGGATCGTGATCTCTCTTGCAGCCACTCACCGGTGGCCTCTTCATCAGTTAGACATCAAGAATGCGTTCCTTTATGGGTCCTTGGAGGAAGAAGTGTATATGGAACAACCACCTGGGTTCGTTGCTGAGGGGGAGCGTAACAAGGTGTGTCGTCTCCTTTCCTCTTTATATGGGTTGAAACAATCCCCGCGCCAGTGGTTTGCTCGCTTTCGGTCTGTTGTCACCAAATTCGGGCTTACCAAGAGTATCAAAGACTCATCTCTCTTTTATTGGAACTCCTCAGCTGGTACTGTGCTCCTAATTGTGTACGTTGATGACATTGTTATCACGGGAAGTGATCCTAAAGGGATAACCGATCTCAAAGCGTTCTTACACTCCAACTTCCAAACCAAAGATCTGGGGTCGTTGCGATACTTCCTTGGGATTGAAGTTACTGATCATGACAACTCTATCTTTGTTTCTCAACGTAAATATGCCCTCGATCTGTTATCTGATCTTGGAATGTCTGACTGCCGCTCTATGGATTCTCCCCTTGAATCAGGAGAAAAGAGCCTTCATGCCGAGAGCAAATCTTTTGAATCGCCAGAGAAGTATCGTAGAGTAGTTGGAAAACTTAACTACCTTACTATGACTCGTCCAGATATTGCTTGTGCTGTGAGTAAGGTCAGTCAGTTCATGGCCACCCCAACTATCTCTCAATGGGACTCTGTTCTCCGCATTGTTAGGTACATCAAGAAGGATCCTGGTCTAGGAATATCATACAAAAATCATGGTCATTCCAATATAGAGGCTTACTGTGACTCCGACTGGGCAGGTTGTTTAGCCACTCGGAAATCTACCACAGGATTTACTATCTTTATGGGAGGAAACCTTGTCTCCTGGAAGAGCAAGAAACAGACCACTGTCGCCAGATCTAGTGCTGAGGCAGAGTATCGGGCTATGTCACACACCGTTGCTGAGATCATGTGGATCAGACAGACCCTTTGTGAAATCGGATACCCTGTCCATGACTCATCGCTGTTATGGTGTGATAATCAAGCTGCAATACAGATAGCAACCAACCCTGTGTTTCATGAACGCACAAAGCACATCGAGGTTGACTGTCATTTCGTACGAGAGAAGTATGAAGAAGGTCTTATTTCCTTGAGCCATGTGAAGACTGGAGACCAAGTTGCTGATATTCTCACGAAAGGAGTTACTGGGGTCAGAATGAACTTTATATGTAACAAGTTAGGTCTGGGAAGTTCCCACGACCCAACTTGAGGGGGAGTGTTATGTGCTGTATTATGTTGTATGCTTGTTTACCTGTTTACCTCTTATATATATATATTAGACTTGGTCCAATGTGGACATAAGTCATCATTTTTCTCTCCATAACAGAGTGGTCACTTGAGCCGGCTATTAAACCATCTCCTGATGGGATGAGATGAAACAGCGCATGAAAAATAAATACCTCCCGACTTCATATCGTGAACACCTTTTAGATCAACTTTACACACTCCGACAGGGGACCCTCTCCGTTTCAGATTACATATCATGATTTGACGAGCTTGTAGTTCGTAGTGATATTCTGGAGGAGTCCATTGTCACTGCATCTCGCTTTCGGATTTGACTTAGGGATGACATCCGAAGGGAACTGATTCTCCATAGGATTAAGATGGTTGAGCAGGTTTTCGGCTCGTGCTGGAGTACGAGCACTATTTGCGCACTGCTGGCCCGAGACCAATCACCTCTCAGCCTGATGCCACCACAGTTAGGAGACCCACTCCTGCCACGATCACTACCACCCCTCGCACGCCCGCAAATGCAACGTGGAAAGCTATTGTATCTGGAACCTGGGGGTGTCCAATGTTATCGTTGTTCTGGCAGAGAGCACTTTGCGGCTCAATGCCCAACAAGAAATTTACTGATCGAGGAATCAGACGAGCTCAACACTGAGGCTGAGAACGCCGCTGTCGAGGAGATAACAGCCGCTGTAGAGGACAGATGAATGTGCGACGCTGAGAGACCGCTAGAGTTAGGAGTCCTTTGCCACCTCCTCCACACCCTACATGTCGAGGAGGATTGATGACACACTACGATATTTTTCACATATTTCCTGAGTGCAGGAGGCCTCTTCAATCTCGTCATTAATAGTGGTAGTTGTGTAAACATAATCGCCAAGAAAGGGTTAGAGAGGATGCAGCTTACTGTCGAGCCTCATCCGCATCCTTATCATGTCCTATGGGTGGACAAGTCCACCTTCTAGGTCACACAGCGATGCCTTGTGCCGATTTGTTTAGTGTCCACTGAGGACCAAGTTTGGTGTGATGTTATCCCTATGGACGTCGCACACGTTCTTCTCAGGAGACCTTGGTTATACAATCGTGATGCTACGTGCTATGGCTGGTCCAACACGTGTGTTTTTTTTCGACAAAGGTCGACAATTTACCCTTACCCCGACTCAGCCCAGGGATCCTCTCAAGGGCAAGGTTGAGTCATCCGTTAGTGCGGGGTCATCAAGACCTCTCCATATTTTGTGGAAGGGCAGTGTTGTGGATATCCTCTGATATGACCGACATGTCGGTCGACATAAAGGTTTCATGAAAAAAACGACACATTTCTGATATTTTTTTTTGCAAAAATAACCTTTTGGAATGTATCCCCCGATATGTCTGTTATTGACCGATATATTCACCGATATATCGGCCGATATATCCCGACATTTTATCAACTGTTTTTTTTTCAATTTATTTTAATTAATTTCTATCGTCTAATAGAATATAGACCAAAGTTGTTTCATTCTTTAGGTAGTTTTCCCTTTTTTCTAGCTTTCTTCCTTGCTCAAGTCCATCATCGACTTCAATTATGCATGGTTTTTAAATTATGAACTAAAAGTTCCTTATCTTCCATTGTCATCGACAACTTCGCGACATTATGCTTGCTCTTATTTTATTTCACGCGTTATACCGTTATTACTTGTGTAACACAAAATATTTATATTAGTTTGATAAATTTAGAAGGTCAATAAATATCAATTTATTAACATATTAATATATATAAATTAAAAAAAGGATTAAATTTATAAATAATTACACATATTAATAATTAAATATTAAAACCCGATATATGAAATACCCTCGATATATCCCCCGACATATTAAAACCGACATGCAAAACATAAACTGACGTGTCCCCGATATCCGACATCTACAATCTTGTGGAAGGGTGACTTCCTGAGAGAGAGCTTAAAGACAAAGGTTATGTTTGTTGTGGCAACCACGTTGGTGTCCGAGACTCCTAGTGAGACGGAGGCTACCGATCCAAATGCTCATCAGTTTCTGGATGATTACGTAGATATTATGCCCGAGGAGCTCCCTGATGAGCTCCCTCCGTTGAGGGACATCCAACATGCGATTGATCTGATCCCAGGGTCATCTTTTCCCAATCTCCCTCATTATCGTCTGAACCCGACCGAGCATACCGAGCTAAAACTGCAAGTTGATGTTCTTCTACAAAAGAAATTATATGAGTTTGAGTTCTCGTGCTGTACTAGCCCTACTTACTCCAAAGAAGGACGGGCGCTGGCGCATGTGCATTGATAGCCGTGCCATAAATAAGATCACGGTGAAGTATTGCTCTCCCATTCCTCGCCTCGACGACCTCGTGGCCTCTATGGCCGGTGCACAGATCTTTTCGAAGATCGAACTTTGTAGTCGGTACCATCATATTAGAGTTAGAGAGGGGGCTGAGTTGAAGACGACCTTCAAGATGACGGATGATTTGTATGAGTGGCTAGTCATGTCGTTCGGACTATCGAATGCGCCCAGCACATTCATGAGGGTGACGATACACTACAGGGGCGGATTGAAAGGGCGGCCAAAGGGACACTGACACCCCCTTTTTTGTGCACATCTATGAGGTGTTATTTATATAGACTAAAAATATGTATTAGTAGGGCAAAATTTTAAACCGTGCACCCCCAAAATTTTAATCAACGATGCATAAATTTGCCGCAGTTATTATTATTTTAAATCGTGCTTGACTGAGTTCACTCCTTCATCCCGAATCGTGGAATCGGCCGCAGTCCTCCAGTCCCAACCCTTAGGTCATTTCCTCTCGCCCAGCTGTGAGCCTCCAGTCGGCCAATCACCCTTTCTAGTTTCTTCCGTCTTCGGCCAATCGCCCTTTCTAGTTTCTTCCGTCTTCGGCCAATCGCCCTTTTCAGGCATGAATTATGTCAAGAACAGATTACGCAATAGTTTGGGCGATCAGACATTGAATGACTGTTTGGTTACATTCATTGAAAGAGACGCATTTTTGAAAGTTTCAGATGATGATGTTATTGATCGTTTTCAAAAAATGAAGACTCGTCGCGGACAACTGTAATTTCTTCTGGTATTTGGTAATTTTCAATTAAGACATTTATATGTAATTGTGTATGACTTTATAATATCAGACATTTTTCATTTTCTATATTATGTTGTTAAATTTTTTTTGTGCACCCCCTTTTCTAAATTCCTGGATCCGCCACTGCGACACAGGTTCCTAGACCCTACTTGGGCAAATTTCTGGTAGTGTGTTTTGACGATAATTGATATACAGCTTGGGCCGCACTGAGCACTTACACCACATCCACCTCATATTTGAGCTCCTGCGAAAGGAGCATCTCTACATGAACTTGAAAAGTTCACATTCCTGTCTACGTCTATTCACTTTTTCGGTTATATAGTCTCAGCGTATGGTATCCCAGTTGATCCTGACGATGTCAAATCCATACGTGAGTGGCCTATCCCATCGAACATCCACGAGGCCCATATTTTTCATGGACTCGCCACCTTCTATAGGAGGTTTGTTCGTGCCTTCAGCTTGATTGTGGCCCCCTTTACGAGCTGCCTCCGTAAGAGTGATTGCGTATGGACGAAGGCCGTCACTCGAGTCTTCGAAGAGATTAAGGAAAGACTGTCTACTTCTCCTGTCGTACGCTTACCTGATTTTTCCAAGGCCTTTGAAGTAGCCTTTGATGTGTCTGAGGTTGGCATCGACACAGTACTTAGTCAGAAAGGTCATCCAGTTGTCTACTTCAGCGAGAAGCTGGATGATGCCCAATAAAAGTATTCGAATTATGATCGGGAATTCTATGCCATTGTACAAGCACTGAGTTACTGGTGTTATTATCTCCTACACAAGGAGTTTGTTCTGTACTCTGACCATCAAACGTTGAGGTAACTCGACTCATAAAAGAAATTGGGTCACCGTCATGCGAAATGGGTAGAGTATTTGCAGAAGTTTCATTATGTTCTAAAGCACCGAACGGGCGTTGAGAACAAATCGCTTGACGCCTTGAGTCGCCGAGTCAACATTCTCCGCACCATGAGCACCCGCGTAGTGGGCTTTAAGTGACTAGCTTATGATTATCCTGAGTGCCCATATTTCAGTGGCATTTACTCCGCACTCTCGAGGGACCCTCCTGACCTTCGTGAGGGTTATGTGGTTTCTGATGGGTAAATATTCATGAGCTCTTCGTTCTTCAGTCGTCCCTCTGAGATTTTCTTATCCGGGAGCTACACACAGGCGGAGTAGCGGAGCACTTCGGGCAAGATAAGACGATTGCATTAGTCGAGGATCACTTCTTCTAGCCTGGCATGAAGGACGTTACTAGGGTTGTCAGACATTGTCGAGTCTGTCAGACCACGAAGGGATCCTGTCAACCCACTGGATTGTACACTTTACTGCCCACCGCTAGAGATCCTGGACTGATATTAGTATGGACTTTATAATCGAGTTCCCTCGCACTTTGAGGAAGCTTGATTCGACCTTTGTTGTGGTGAACTGTTTTTCTAAAATGACCCATTTTATCCCTTGTTGAAAGACTGCTGACGCCTCTTATGTGGTTGCGCTATTCTTTAGGGAGGTAATTAAGTACCATAGCTTACCCACTTCCATAGTCTCTGATCGCGACATTCATTTCATGTTTTATTTTTGGAAAATGTTATGTGTTGGAAAAGCCCATGTAAAGAGGCCCATGATGAAGCCCATTTGTTTATTTTTCTTCTTTTCTCCTCTTTAGTCCCACATCATGTATACGGATCTCTCCTCTCTTTTTCCCTCATATAAATGTGTATTCATACCTTGTATTTGATTATTGAGAAAGTATATACAAGTTTGAGGTTTTATCCACATGGTATCAGAGGAAACCGGTCCTCCGTGCGGTTAAGTCTTTTTCTAACCGCTTCTTCCCGTGCGGTTTAGCCCGCCTCTAACCGTTGCTTCCCGCGTGATTAAGTCCTCTTTAACCGCTCCTCCTTCTGCTCTCTCGTGGTTTCCACCTCCTGTTCTTCCTCTTCCCTCTTGGCCCTTTTATAACTCTCTCTCTGTCAGGTGGGGCCATTTCCCTTTCCCCATCTAACCGCGCTGTTTCTTCCTGTCTACCCGCTCCTCTTTCTACTCGCTGCGGTCTCCTTACGCGATCTTCTTGTCTACTCGCCTTGCCGCCATGTTCTAGCCTTCTCGCCGCATGCTTTTTCTACCCGCCTTCTCGCTGCAGTCTCCTCTCTCTTCTCGCTACGACTTCTTTAATCGCTGCGGCTTCTCTAAACGCTGCGGGCTCCGCATCTTGGTCGCGGCCCCTTTCCTTGCCGCCGGTGTGTTTTCACCGTGACCGTGCGGTCTTCTCGCGCGGTTTCTTCGCTGCTTGGTCGCTGCGAGCTCTCTAATTGCTGCGGCTTCTCCTCTCTACTGCGGGCTCCGTTTGTTGGTCGCGACATCTTCTATGCCGCTGGTGTGTTGTCACCGTGGCCGTGCGGCTTCTTCTCTTCTCTAGTCGCGGCGGCTTCTCTTCTCTAGTCGCGGCGGCTTCTCCTCTCTAATCGCTCCGCATTTTGGTCGCGGCCTCTTCCTTGCCTTGCCACTATTGTGTTATCGTCGAGACCGTGCGGTCTTCTCGCGCGGTTTACCGTGCGTCCTCTTTCTGCTCGCTGTTCTGATCGCCCGATCTGCTCACGCGGTCTCCTCTCTATTCGCTGGTCTTCTTGTCGCCGATCTAGCCTCCTGACCGCCTTGCCATGGGGTCCTCTCTTGATTCTACCGGATAGGCGGCTTCCTCTCATGTAGACCGCCCGGCTCTTGTCCCTGAACTCCGGGATGAATTGCGGATCACCACTATTTCTTTAGCCGGGAAGAAGACCTTTGTGGAGTGGGTGCACTCTGTTCGCCGAGTTCTTCAGTCCAATGGCTTTCTACATCACTTGACCCAAGCTGTTCCCGCTGCTCCTACTGAAGACTGGTTGCACAACGATGGTCGAGTTCATACGTGGTTCCTCAACTCCCTTGATGGCGAACCTTATCGCATGACCATGTCTCACGAGACGACTAAGGCGATGTGGAATGAGCTCCATTCTCTCTATTCCGGCAAAGATAGTCTCCATCACCTGTATGACATCATGACAAATCTTCAGACTCTTGATGTTGACGGGGCCGCCGACCTCACCTCTTTTGTTGCTCGGGCCAAGACTCTGGTTGAAGCTTGGATTCAACATCAACCCCCTACGATGAATCTTGTTGCCCAATGTGCCCAAAAAAGAAGCCGTCGGTGTTGCCATGATGATGGCTCGTGTCCCGCCTCATCTTCAGAGCGTTCGGGCTCAGATCTTATCCTCAACTGCTACTCCTTCACTATCTGATGTGTGCTCCATGTTGCTCAAGGTCTCACCAGCTCCTGACAGTTCTGGACCTCCGTCACCGGCCCTCTTTCAACAAACTTCTGCGCTCTTACTGCCTCACCCTCCTCCTGCTCGAGGGGGACGTTTAGGTTCTTGGGGCAGAGGTCGGGGTGGCCGTCCACGGCCTAAGTGTTCTTTCTGAAGTAAGGACGAACACCTTGAAGCCACTTGCCACCGCAAGCATGGGCTTCCTACTCGTCCGCTTGCCGCTGTTGCTGCCAACGATTCGTCTGTCACTCGTACTGACCTTGAAGATGTCCGGCTTTAGCTCCAACAACTTCATAGTCTGCTCAGTCGCCCACCTGCCTCCGTTGCCTCCGCTGCCTCCATCTTAAATGAAGGTATCGCTTGTCTCTTCACTAGTCCGCACTGGATAGTGGATTTAGGTGGCACCCATCACATAACCTCCCTGCGGCCACATCAGTACTTGGATTCTCCTCATCCTAAGTGTATCACAGTGGCCAATGAGGACACTGTTCCGGTCTTCGGCTCTGCTGATATCCCTCTCACTTCTTCTTTATCCCTACGCTCGACTCTTCATGTTCCGGGCTCCTCGTTTAATTTACTTTCTGTTGGTCGCCTCACTGCCGATTTAAATTGTTCTGTAACATTTACATCTTCTTTTCTGATACAGGATCGACGGACGTGAAATGTCATTGGTAAGGGACGACTGCAGAACGGGCTCTACCTTCTTGATGACTCTCCTACTATCCTCTCCTCCATCTCCTTCGTCGATTGACATCGGCGTCTTGGGCATGCCCCTTTACTTGTCCTCCAGAAGGCTCTACCAGATGTATCTCTTCCTCCTTTTCTGTGCGAATCTTGTATTTTCGGAAAACAACCCCGTTCATCTTTTCTATCTCATTGTACTCGGAGCTCTGCTCCTTTTATTTTAGTACACTCTGATATTTGGGGTCCGTACAAAATTACTAACATTTCTAGGTATCGCTATTTTTAATTTTTATTAATGATTATTATCGGATGACGTGACTATATTTACTTCGTGATCGCTCCGAGCTGCCCCGTGTCTTTCGGGCATTCCTCCTTGAGACCCGCACACAATTCTCCACGAACATCAAAACTCTTCGCACCGATAATGCTCGCGAATACACTAGCCACGAATTTGCGAATCTTTGCTCTGAATTTTGGGTCATTCACCAAACATCGCGTGCCAATACCCCCCAACAAAACGGAGTCGCGGAACGTAAGAATCGACATCTGCTTAATGTTGCTCGCTCTCTCATGCTTCACGCGCAGGTCCCCAAATTTTATTGGAACTTTGCGCTTTCAACGACATGCTATCTGATTAACTGTCTCCCTTCCCCCATACTCCACAATACCACTCCGTTCAGCCTCCTGTTCCTCTCTACTCCGACATTCTCTCTCACATCCCGCATCTTTTGTAATACTTGCTACGTTTACATTCTTGATCCATCCACAAACAAGTTGGATCCCTGGGCGGCCAAACACATCTTCGTTGGCTATTCACGAACTCAGAAAGGCTACGTGTGTTACTCTCCTGCTACCCACAAGGTGACTATTTTTACTGATGTTACCTTTCGGGAGGATCTTCCTTTCTTCTCCCCTTCAAATCCAACTCCTCTCCCACCACCCGTCCTACGACCTGTCATTCCCGTTACCACTCCACCACCACAAATTCCTGACCGGGCTCCCACTCTTTCCAAGCCGCCTCTTATACATGTCTACACTCGTTGCCATCCTGGCTCCGTTTCCCTAATGCAGTCGGCTTCGACCTCTGACACTCCGCATCCTCCTGGTCCGGCCGGTGAAGTATTGCTTTCCCATTCCTTGCCTCGACGACCTCGTGGACTCTATGGCCGGTGCACAGATCTTTTCGAAGATCGAACTTTGTAGTTGGTACCATCATATTAGAGTTAGAGTGGGGGCTGAGTTGAAGAAGACCTTCAAGACGACGGATGATTTGTATGAGTGGCTAGTCATTTCGTTCGGACTATCGAATGCGCCCAGCACATTCATGAGGGTGACGATACACTACAGGGGCGGATTTAAAGGGGGGACAAAGGGACACTGACACCCCCTTTTTTGTGCACATCTATGAGGTGTTATTTATATAGACCAAAAATATGTATTAGTAGGGCAAAATTTTAAACCGTGCACCCCCAAAATTTTAATCAACGATGCATAAATCGGCCGTAGTTATTATTATTTTAAATTGTGCTTGACTGAGTTCACTCCTTCATCCCGAATCGCGGAATCGGCCGCAGTCCGCCAGTCCCGACCCTTAGGTCATTTCCTCTCGCCCAGCCGTGAGCCGCCAGTCGGCCAATCGCCCTTTCTAGTTTCTTCCATCTTCGGCCAATCGCCCTTTTCAGGCATGAATTATGTCAAGAACAGATTACGCAATAGTTTGGGCGATCAGACATTGAATGACTGTTTGGTTACATTCATTGAAAGAGACACATTTTTGAAAGTTTCAGATGATGATGTTATTGATCGTTTTCAAAAAATTAAGATTCGTCGCGGACAACTGTAATTTCTTCTGGTATTTGATAATTTTCAATTAAGACATTTATATGTAATTGTGTATGACTTTATAATATCAGACATTTTTCATTTTCTATATTATGCTGTTAAATTTTTTTTTGTGCACCCCCTTTTCTAAATTCCTGGATCCGCCACTGCGACACAGGTTCCTAGACCCTACTTGGGCAAATTTCTCGTAGTGTGTTTTGACGATAATTGATATACAACCTGGGCCGCACTGAGCACTTACACCACATCCACCTCATATTTGAGCTCCTGCGAAAGGAGCATCTCTACATGAACTTGAAAAAGTTCTCGTTCCTGTCTACGTCTATTCACTTTTTAGGTTATATAGTCTCAGCGTATGGTATCCCAGTTGATCCTGACGATGTCAAATCCATACGTGAGTGGCCTATCCCATCAAACATCCATGAGGCCCATATTTTTCATGGACTCGCCACCTTCTATAGGAGGTTTGTTCGTGCCTTCAGCTCGATTATGGCCCCCTTTACGAGCTGCCTCCGTAAGAATGATTGCGTATGGACGAAGGCCGTCACTCGAGTCTTCGAAGAGATTAAGGAAAAACTGTCTACTGCTCCTGTCCTACGCTTACCTGATTTTTCCAAGGCCTTTGAAGTAGCCTTTGATGTGTCTGAGGTTGGCATCGACACGGTACTTAGTCAGAAAGGTCATCCAGTTGCCTACTTCAGCGAGAAGCTGATGATGCCCAATAGAAGTATTCGAATTATGATCGGGAATTCTATGCCATTGTACAAGCACTGAGTTACTGGTGTTATTATCTCCTACACAAGGAGTTTGTTCTGTACTCTGACCATCAAACGCTGAGGTACCTCGACTCATAGAAGAAATTGGGTCACCGTCATGCAAAATGGGTAGAGTATTTGCAGAAGTTTCATTATGTTCTAAAGCACCGAGCGGGCGTTGAGAACAATTGCGTGACGCCTTGAGTCGCCGAGTCAATATTCTCCGCACCATGAGCACCCACGTAGTGGGCTTTGAGTGACTAGCTTATGATTATCCTAAGTGCCCATATTTCAGTGGCATTTACTCCACACTCTCGAGGGACCCTCCTGACCTTCGTGAGGGTTACGTGGTTTCTGACGGGTAAATATTCATGGGCTCTTCGTTCTTCAGTCGTCCCTCTGAGATTTTCTTATCCGGGAGCTACACACAGGCGGAGTAGCGGAGCACTTCGGGCGAGATAAGACGATTGCATTAATCGAGGATCACTTCTTCTAGCCTGGCATGAAGGACGTTACTAGGGTTGTCAGACATTGTCGAGTCTGTCAGACCGCGGAGGGATCCTTTCAGCCCACTGGATTGTACACTTTACTGCCCCCCCCCCCCCAAAGACCCTGGACTGATATTAGTATGGACTTTATTATCGAGTTCCCTCGTACTTTGAGGAAGCTTGATTCGACCTTTGTTGTGGTGAACTGTTTTTCTAAAATGACCCATTTTATCCCTTGTTGAAAGACTGCTGACGCCTCTTATGTGGTTGCGCTATTCTTTAGGGAGGTAATTAAGTATCATGGCTTACCCACTTCAATAGTCTCTGATCGCGACGTTCATTTAATGTATTATTTTTGGAAAATGTTATGTGTTGGAAAAGCCCATGTAAAGAGGCCCATGATGGAGCCCATTTGTTTATTTTTCTTCTTTTCTCCTCTTTAGTCCCACAGCATGTATACGGATCTCTCCTCTCTTTTTCCCTCATATAAATGTGTATTCATACCTTGTATTTGATTATTGAGAAAGTATATACAAGTTTGAGGTTTTATCCACATGGTATTAGAGGAAACCGGTCCTCCGTGCGGTTAAGTCTTTTTCTAACCGCTGCTTCCCGTGCGGTTCAGCCCGCCTCTAACCGTTGCTTCCCGCGTGATTAAGTCCTCTTTAACCGCTCCTCCTTCTACTCTCTCGTGGTTTCCACCTCCCGTTCTTCCTCTTCCCTCTTGGCCCTTTTATAACTCTCTCTCTGTCAGGTGGGGCCATTTCCCTTTCCCCATCTAACCGCGCTGTTTCTTCCTGTCTACCCGCTCCTCTTTCTACTCGTTGCGGTCTCCTTACGCGATCTTCTTGTCTACTCGCCTTGCCGCCATGTTCTAGCCTTCTCGCCGCATGCTTTTTCTACCCGCCTTCTCGCTGCAGTCTCCTCTCTCTTCTCGCTACGACTTCTCTAATCGCTGCGGCTTCTCTAACCGCTGCGGGCTCCACATCTTGGTCGCGGCCCCTTTCCTTGCCGCCGGTGTGTTTTCACCGTGAGCGTGCGGTCTTCTCGCGCGGTTTCTTCGCTGCTTGGTCGCTGCGAGCTCTCTAATTGCTGCGGCTTCTCCTCTCTACTGCGGGCTCCGTTTGTTGGTCGCGACATCTTCTATGCCGCTGGTGTGTTGTCACCGTGGCCGTGCGACTTCTTCTCTTCTCTAGTCGCGGTGGCTTCTCCTCTCTAATCGCTCTGCATTTTGGTCGCGGCCTCTTCCTTGCCTTGCCGCTATTGTGTTATCGTCGAGACCGTGCGGTCTTCTCGCGCGGTTTACCGTGCGTCCTCTTTCTGCTCGCTGTTTTGATCGCCCGATCTGCTCACGCGGTCTCCTCTCTATTTGCTGGTCTTCTTGTCGCCGATCTAGCCTCCTGACCGCCTTGCCATGGGGTCCTCTCTTGATTCTACCGGATAGGAGGCTTCCTCTCATGTAGACCGCCCGACCCTTGTCCCTGAACTCCGGGATGAATTGCGGATCACCACTATTTCTTTAGCCGGGAAGAAGACCTTTGTGCAGTGGGTGCACTCTGTTCGCCGAGTTCTTCAGTCCAATGGCTTTCTACATCACTTGACCCAAGCTGTTCCCGCTGCTCCTACTGAAGACTGGTTGCACAACGATGGTCGAGTTCATACGTGGTTCCTCAACTCCCTTGATGACGAACCTTATCGCATGACCATGTGTCACGAGACGACTAAGGCGATGTGGAATGAGCTCCATTCTCTCTATTCCGGCAAAGATAGTCTCCATCACCTGTATGACATCATGACAAATCTTCAGACTCTTGATGTTGACGGGGCCGCCGACCTCACCTCCTTTGTTGCTCGGGCCAAGACTCTGGTTGAAGCCTGGATTCAACATCAACCCCCTACGATGAATCTTGTTGCCCAATGTGCCCAAAAAAGAAGCCGTCGGTGTTGCCATGATGATGGCTCGTGTCCCGCCTCATCTTCAGAGCGTTCGGGCTCAGATCTTATCCTCAACTGCTACTCCTTCACTATCTGATGTGTGCTCCATGTTGCTCAAGGTCTCACCAGCTCCTGACAGTTCTGGACCTCCGTCACCGGCCCTCTTTCAGCAAACTTCTGCGCTCTTACTGCCTCACCCTCCTCCCGCTCGTGGGGGACGTTTAGGTTCTTGGGGCAGAGGTCAGGGTGGCCGTCCACCACCTAAGTTGTACAACCCCGTATTCGCGAAGAGAGGGCCCCAAACAAGGCGCAAGACTTGGCTCACGTTTTAAGCTTTTTGGGAGTTTTGCACTCCTGGAGGCCAATTTTGGGTGGACCTGCGTAATATACTCGTAGGGAGAGGAAATATTTATCTCCCCAGGGCCCCCTTGAAGAGTCTCCCAGGCCCCAGCTCATAGGCCGCCTCAGCCCGCAAGCAGGCCGTCTCGTCAGGCAGGCCGTCTCGTCATGCAGGCCGTCTCGTCAGACAGGCCGTCTCGTCAGGCAGGCCGTCTCGTCAGGCAGGCCGTCTCGTCAGGCAGGCCGTCTCGTCAGGCAGGCCGTCTCGCCCAGCAGGCCGCCTGTTCTCCCTGGCCGCCCCTCGCTTCTCGCCTAATCGCCAGGTCGCCCGGCCTGAGGGACTACCCCTGGTGGACTGCAATTAGCCGCTTAGAACAACAGGATTTGGTTGTTGGCAGGCCAATCTGGGGGCATTTCGGTAATTTTCAGAGCGGTGGAGGTTGGTTATTTGCAGGCCATTTCCATAAAACTATAAATAGGCCCTTAGGGATGCCTTGGAAAGGAGGACTTCTTCATCACTTCAATCTCCTTGCTTTCTTCCTCCAAGGCACCTAGCTCAGCATTTGCTTGGGAGGGGGAGATCTCAAAGGTCTTCCGGGTATGAGGTGGGACCTCCACGCTATAGCCGAGGGTCTGTTCCTAGTTTCTTGAGTCTTTGTCCTGTGACGTACTCCTGAGTGTAGTAGGTGTGAGGTCACCCCTTTATTGGGACCCCAAACTCAACAGAGACCAAGTTTTTTTTTTCAACATTTTTGGTGCGGTGAGCGTGGAGAGAGACCAGCACAGAAGATCTCGGGAGAGTGTCATGGCTGGAGATCAGGGAGGTGGTGATGACCTCGGCGAGATCCCCAACCCAGGAGCCTTTGTAGGGAGGGGAGAGTTCATGACATCCATCCAAGGCATCATGGAGATGCTGCGAAGTATTGCTCCTCGGGGTGGCATCTCCGCTCCAACCCACCAAGAGCTAGCTCCCCCCACTCTCGATGAGTCGACTCCCAGGGGCCTAGGAGAGATGACCACAGTAGGGGGAGAAGTAAGTGCACCAGGGAGAAGGCCTGGGAAGGAAAGAATGGGAGAGGGGCTCGAGCGAGACCTCCCCGGCCGGGAGCTGTTCCCCAGCCCGGCGAGTGCTCCCCTCCCAGACGACCAGGTTGCGCGAGTAGAGCTTACGAGACCACCAATGAGGGGTTCACCCTTCAACGAGCTGATCATCTCGGCTCCCGTTCTCGAGGGGTTCAGAGAGCCTGAAATGGCCTACTATACCGGGAAGGATGACCCCGTCCAACACCTGCAGTGGTTCGAGGAGGTAGAGCCTGACTCTCTAGGACTTTGCATAAACTGACTAACCTTCCCAACTGCATAACAAATATCTGGTCGAATAACAGTCAGATATATAAGTTTGCCTACAAGTCGCCTGTATACAGTGAAATCTGGGAGAAGAGGAGAATCATCAGTCCAGCCTTTATCATCACCAACAGCCATTGGGCAACGAGCAGGTTTCGTGCCAAGAAGGCCTGTCTCCTTTAGGAGATCTAGCGCATACTTCCGCTGTGAAAGAACCACCGAGGTCTCTTTCGTGAAATCTCAATTCCCAGGAAGTACTTGGGCGGTCCCATATCCTTAGTGACAAAGTATTGTCGAAGATGTTGTTTGGCTAGATCAACGCCCTCCTTATCATCACCAGTCAAAAAAATATCATCAACGTATACAGCAAGAACTACAAGACCTTTAGTAGTCTTACGTATAAACAAAGAATGATCAGCAGAGCTTCGACTGAACCCAATAAGAGAAACAACTTCACTAAACTTTTCAAATCAGGCTCGTGGACTCTGCTTTAAATCATAAATCGCCTTCTGAAGCTTGCACACTTGATACTCCCCCTGAGCAACATACCCATGAGGTTGCTCCATGTATACCATCTCTTGCAAATCCCCATAAAGGAAGGCATTCTTAATATCCAACAGAGACATTTCCCAGTCTCTATTAACAGACACAGAGAAGAGAATACAGATAGTGCTGATGCGAGCAACAAGAGAAAACGTATCGAAGAAATCCACCCTATATGTCTGAGTAAACCCTTTGGCAACAAGCCGGACCTTATACCGTTCAACAGAGCCATCTGGAAGATACTTAACCACAAAGACCCACCGACATCCAACCACATCAACGCCCAGAGGTAGTGGAACAAGAGTCCAAGTCCCTCTCTCAGTTAACGTGCTCATTTCTTCATCCATAGCAGCCTTCCACTGAGGAAGAGCAAGAGCTTCTTGATACGTTTTCGGAATGACAGTAGAAGAAATAGCAAAAGCAAAACGCTTGGCAGTTGGGGAAAGCTGATCATAGGAGACAACCGCATCAATCGGATGCTGAGTACATTGGCGAACACCCTTTCGCAGGGCAAATGGAAGATCGAGGTCACTGCTGACTTGAGGAGGCAAGGTACTGGCAGAAGATAGTAGAGGCTCCGGAACAGGCACAGAGGGTTCCAAGGATAACCCATCAGGCTCCCGAGAAAGAGAAGGAGCAACCGGAGGAGATGCGGAAAGAACCGGCTCTGGCGGAGGTACCGAGAGAATAGGAAGGGAAGGAGAAGTATCGGTAGGTACGAGAGAAGAATGAGAGGAGAAATATGGAGTATTTTCAAAGAAGGTAACATCTGCAGAAACATACTGTTTGTGCAGGAGAGGATCAAAACATCGATACCCTTTTTGAGTAGGGCAATAGCCAAGGAATATGCATTTAATTGATTGGGGAGAAAGTTTGTCCCGTCCAGGAGAAGGGACGTGAACAAAGGCAGTACAACCAAAGGTTTTAAGGGGCAAAGGAAATGGTTCGGCCTCTGGATATAAGACTGAAAAAGGAGTCTTTCCCTGAATAACAGACGAGGGAAGACGGTTAATGAGATAACAAGCAAGAAGAACTGCATGACCCCAATAAGACCGGGGGACATTCATTTGCAAAGAAAGACTGCGAGCAACATCCAGAAGATGATAATTCTTGCGTTCAACAATGCCATTCTGTTGAGAGGTATACAGACAACTTGTTTGATGAATCAAACCCTTGTCCACACAAAACGAAGAGAACTGATGACTGACATATTCTTTGACATTATCAGTACGAAGAATCTGAATGAGCAAACTAAACTGTGTGAAGATCTCATGATAAAAAGCAGAGAATACAGAGAACAGTTCAGAACGATCCTTCAAGAGATACAGCCAAGTGCATCTGGAGAAATCATCAATAAATGTGACAAAGTACAAGCTTCCACGACCGATCAAAGCAACCGGAGAAGGGCCCCAGATGTCAGAGTGAACAAGCTCAAAAGGACGTGAAGAACAACGGCCCGTTCGAGCTGGGAAAGAAGAACGATGATGTTTGTCCAACTCACATGCTTCACAGTTCAAAGGAAAATCGTCGAAAGGAAGGTCTGGAAGAAGTTGATGAATGAGGCGAGAAGGAGGATGACCAAGACGACGATGCCACAACTGAATTGAGGAAGAAGCAGAAAGCGCAACAACATTGTTAAGATAAAACAGGCCACCACGAGCAGTACCAGTAGCAATTGTAGCCTTAGAAACAGAATCAGAGAAAGAACAAGTGGTGCCAGTAAAAGTAACTGTGCAACTTAACTGGGTGCAAAGAGCATTAACAGATAGTAAATTGCATGGGAAAGTAGGGACATAAAGAGTGTCCTCTAATAGCAAAGATGAAGAGAGATGCACAATGCTAATACCATGCACAGACGCAGAAGTCCCATCAGCAACAACAACAGGAGATAACCTGTTGGTCTCAAGCAAAGAGGAAAACAAACGAGAGTTGCCAGTCATGTGACTAGTGGCACCAGAGTCAATAAGCCACCTATCAGAGGAGTCTGCAAGAGCACGAGTAGTAGAAGAGAGAAGAGAAGTCATTTGAAAGAAGAAGAAGCCGGAAAGCAGGTAAACTAACCGCTCAGGGAGAAACTAGCCGACACAAACAATGAAGAAGAAAGAGAGACCAAGGAGACCGCCCGATCAAAGGTACACAAACCAGCGGCTAGAAGAAGCCGCGACCAAAAGTGCGGGAAAAGAGTAAGAAATCAGACCAAGGAGCGGAAACCGCAGGGGGTAAAGAAACGCCAGCGAGAAAACAAAAAAAAGGAAAAGCACGCGGTCAAGAAAAAACAAGCCGCCCGGTCTCGGTGTCAACACACCAACAACAAAACAAGAAAAGTTGCGACCCAAGGGCGGAAAAAACCGCGCAAGAAGAAAGAAGAGTCAGAGACCGCGCGAACACGACGCAAACCGCGCGAACAGAAAGAAAGAAGCCGCGCGGTGTAAAAAGGTCAAAACTATCAAGAACAGGTTGCAGAAGGAGACAAAGACCGCACGGTCAATGTGTCAACACACCAGCGACAAGGAACAAGCCGCGACCAAAATGCGAACTCACACCAAAGAAGAGACAAGAGACTAGCAAAGAAGCACCAAAAAGAGAAAAGAGCATGAGGCCGCCCGGTCAAGGCGAAAAACACACCAGCGGCAAGGAAGAAACCGCGACCAAGGGCGAAACTCGCAACAGAGAAGAGACAACGCGATTAGCAAGGGAAGCCAGGCGAACAGAAAAGGCCCGGGAGGAAGCAAGTCACAAGCACAGGGATAAGCAAGGGAGGGAAGGGAGAAGAAAGAAGCCGCCCAAACCGGATGAAGCCGGTTGAAGAGGCCGCGCGATTAGAGCAACAAACTGCGACCTTCTTGAAGCAAAGGATTGGTTTCCTCTGATGCCATGTAGAAAATGGACAAATGAGGTAAATAAACCACAAACTTTTATTGCTCAAAAAGATAAAGATTACAAAGGTATGCACTCTTATTTATAGAAACTGGGGGAGGAGAGAGATTTACAACAAGCGATGTGAGACTAAATACAAGCCGTGCGGCTTATGCGGTTTGACATGACCAAACTGCCAACTATACAAGAAATAAAACAACTAACTATAAAGCCGCAATCTCCCAGAGTCAGCCTCTCGAACTGACCGCCTGATCGCCTGCTGCAAGTTGTAAGACTACAACCACGGTCAGATCTCTGCGGCTTCAAGCAGACCGCTACACTTTGCCATACCGCTGCGGCTTCAAGCTGACCGCTGCGGCTTCTCTTCGCCAGACCGCAATACTGCTGGTACAACTAGACCGCTGCGGTTAAAAACTAGGCCGCCCGAACACTCCAAACTTTAACAGGATGCAAGCCGACTACCAATCCAATGGATGCAAATCACAAGCTGTGTGCACATGCTTCCGATATAGATCTTCCTCTCCAAAATCCCTAATACTATCGACGACTTGTTGGAAAATTTATCTACCTAACGGTCACAAGACCGGATATATCCTTTGTTGTTGGGGTGGTCAGCCGGTTTATGCATGCCCCTCGAATATCTCACCTTCAAGCCGTCGAACGCATCCTAAGATATGTTAAAACTGCTCCGGGTCAAGGGCTGGTATACAAAACCTCATCCTCTACTCCAACTTTGGTTCCGTATTCTGATGCAGATTATGCTGGTTTCTTGGATGATCGGCGGTCAACCAGTGGTTTTTGTACCTATTTTGGAGGTCATCTTGTTACCTGGCGGAGTAAGAAACAAGACGTGGTTGCTCGATCCTCACATGGCTTGAAAGTCTCCTCGCCGATCTAGGAGTAAAACTTCCCACATCAGTCATCCTGTTATGTGACAGCCAAACGGCTATACACATAACAAAGAATCCGGTTTTCCATGAAAGAACGAAACATATTGAAGTGGACTGTCACTTTATCCAGGATAAAGTTCAAATGAAGAAGATTGAATTGAAGCATGTTCCGGGTATTGAACAAGTTGCTGATATCCTCACAAAGGCCCCACCAAGTACCCCATTTTATCATTTCCTGTCCAAGCTGGGTGCGTATGACTTGTACGCTCCAGCTTGCGGGGGAGTGTTGGAAAAGTCCATGTAAAGAGGCCCATGATGGAGCCCATTTGTTTATTTTTCTTCTTCTCTCCTCTTTAGTCCCACATCATGTATATGGATCTCTTCTCTCTTTCTCCCTCATATAAATGTGTATTCATACCTTGTATTTGATTATTGAGAAAGTATATACAAGTTTGATGTTTTATCCACATTATGAAAAAAGATTGGTACAATTCTGAAGTTCTCCTCCGCCTATCACACACACATGGATGGACAAACTGAGGTTGTCAACCGTAGTATCGGGACACTACTGCGTTGTCTTGTTGGGGATAGTCCGTCCCCCTGTGATTTTGTTCTACCTATAGCCGACTTTGCATATAACAGTTCCGTCATGAGGACCATAAGTTTGAGTCCATTCCATATCAATGTTAGAGTATGAGTCTAGGAAATCTATTGACTTGATGGATTTTCCTATCGAGTCCCGACCCAGTAAGTCATCAACGTCTTTTATTCAGCACGTGCATGCACTTCATGCAGTGGCGGATCCAGAAAATTAATAATGGGGGTGCACAAATTGATAAAGGGGGTGCACACAAAATTTTTTTGAATGTGTTACTGTGTTATAAAAATTTTAATATGGGGACCAGACATCAACTTCAATCAAAAAAAAATTTTGAACGTTTCAATTTTATCGGAGCTGTATTTCCCTCATCTGGCCACCGTTTTTGATGTTTAAGTAGTCAAAATCTATTGCCTCGACGAGAGGAATTCAAATACACTAACCAATTTGAAAAATAATGGGGGTGCCAGTGTCCCTCGGGCCCCCCTCTAAATCCGCCCCTGACTTCATGTGTCAGTCCTTAAGAAAATTGCATCTAGTAATGATTATTATAAAGATCGAGCAGACTAACACAAGAGGGAAGAAATTATTGAGGCGGGAGAGCAATTGTTGATTCACATTCGAACTGAGAGGGCCCCACAAAGACTAACAAAGAAATTAAGCACTCGCTGAATGATCCCTTATACAATCGTGCAACGAATTGGTACAAACGCATATGAAATTGACACCCCTCATGGTATGAACATCAACCGAGTATTCAACGTAAAGGATCTGACTCATTACTGCGAGGAGTGCTTGTATGTGGACCCTTTCTCCACATCCCTCTTTGAGCCTTCACCTCCAATTACCCCTACCAGTCCCTCCATGTTGCTACCTGAGGAGTCGCTCCATGGGGATCGCATTGCACCATCGATGGTCCCACTGATCCAGCAGTCAGACGGAGATACATTATAGTTAGCCATTGACTTCTACCAACGACATACTTCAGATCATTGATCATGACTTCTACGCCGCGGGCGAGCGACATATTGTGCATTCTTTTGTCCGTTGGAGTGGTCGCCCGCTACACGATGCTACATATATTTCTTCAGAGGAGCTCGAGAGACTCGCTTCGTGGCTACATAGCGAGTACGACCATCTTCACTCACCGGAGGTGAGTGCTTTCAAGACGGGGGAGGGGGGAGTTGATGGCGCGCAATGCCCGACACAGGTGTATTCCCGCATGAGGCGGTGACCCGCTACCCAGTCGGACGATCCGAGTCCGTGGTTGCATTCAGATGATCGATCCGAGTCGATTTGATATATTACTTTGTATGTTTCGAGTTATATTTGACGCCCAATCGGCCCGGACAATATGAACCATCCGATTTGGGTGCTCCATGTTGGTTTTAGGTTTATAAATACGCAGGCAGCACTTCATTGCTGGGCATGGAAGGTTCAATTGCTTCTTTGCAACCATCGGTCATCCCGTCTAGTGCGACGCTGAAAGTAGGACTTGACCTCCCCTTCTTGGTGCGAATCCAAGGTAGCCTCCTCCTCTCCCCATAGCCAAGCCACCACAACCCCCTCCCTTCAAACCATGACTTATCCCTCCCTTCGTTCCTGCGCCCAGAACTCTCGCAAACCGCCCCTTCCGCCCGTGCAGCCACCGCATACCCTATCCACACTCCTCTTGTACCCCCTTCCACTCGCATTCCCTACTACCGTCTGCTCTTCCTCCCCTCCCGACATTCAACTTCTGTGCTCATCACACAGAGACTTTTTCTAGCAACCGGCACCCGTTTTTTGCGCCCAGAACTCATTTCCAGTGCCCAGAATCTAAATTCCTGCTCCCAAAATTTTATTTTTAGTCTTCCGAAGGTGATTCCCAACAGTCCTGATCCATCCCAGCCCCTATCCTCTGTTCCAGCACTCCCACTTCAGCGTCCGATAGAAGCCAGCCATCCCTACCCCTTCACATAAACCATTCGAGCCCCTCCAGTACAGAACTCCTCTCTCGATGCCTTCCCCGCTTTGCAACGATCTTGGATGTCCGCATACAACCTTCATTCACCACCGCCTACACGTTTAGTTGTAGTTGTAGTTTTATTTTTCTATCGTTGTGTATTTGACACCGACTATAGTGAATGTTCATTGTTATTTGCTATTTGTTCGATCGTCGCTTGATTTGCTGATTTGCAGGGCTTATTCCGTGCGTGCTAAATATTAATTGCGCCTCTATCGATTGTTGAATGAAATTTGTTCTCTTTAGTCGCGGTTTGCGAACGCTTGTGCTTCTGTTCATTTTATAATAATTGATTACTGTTGCTAAATTTTAAAACAAACCTACTCTTGCAATTTTATCATTTTCCATTGCATATAGGGTTGCATTTAGAGCGTCCATCCCGAGTCGACCTAATACTGCATCAATTATCCTTATTATATTTACAAAAATAAATTTTGAATTTATATCATAAATAATGATCCATTGCCACTATACTACTAGGGGATAGCATCAATTTTACTCAAATTCTTAATTTGCAGAGGAAAATATGGTTGGAGTTATAAGGAAAGGGGGTGCCCGTGCTGTTGGTGGTGGTGGTGGTCGCAACTACGGCGGTAGCAGTAATGGTAGAGCCATACCTATGATCGGAGGAGCTAGTATGGTTCCAAGGAATTCAGGAGATGCTTCCCCTAAACTCAAGCACAATGCTGCTCATAGTGGCCACAGTGTTTCCATTGCCGCTTTGCTCATCGTCGCTGGATTCTGGCTTCTGTCGCTGGATTCTGCATAGTTCCAGAATATACTGGGAGATGTGAAGGAAGAAGAGTTCCAGAATGAGGTATGTTATTTCCGAGTTTTGCTTGAATTGTTTCTGCTTGGGTTTGAATGTGTGATGGCTTCACCTGTTCCTGGAATTGCTAGAGTTAGGGAGAGTAATTGTTTGTACTTATTGAATGTATGATCCAAATATCTCAAAATATTATATATTTTTTGTTTAATTTTTGTATTGTTTATGTAATTTATACTTTCTATTAATTATGAAAACCTCTCCTCATAGTTAGCATAATTACTTGCTGCACTCCTTTTATCTTTTGAAATTACAAAATTCTTTCTATAAAGTTGTTACAGACCCAGGTTAGGAGCGCACGTATTAGTGGTTCATTCAATCTACTAGGGATTAATCGTCTTTTATTCGAACATTTTAACGTACTCTATGTTTTCAATGTTGCACATGTTTTATCTTGACTCACTTGTGGTATGGCCTAAGTGAGGGACATGAAAGTATTTGGGATAATTTGATTTGATGGAAAGGGGAACAAGAATTATTATCTCAAATCTCTCTCTCTCTCCTCTCTTTTCTCTCTCTCTCTCTAATCCCTCCTTTTCCCGTAACCGTAAGACTGTAACCGTAAGACGCATGCACCCGACAAAACCGCGCACACCCTAGCAGCGGACCGGTGATCTTCTCACTGGAACTCCTTCGTTCCCTTCCCCTTCTCTTCCGATCTTCTCCTCCATAACTATGGCTCCACCGGGATCTAAGAAGGGGGACTCAAATCCCTTGAGGGACTTCTCTCTCGCTTGCCCTAGCATTCGATCTCAAATCGGAGCACACATCATAAGTTTGCATTTCATATAATGCATGCACAAAAATAGCAGGGTACAGCATTTAATTTAACAAACTTATAGGGGAAAAACGGATAGACGACCTTTATATTTTGTTTAATTTGTGGCCAATTTAAATGGCTCGATGAAATTAACTGCAGCTGCAGCGTTTGTGGTCCGAAATCTCTCAAGCTGTTCTATGGATGAGGTATTCATTAGGAACAAGTGAAGATTTTAAGTATTTTTAGGAGAACTTTCATATTTTCATATGATTCGTTTGGGTGTTTTTGGTCCGGTGAGTTTGGACAAAAATACTGCCATCACAAAACATGTGTTTGGCATGACAATGACAGCCAACAAGGAAAAAAATTGATTTTGAACATGATGGTGTCTCTCTCAATTTATAGGAATTTTGGACAGCAATTAGCCGAAATTCCCATATCCCCCACTAAATGAGTGGAGAGTTATGGAAAAAATTGTCGTACATGCAATCAACAAACCCGATATGCGCCTGATCAACGGATCAACTGCCGGGTGGCCGCCTGCCGCTAGGCCCTCGGCCGCCACGACCATCCTCTGCAGAATCCGCGCGGCCAGCCTCCCTCGGCCGGCTGCCCTTGGCCGCGCGCTTGCGGACGCCCTCCGGCCGGCCGACCTTTGCAGCGTGCTCGCAGCCGGCCTCCGGTAGGCCTCCCTTGGCCGTGCATTCGCGGCGCACGATCGCAAGGTTCCCGCGGCCGGCCTCCAGCAGGCCTCCCATGGTCGCATGGTCGCGACGCACGACTGTGTCACCCTCGCGGCCGGCCTCCCCCAGCCGACCGCCCTCGTCCGTGCTCCCGCTGCGCAACCCTCCCCGATCGGCCCCGTCACCGGCTGATTCTCGCTGACCGGATCTTGCCACTAGTCGGCCTCCTCGCCGCCAGTTGACCCTTTGCTCACCGCTTAACTATCATCGTTCGATCGTCCCCGTGCGATCTCCACCGTCTGTTATACGGCTAACCACCCGTGTAACCACCTGTAATGGGCTGGTGTAAATATCTGAAATTATATCGATATGCGCGTAGCAAAGATATTAAAATAATTCTTGCGTTAAACTATATTAAACCAGTCCACAAATAGTAAATATGGTGATTACGGTCTGCGGATAGCTTCATAATCACCATAACCATCTTTGGGGCATATTAATAGGACCCAAACCCTCCCTCGTTCTCACCTTTTTTCCTCCTCGTCTTCTCCCCGTGCGTGCCCGAGCTCTCCAGAAATCCCCATCGTCTCCTTTGAAGATCTTCAAACATCTGGAAGATCCTTCAAAGCCCACCATGCTCCTACTTGCAAAGTGTTCCGAAGAACTCCACCGTCCGTCAATCTACCTCCAACAAGCCATCTGCGCGCAACGCTCTCGACGCTCGGCGCCCGTCCGATAACTGCAAGCATTCTCCGCTGCCGCCTCCGAACAGGAGAAGAAGTCCGCCAAGTCTCCAGAGCGCGTGCTCCTCATTGCAAAGAAAGTCAAAATACTTTGCTTCGCAAGCGGTGGATTGTTAACCTCCGAATGCGCCTTTCTCTCTCACCCCTCTAACTGTAATGAGGAACGACTTGTCACCCTTACATTCTCCCAAAAGCTTGTAAAACACTAGCAAATAATGAAGTTTGGTCGGCACCAATCTGGCCACCTAGGTTTTCACTCTTTTCTAGGGGTTTCCACATAAAAAAACTTCTTGCCCACCGTCTCTCCCCTCTATGACTGTTTGCACGCTCGATCGCTCCAGAGCTAAGACGGTCCAAACTAGACCAGTCGACCGAGAGCCTTGAGCGGCCCGCAACAGTTTGACGCTGCCTGTGGGAAAGGAGTTTCCTAATGTTTGAAGAAGACCCCGAAGACAGTACCCACCATCTAATGGTACTTGCAGTTTGAGACCATGGCAAGAAGAAGCACTCGCACAACCCAAGGATCAACTCGTGAAGGATGCGTCGACCCCAATCCTTTCCACTCCCTCATTAACGCACTCCGGTATGAGGAGACCTTGGTGGCATCCGAGAACGCCCTTGCACGGCGCGTCGTCCGAATAGAGGAGCAACTGAGATGTTGGCACTGAGAAACCTAGGGTATCAGGAGGTTAACAAATAGTATAGTTCGTGAATAATTCGAGATTGATTCGTGGATTCGATAAATATCGTAATTTTCGATTCGAACGATTCGAATCCAAATTGAATTCGAATAATTTTCGAATCCGAATCCGAATAAGTTTATCCCTATTCGAAGTATTCGCGAATAGTCCGAATAGAAAAAATCGAATTCGGATCCGTGTTCGAATCCGAATTCGAATCTTAATTCGAACCCGAATTCGAATCCAACATTTCATATCGAATTCGAATCCGAATCCGAACCCGAATATTGAATCCGCTATCTCTGCATTATATGTGAAATTTGGATTCGATTGAAGAGATATTCTCGATTCGGTTCGGAACAGTAGCTCAGGCTCCCGCGACACCTCCAACACAAGTCAACCTGCCTACTCCACCTCCTGAACGCATCCTAGAGAACCACCAGGAAGAAGACTCCGATGGATTTTCGGAAGCGGCAAGCACCGCGCACCCCGCCCGCCTGGCCAGGGCTACTGAAGCCGCCCAGCAGCATCAGCGCCAGCGGGCGGGTGCCTCCGAGAATCCCGCAGGAAGAATGACCAGAGAAGAGATCAGAGAGCTGTTCTGAATTGTACGACCAAGTTGGACGATGAGCCGCGTACGTACACTCCCCGTTCGGACCGACACCCTGCTAACCCCAAAGTCTTAGCACACCCAGTTCCGCCTGGATTCAAGCTTCTGACATTGAGTCCAATGATGGGACTGAAGACCCCCTGAAGCACATCAACCACTTCTTCACCGTCCTTCGAATCTACAATGCTCCCGACCAAGTGCTCTGCCAAGTATTCCCAACCACTTTAAAGGGCCGAGCCAGAACATGGTTCCATTCCCTCCGAGAAGGAACCATCCGAAGCTTCGCAGAACTGACCAAGCAGTTCCTTGATCAATTCATCACTAACAGAAGGATAGTGGAGGATCCCTCTCACCTCTTATTGATCCGTCAAAGTGAGGGAGAGACCCTCAAAGAATTCTTCCGCTAGTTTACGTCGAGGCGAGGCAAATTCCTTGAGTTAATTCCGACGTTCTGCGGGGAGTCTTCCTTGGAGGACTCCGATCGAGCGAATTCTGCTCCGCCCTGATGAAGGAGATAATCTCTAGCTATCCTGATCTCGTGCACAGGATTGAAGCACAGATAGTGGCCGACGAAGCCATCTAGGCCCACCGCCGACAGTTTGAAGGAGTAGCGAAGAGGAATATAGAAGAGTCTGCCCCGTGACAGCAAGAAGAACACCAAAATAGTGTGCGACCGCAGGACCGCCTCAGGGACTGCTCCCCCAGAGCTTACCAAGAGTGCACGCCACTCAACACCTCCCACACAAATGTTCTCTATGCGATCCGAGACGATCTAGTGCTTAGGAGGCCACAGGAGATCCCGACAGACAAAGGAGACCAAATGAAATATTTTGAGTTCTATAGAGGAACATGGCACACCACCGAGGAGTATATCAAGCTAAAGAATGAGATCGAACGTCTCATCCGACAAGGCGTCCTCGGGAGGTTCCTCCAGGATCAGATTCAGAACTAGCCGACATAGCCAAGAAGAGAGCAACCACCAGCGTAACAAGACACGCAGGAGGGAGACAAGTAGTTGGAATTGTAGACCATCTCCGGCTTCCCCTTTGTCACAGTTAATTCGATAGCACAACACCCAGGGAAGAGTCAGAGCGTACAACTTCTGAGATGAGGACTTGAAGGGATTGCTCGTGCCGCACCTGGACCCGCTTGTCATCATCGCAGAGATCGGGGATCCCAACTTCCGCGTCAAGCAAATACTGGTGTACAATGACAGCTTTGTCAACGTCTCCTTCATGCCCGCTCTCTGCTGCATGAAGATCTCAAAGGAGAAACTCCAGCCAGCGTCCATGCCCATCTACGACTTCAATGACGGACCTGTCCCATTGAAGGCACTATCACTCTCTCAATGACCCCTGAGGAGTTCTCGAAGTAGGCCACTCTCAACATCCAATTTGTAGCGGTCGTGCCAGAATCGCCTTACAGCCCGATCTTTGGCTGACCGCTCCAAGTAGCTTTTCAGAGTTATCTCATCCATCCCGCACCTTGCAATGAAGTTTGTCACTTCCGCAGGGGTCGGAGTTGTACATGAGAACCAAGAAGCCGCTCGCACATGCTACCTGCAGCAGATCAACCTGGATGAGGAGCAACCTCGTGTGCCAAAGCAACTAGGACCTGAAAAGCACTTAGGGCCTGTTCGGATCTCTGTAATTGGAATTGAGATTTGGAATTGGGGCAACAGAATTTTAATTCCAGTGTTCGGTTGTTAGGAATTCCCTCGAAATTGGAATTGGTCCAATTCCATGGAATTCAATTTTGTACTATGACCAATTCTTAGGGGGTAAAGACAGATATTTCATAGAATTCAGTTTTTTACTATGACTTTCGTTACTTGATCTTATTGTCTTCGCCCAATCTCGCCGCCGCCACCCGATCTTGCCGTCACCGCCCGATCTCGTTGTCTCCGCCCGATCTCGCCGCCGCCGCCCGGTCTCCTTGCCCCGCCGGATCTCGCCGCCGCTGCCCGATCTCGCCGCCGCTGCCCGATCTCGCCACCGCTGCCCGATCTCACCGCCACCGCCCGATCTCGCCGCCGACGCCCGATCTCGCCTCCGACGACCGATCTCGCCGCCGACGCCCGATCTCGCCGCCGATGCCCGATCTCGCCGCCCGCCTGATCTCGTCGTCGCCGCCTCCCGATCTCGTCGCCTCCGCCCGATCTCGCCACCGCCGCCCGATCTCGCCGCCGCGGTCCGATCTTGCCGCCGCGCTCCGATCTCGCCGCCGTCGCTCGATCTCGCCGCAACCGCCTGATCTCGCCGTCGCCGTCCGATCTCGTCGTCGTCGCCTGATCACGCTCCCAAACTCGTTGTCGTCGCCCGATATCGCCGTCGTCGACTGATCGTCATCGTTGCCTGATCTCCTCTTCGCCGTCCGATCTTGCCGTCATTGCCCGACTATAATTAATTGTTGGTACACTACCTGAAGTTGATTTCTTTGGTATTGTGTTCCTTTTTTGCCAACTTCTACATTTTCTGAGAGACCGTAAAAGAATAATTCTCTCCACAATATGGTTCTGTTGCAATAACTTCGTCCCAATTGACTCAAGACACAAACTTCAAATTGTCGTTGTCGCCCGATCCTACAGCTATGAGAAAAAAATTCTAAACCAATTCCAATTTTAGAAATCCATCCTGCAGCCGAACACCTACATTGGAATTCAGACCAATTCCAATTCTCATAGTATTTGGAATTGGATGAATTCCAATTCTGCAATTCCAATTCTTGCGATCCGAACAGACTCTTAAGGAAAAGCCAGGAATCGGGTAGGAATGCACTACCATTTTCCAACTTCATTTGATTTAATTACATTTTACCGCTTGTGTTAAAAACAAACTCTAATTATAATAAGTCGCAAACATATGTTTGTGCACCTACCCTTATTTTCTTTCAATGCAATTTGCTTTATCTGCTCCTAACTCGACCATCGCAGGAATGCTTTAAGGCCTGTCCACCCGGACATGCACAAACCACGACACAGTATCCCTTATTACCCCAGCTCGAAGGCCTGCCCTTCGCCCGTGCAGTTGGGCACACCGTATTCATCGTCTCTCCGTGGACACGTCCCTGTAACCTCTCACTGCCCCGAATCGAAGGTTCTCCCTTCTCCCCCCGTTATAGGATACGACGTCACCAGGGTCTGCCCCTCGCGCTCGCCAGCGGTTCTAAGCGTCTGCCGTCATCGTATCTCCGGGGCCACGCCCATGTGACCTCCTATTGCCTCGGACTGAAGGTCCTCCCTTCTCCCCTGTGGTAGGTCACGATGTTGCCAGGGCCGACCCCCTCGCGCTCGCCAGTGGTTCGAAGCGCTTGCCCTTCACCGTCTCTCTGGGGTCACTCCCCTGTGACCTCTCACTGCCCTGTATCGAAAGGTCTGCCCTTCTCCCCCTCGGCAGGTCACGACACCGTCAGGGCCTGCCCCCTCGCGGTCGCCCAGGTTCGAAGGTTCACCCTTCACCGCCACAATCAATGACACCCCCAGTTCGATTGTCTTGACCTCCCACTACCCGGCTCGAAGTGTCTGCTCTTCACCCTTGTAGTAGGTTGTGATATCGTCTGGGTCTCGTCCTCCTATTGCTAACCAATGAACGACACCCTCTAGCTCGACGGTCTGACCTCTCACTATGTGCCTCGAAGCGTCTGCCCTTCGCCCTTGTAGTAGGTTACGTTGTCTTCTGGGTCTTGACCTCCAACCACTGACATGCGGGAAGCAAACCATATTTGCGCGTGCCAACACCGCAAAAGCTCAATTTTCACACAACAATTGTCACAACCCGTATTTTCTCAGCAATAAACATTATATCAGAATAAGAGAAAATACGTGCCGTGATGTTACGCCATGCAGGGGATAACTGCAGACGCTCAGACAAGACACCAACCTAAACAAGTTATACAGAATTCATGAGTTATTATGAAGGAAATCATTAAAATTTGATGGTCGTATCCCTCAGCACAGTGGATCAACTAGTCCACGAGTAAAATATAGTTATACGCTGCGGAAAAAATACTTTAGTTAAGATGGTTTGACATCCTACATGAGCGTAAGCGTCCACGAAGGACAACTCATGGTATGCAAGACTCTAAGTTTAGTATAGTATGAAGATAGTCTTTACGTTAGTTTAGAAAATAGTTCTTTAGTTTTAGAAATATGACATGTATGAAGTAATATCGGTAGGGGTTTTATAAGTTAAAAATATCTAACATGCACCCTAGCATAAAACAATCCCAGAGAGCAAGTAAAAACACTCCACAAAGGCAAAAATAGTAGTTTAAGTCACATACTTAGCATCACCAAAGAAAACCACCAGTGAGCGTCAACAACCTGACACGAACCCACTGGTGAGTATGCATGTCTATACAGAAGGAAATAAGAAAAGAACTACCTCACAAAGATGAGGGAAAGAACCCTCAGCAAAACATCAGGTCACTGGCAAGCTCCAAAAGAAAACTAACCGCTTAATCGGCTACAACCCTGAACTTGAGACATTCAAAGAAAGAACATCTCAGCAAGAGAAAAACAAGCAGTAAAGGAGCAGTAGATCTTAAGCAATAAAACCAAGGAGGGGTTTACCAAACCCTACAAAATAATGCTGATAAAGTCGGCAAAAGGGAGAAAATTTGACAGCAAAAGTAAAGTACTCAAAGAAAAAGAGTAATCAAAGCGCACCAAGTGCTAGAATAACAACATGTTCCGCTAAAACCTGCAGAACAACAAAGCCACAAAATGCCCAAATAATATGGAAAGAAAGGAACTAACAGTCCTAACCTGTGAATCATTAGCAGTGGTAAAACCATGGATCTGGGTTGGTGACCAAAAACAGCCCTCATCCAAACAACCAGATCCAAATAACTCAGGGGCCACCGGTGCAGCCTTGGGGTCCAACACACCGGCCCAAGCCGGGGCTAAAATGATGGTGGCCACGACTCAACACCGAACACCCCTATTAAGAGAGCCAGAGTAACCACCTGCCATGATTCACGATTCGGCCTTCAAAACTAGCCGAAAACATCACCAAAACCCTATAAAAACCCACACTAAGAGACTCGGGAGAAAACTACAAGTCTAAGGGAAAAGCGTCGAGTACACTCGACGCCGCGTCGGGTACACTCGACGCCGCGTTGAGTGAGCACCACTCACTCAACGCTAAAACACCAAGCGGGAAAAGCGTCGAGTTCACTCGATGCCGCGTTGAGTGAGCACCAGTCACTCAACGCCAAAAAACTTAGCCGCAAAACGCTTACTCGACTCTGCCAACGCTAAACAATCAAAGACGTTCAGTGAGCTCCCCACACTCAACGCTTTTGCCTTAAACTATCAAGCTAAGCAGACGGCGTTGAGTGAGTTCACCACACTCAACGCTGTCAACGCCAAACAACCAAAGCCGTTGAGTGCTGAGAAAATGCGAGTTGTGACAACAATGCTCTAAGTCGGGGCAATTCATGAACAATGATGCAATTAACAAAAGGCATCCAAAAAGCGCTACAATAGCAAACAAAGGAACTACAAAATACTAAGACCACTACAAAGAATAAATGTACAAAGATACAATAAAGGCGGAGCTACTTCTCGCCAACATCATACCCGCGCTCAAAGATACAATAAAGGTCTTCAAAGCCAAGGCTGGCCGCATCATACCCGCGCTTTCTTCCGGACCACCATCCGAAGGGTCTTCGCCATCCCTCGTCGGAAGGCCACCTCTCACTCGTCTTCCATTTGGGGCTTCACTTCCTTGGTCCATACCTACTCGCGGATCTTCTCAGAAAGCAGGCAATGATCCCGAACGTTGTCAACGAAGTCCCTATACTCGGCGACTCCCGCGACCTTCAACACAACGGGCTGTTCCTGCGAAGAAAGGTGCTCCACCTTGGCCTTCGAGGCCCACAACCCAGTCTCTAGGCGAGTCGCATCCCCCTCCGCGCTCTCTAGTTGCCACACAATCTTCTCCACAGAAGCCTTCTCCGTCCGAAGCTCCGCTCGAGACTGCTCTAGTTCTACTCGCAGTTCGGACTCGATCTGCCAGAAGAGTGATATGTCACAATCCTGTCTTCCCCTCAAGTCGGAAATGGAGCTCTTCACCCCTCGAAGTTTCTCCTGGAGCGCTAGGTATATATCCTACAAGCTCACTTATAGGTCGTTCCATGTGAGGGCGATGTTGGTCTGAGCTTCGATTTGCAACAAAGAGAAAGGGGGTCAGATTCAATATAAGACAACACGCAAAACAAAACGCGAAGTATTTTACTCACCTCATTATTCATCGCTTTCAAAGAAAAAGACACGCTTCCCATTTGCCATCAGCAACACAGGAGCCCTCTCGAGAAGTGCCAGGGGGGGGGGGGGGTGCAGAGGAGCCCTGAACCTCGAGGTCAGGATCAACGGGAGCAACCTCAACTCTGGAACTGCTGGGGCCACATAATCAAGACGCTCCCTCGGTCGGAGAGAGATCAAGACTCATGATCCAAGTCGTCGACCTTGAACACAAGTTTCCTCTTCTTCTCGCGATTTAAGGGAACGATAGCAACACGCTCTGGATCAGTGGAAAGCCCGCATAACAACAAACACTTCTCCTTCACGAACAAGTAAATCATGAAAAGGGGGTTTGCCAACTCATAAGGCTCAGTGAACCCCAACATCGGTGTAAACTCCCGCTCACATCCCTTCACACGATGACAATGTTCGGGAAGCACCTTCCAAAGCTCCGACAGGCCCCAGGAGTTCCTAACATAACCGAACAGAGTGTTCCCGTGGCAGAGGTGTGCGTTGTTCTTGAACTCGAGCCAATGTTTGTTGCTATGAACTCTGATGCGCCTGCCACCATCATTGCGCACCTCACACCATTCTTTAAAAAGGTCTAAGGAGAACCTTGAGCCATGCTCTCTACGAAGGCGATCATCCCCATGACGCGTGTCATCCCAGCTTGGTTGAACTGGGAAACTGGCACGCCACATTGCTTTAAACTTGTAACCACCTCCTCGCATGGCGGCAGGAGGAACCAGGATCTCTGCGATGACTCACACAAGGTCATCCAAACCAACAGGGGATTTTGCACCCGCTCCTCGATGTTGGTATCTTTATCTCCAACCCAGCGAGTATTCCATACCGTTTCTTCCATACGCCAATTTGCTCGACAGTGAGCAAAGAACGCAGTCGCAAGGGTCGACCTTACGTGCAGCCCCTCGGTGCCTGAAACAAAAACATGTCAAGTATTGACAAAAATAAGACGCCCAAAAACTCGTCAAAACCAGCGCATATAGATGCCCCAACGAGAATAATTCGTGCAAGGCTGGGGCATGGCCCGCACACACAAAACGCAAGAGCACAAGAACGTGCGCAAGCATGCCCGACGCGCAAAGCGCCAAGGCGCACTGCACAGACGCAGCCCGTACGCGTGCGCTGTACTCAGTTGCTCCCCGGGTGCGCACGCTCCTTGCACGCACGCGCTCGACGCACAGGTATGCACGCGATTGCACCCTCTCGAGCCTTGCGCGCCAGTAACCCCGCACCCGCTCCTTTCTCCTCTCGAGCCTTACCTTGTGATGCATCCTCCGCCACATTCAAATTTTTGTGACGTCAGCTTGCATCGGGGAGTCTTATTTACTATGCATTTATTTATTGTTATGTATTTTCTTTTTTGGGGCACCTGCTTTTATTTTAAAAAATTGTTTGACTCATTGGTTTGACCGACCGACGAGACCCTGAATAAAAAAGTCTGGTAATTTTAGTCATTAGGACGCGACGAGCAAGATTAAAATTATTTAAAATGCATAAATTTAAATTTAAAATTCAAAAGCCAGAATATAATTGCACTAAGAATATTAAAATGTCATGTTGGAAATAATTCAATATTTCTGTAATTATTTGGAAATAGGTTGTGAGAAATAAGTATTATTTGGAAAGTAGTAAAAGAAGAAAATCCTTTAGAATCTATTTTCTTGGCCGACAAATTCTATTTTGGAAATAATTAAACTTTAGAAATCAATTTGGCAGGCCTACTTTGAAAAGACAATTAAATGGAGCAATATGGCCGGCCTACTTTGAAAAGACAATTAAATGGAGCAATATGGTCGACTTACTTTGTAAAGACAATTGAATGGAGCAATAGAAAAACCTTTTAAAAGGGCAGCCCGCTGACTAGAGAAAGGACCGGACAGTAGAGATCGAATATTATATTTGATCCTCATTGCGGCTCCTTTCCCACCATACAACTCATCTTCCCCGAGCCCGCCGATCCTCCCTCTTCAACAACAACAAATCAGAGCCGCCAGTATTGCTGCCTTGTTCTCCTTCGACGCCGCCAGCCCCTGCCGCTGCCCCGTCCTCCTCGATGACGCCAGATCAGCGCCACTGCCCTCAACCGCCGCCCTAGCGCCCGACGTCAAACAACTTTGCTCCGTTCCTGTTTTGACGCGCGCCCAAACCCGTCGTCGACTGCGACTCCCCTTTCCGACGGGTCATTTACTCCTGTTTGACACTAGCCAGCAACTCCCAGGGACTCACCGTTAACTCAGAACCCCTTTTACGACGAGCCCCTGCACCAGCCCTCTCATCCGCAACCAGTTAGTAATTTGTCGTCGGTCTCGAAGTTCCTCCCAGCGGCTCCAACCACAGCGACTCCAACTAACGACCGACCAAAATCTGGTTTGATGCCGCCTGCGGATTTGGTTTGACTAATCCTCTCGTGGTAATGACGCTCATTCCTTGCCCGTTTAGTTAATTTTAAATTTTAATAATTAAGAGCTTGCCCCGAGCGTTCTAATTACTATTGTTACCGTTATTCATAAATTGTTAATTGTGTTTTGCTTGTGGATGGTCGAATTTCGTGCCGATTCAACTCATGAAAATGTTCAAGGGGTCGTACTCATATAACAGTTAACTAATTTGCGGAGTTTTATCGGTAAGAGTCGTTTTAAGCGCGAAATCTTCGATTTGGGCACTCCCGACCCTCTTTAATTTACACCAAAATGCATAATAAATAAAATATTTTTGAAACCCTAACCCGGATTACATCAGTTTGGTATCAGTTTGATAAACCTCCGCAAATCAGTTAACTGTTATATGAGTACGACCCCTCGAACATTTTCATGAGTTGAATCGACACGAAATTCGACCGTCCACAAGCAAAACACAATTAACAATTTATGAATAACGGTAACAATAGTAATTAGAATGCTAGGGGCAAGCTCTTAATTAGTAAAATGATGCATAAATTTAAAATTAACTAAGCGGGCAATGAATGAGTGTCGTTACCACGAGAGGATCAGTCAAACCAAATCCGTAGGCGGCATCAAACCAGATTTCGGTCGGTCGTTAGTTGGAGTCACCGTGGTTGGAGCCGCTAGGAGGAACTTCGAGACCGATGACAGATTACTAACTGGTTGAGGATGAGAGGGCCGGCGCATGGGCTCGTCGGAAAAGGGGTCCCGAGTCGACGACGAGTCCCTGGGCGTTGATGGCTAGTGTCGAACAGGAGTAAGTGAATCGTCGGAAAGGGGAGTCGCAGTCGATGACAGGTTTGGGCGCGCGTCAAAACGGGAATGGAGCAGAGTTGTTGGATGCCGGGCGCTAGGGCTGCAGTTGAGGGCAGTGGCGCTTGTCTGGCGTCGTCGAGGAGGACGGGGCAGCGCCAGGGGCTGGCGTCGTCGAGGAGAACAGGGCAGCGATACTGGCGGCTCTGATTTGTTGCTGTTGAAGAGGCAGGATCGGCGGGCTCAGGGAGGATGAGTTGTACGGTGGGAAAGGAGCCGACAATGTAGAGGATCGAATATAATATTCAATCTCTACTGTCCCGTCCTTTCTCTAGTCAGCGGGCTGTCCTTTTAAAAGGTTTTTTATTGCTCCATTCAATTGTCTTTAAAAAGTAAGCCGGTCATATTGCTCCATTTAATTGTCTTTCCAAATTAGGCCGGCCAAATTGATTTCTAAAGCTTAATTATTTCGAAAATAGAATTTGCCGGCCAATAAAGTAGATTCTAAAGGATTTTCTTCTTTTACTAATTTCCAAATTATACTTATTTTTCATAACCTTTTTCCAAATAATTATAGAAATTTTGAATTATTTCCAACATGACATTTTAATATTCTTAGTGCAATTATTTTTTGGCTTTTGAATTTTAAATTTAAATTTATGTATTTTAAATAATTTCAATCTTGCCCGTCGCGTCCTAATGACAAAAATTACCGGACTTTTTTTTATTCAGGGTCTCGTCGGCCGATCAAACCAATTAGCCAAACAATTTTTTTAAATAAAAGCAGGCGCCCCAAGAAGCTTCTCTCGAACATGCTTCACAAAAATATCCATTTCCTCTAAGGCTTCCAGACCCAACAACGGCTTTTCACCAACCTCGGCCCAAAACAAGGGAGTTCTACAATGCCTCCCACACAAAGCCTCAAACAGGGCCATATGCAAACTCTCTTGATAAATGTTGTTGTAAGCAAATTCCATTAATCTTAAACGCTCATCTCACAATCTCCCGTGGTCCAAAGTATAACATCTGATCATATCCTCCACGATCTGATTTACTCTCTCCGTCTGACCTTTTTTCTGCGGATGATATGCGGTGAAATACCTCAAATCGGTACCCAACCCTTCCTGTAAACTTTCCAAAAGCGAGATGAAAACCTGGAGTCTCGATCTGATACAATACTAACAGATACTTCATATAATCTGATGACCTCATCCAAGTATAACTCAGTTACCTTCTTCATGGAGTAATCGATCTTAAACGGCACGAAGTGAGCACACTTCATCAGTCTGTCCACTATAACCCAAACTGAATTTTGTCCTCGGGGAGATCTCGACAATCCAGTAATAAAATCCATCGAAATACTCTCTCACTACCAACTTGGAATTTCTAACGACATCAACTTGCCTCCAGGCCATCCATGATCGGCCTTAACTCGCTTGCAAGTAAAACATTCAGATACAAACTTAACTATATCTCCCTTCATACCAGCCCACCAAACGATCTACTTCAGATCCCTATACATTTTAGTAGAACCCGGGTGATAGACAACTTGAACCGTGCGCCTCATTGCACAACTTAAGTCGAATGTCCTCAACAACAGGGATACAAAATACGCCGTGGTACTGCAAGGTACCCGCGTCATCAATTGAAAAGTCTGATAACTCCCCTTTCTCAATTCTATTATAAAGGTGCAACAAATCAGGATCATCCTTTTGATGTAGCCTTATAAGTGTAATCAATGAAGACTCTATTACTTCCAAACTGCTGGGCGAGTCACTACTCCCAACCAAGATACCCATTAATAGAAACTCTTCTACCAAGGATTCCACTGAAAGTCCAAAGATTTGCGCGGTCTTTCTACTCAGGGCATCAGCTACCACATTAGCTTTGCCCGCATGGTATTGAATCTCAACATTATAATCCGCGACATATTCTAAGCATCTCTGCTGGCGCAAATTCAACTCATTTTGAGTGAAGACGTACTTCAAACTCTTATGATCCGTATAAATTTTGCATATAGCGCCATACAACAGATGTCTCCATAGCTTCAAGGTGTAAATCACTGTCGCAAATTCCAAATCATGCGTAGGGTAATTCCTCTCATGTATCTTTAACTATCTTGACCCATACACAATCAATTTGCCTTCTTGCATCAACACACAACTATGTCCCACGTGCGATGTATCCACATACACAACATACTCTATCCCTCGGTTGGCAAGATCAACACCGGAGCGGTGCACAATCTCCTTTTCAATTCCTAAAAAGCCTCTTCGCACTTATGTCTCCACACAAAAGCTGTGTTTTTTTGTGTAAGCTTAGTCAACGACGCAGACAACATAGAGAAACCTTGCACAAACTTCCTATAATATCCTGCCAACCCTAGGAAACTTTTTATCTCTTTGGGTGTGATAGGTCTGTTCCAATCCATCACAACATCTATCTTCTCGGGGTCCACAAAAATTCCATCCTTATTAACCACATGAACCAGAAAGGAAACATGAGGTAAGAAAAAGTCACATTTGTTTAACTTAGCAAACAACTTATGCTCCCTCAAATCAGACAAAACCAATTGCTAGTGATGGGCATGCTCCTCAGCACTGCGGGAATAAACCAAAACATACTCTATAAACACGACTACAAAATTGTCCAGAAAATCCTTGAACACTCAATTCATCATGTCCATAAAGACAGAATGTGCATTAGTCAATCCAAAGGACATCACCAAGAACTCAAAATGTCTATGCCGAGAATGAAAAGCAGTTCGTGGAATATCCGTCTCACGAATCCTCAACTGATGGTAGCCTGAACGAAGGTCAATCTTTGAAAACACAGTGCTACCACTCAACTGATTAAACAAGTCATCTATTCTCGACAAGAGATACCTGTTCTTGATAGTTACCTTATTCAATTCTCTATAATCAATGCACAGCCTCATCAATCCATACTTTTTCTTCACGAACAGCACAGGAGCACCCCACAGTGAAGAACTTGGTCTAATGAATCCATTCTACGTCAACTCATCCAGCTTGGTACCCAACTCCTCCAAATCATGCGGGGCCATACGATACAGTGCCTTAGCAATAGGACGGGTGCCCGTCTCCAAATCTATGAAAAACTCTACGTCCCTCTCAGGTGGAAGACTAGAAAGATTATTAGGAAAAACATCAGGAAACTCGCGCACTACAGGAATCTCCTCTACACGCGGCAAACTACCACCGATCAACAATACCGAAACCAAACAGGCAAAACATCTTGAATCTGAAAGCTTCCGGGCACATACCACAGAAATGATTGGAGAAACCTGGCACGGAAAACCTTAAACACTCCTGGGTTGACCGTTGTCCATCTTGAAGTCCAAACGCTTGACCTTGCATTGGATGACCGCATCATACCCGGACAACCAGTACATGCCCAAGATCACATCGAAATCTTCCAAGTCTATCACCTTAAGATCATCAACGGTTAGAAAATCACCTCACAGAATCTGAAAAATTTGAATGCCTTGGTCCGACACCACTGAATCGCCAAAGGAAAACTTGACACGAAACGCATCGCCAACAAAATCGAGGGTCAAACGATGACGCTCTACAAAGATTCTAGACACGAACGAGTGGGTAGAACCGGAATCGAAAAGAACGCGCTCCCATCGATTCTTTACCTTAAGCTTTCCTATAAGATCACATACGCAACTAAGGGAACGAATGTCGAAAGTACCGCTACGAACTAAAAGCTAGAGCTAGGTTAGGATCTAACCTGAAATTACTTGTGTAGACGTCTGAGCTTCCTCCAAAGACACCACGTTCAGCTTGCCCTTCCCTTTGTCCAATTGCTGCGGTGACGGCAATACCTGAAGTGGAACTGGTTGCAGCAGGGGCTGATTCTGCGGGCATTTCGACTTGAAATGTCCTTTCTGTCCGTACTAGAAGCAACCCCTTTCCCTTCCCCAATAGTAGGCAGCATCATGCCCCTTCCGTTTGCACGAAGAACAAACCAAATCTCCCTTAGGAGCGCCCTGGATCGCATGCACTTGCTCCAGCTTCTGAGCTCTTATCCTCTTGTAACATCTCTCAAATGGATGGCCTGATCGGCCACAGAAACTGCACACTTCTTTGCTTCTTTTCCTGGAAGTAGAACTAGAATCTCGAGAGCTCTTACTCTCATCAGCCTTCCTCTTATCTTTCTTCATCTACTGGCCTCGATTCTTAGCATTATCAATAACCTTAACCTTAAGAGCAACTTCTACTGTCTCAGTATAGCTCTCAGATCCATAAGCACAAGCCATTTGTTGGATGTCACTCTTAAGACCACCCAGAAAATTCTGAACTCTATTAGCTTCAGAGGATACCAAGTCCGGGGCAAACCGGCTTAACTACTGAACTCCACTTCATACTCACTGACCGTGAGTTGCCTCTGCTTCAGATGCATAAAATTATTCATCAACCGGTCTCGCTCGACTGACGGCAGAAACTTCTTCAGTAGCAACTCCTTGAAGGATTCCCAGGAACATCCACCCTTAAGATTTTCCTTCTCTCTCAACCAACAGCTCTTTGCCAAACCCTTCAGCTGGTAAGCAGCGACCATCACTCTCTGGTCAGCAGAAACTCCTGAGTATGAGAACATCTCCTCGATTACTATGATCCAATCGTCCAAGGCCATGAAATTCGTTCTACCATTGTAGGTAGGGGGTGCTAATCGCTGGAAATGCGAGATATAGTTCATCTCTGGTGGTAACACAACTGGGGGCACCAGAGGAGTAGGAGGAACAGGAACAGCCTGACCCACAGTAGGTTCCTACACTCTAAGCGACTGTCCTACACAACAGTCAACAAGGCTTGGATCTGCGATTGCATCTCCACCATTTGCCTCTACAGAGCCTCATTGCTCTACCGCAATCCTTCTATCACGGTCTCACTCTGAGCTCCAGATGACTCGCCCTCAGACTAGAGAGTCGACCTCGTCACACGCTTGGGCGGCATACTAATCAAACAACAACAACTAATCAAAACCTAGCTTAATCGCTAGAGCCAAACAACTTAGTTCAGACCAATACATGCTTAGATACTTGCTCATGCTGCTAACTTGCTCTTGGATTTTCATTAATGATGTCATGCCTAAACTTAGGATGATATACCGTCATCCTACTGACGCATGTTCATAGATCATGAATGCATGAATTCTTATTCTTTTTGAGTCAAAACCATGTGTGTCCGTATGTCATCATGTAAATATTTAGCTTGGCTTGTGTGCTAATGATATGTTATTCCATGTATGCTGTGCTACGCATTCTAATAAAAGGCCTCAGTGCATGTTATGAGTAGCGTACACATGAAATATTATGCATCTCATACTACATAATATCGCATGAAAGGAAAATCAAAATCTAATGTGCATTCATGTGATGATTGTTATGCATCCCATACTACATAATAGTCACATGTTGTCTCCTATGAGGATCCATATACAAACACATATTATGCATCTCATACTACATGATATGCCCCGTATAATTCTTGTCATGCTTATGAGTGTAGTGTTCATTCTTCGGACGAGACATACTGATGGCACATCAGTGTATGTATGCAATGGAACTGGACAACAAACACTAACCAGAGATAGTCATTTGACAAATTGTCAAACAACCTATCCCTCTGATACCAACTGTGACAACCCACATTTTCTTTGATTTTAAATGTATATCAGAGTAAGATAACGCGCGCCGTGATGCCACACCATGCAGGGGATAACTGCAGATGCTCAGGCAAGACTCCAACTCTACATTTTATATGAAATTCATAAGTTATCATGAGGAAAATCTAGTTTAAGTTTAATTGATTAGCCGTATTCCTCGGCTCAGTGGATTAACTAGTCCACCAGAAAAATATAATTATACGCTGTGGAAAATACTTTGCTTACATGATTAATTTTCAACATGAGTATAAACATCCCCAAAAGACAACTCATGATACGTAAGACTCTAAAATTATCATAAGAATGGAAATAGCTTTTAAGTTAGTAAAAATATGGTGACTTTAGCTTTGAAATATGACATGAATGAGGTGATAATAATATTACTTTTATACTTTAAAATATCTATCATGAAACCTAGCATAAAACCTTCTCAGAGAGCAAGTATACCAACAAAATAAGGTAAACTTAGCAGCTAGCAAAGTACTTAACGTTCACCAGAAAACTACTAGTGGGCATCAACAAACTGACACGAACCCACTGAAGGAATGCATGTCTGAACTAAACAGAAAAGCAACCACTACCTCACGACGGTGAGGAAAACCACTGCAACCACTGCAGCCTACAAGCTGCCACTAAACCTAGCCGCTCAACTGACTACTGCTCCAAACCTGAGGACATTCACAAAACATAATACCTCAGTAAAAAAATACAAGTGACAATAGAATTAAACAATAGATGAAAACAAATAGTCAGAGGGTTACCAACCCATGACAAGATAACTATAAGGAAACATCAACACTTAACCATAAGGAAAATGGGGAGAAAGAACTCACAAGGGTAGAATATCCCAAACTGCACAAAGTGCGATAAAGATCAAAGCTTTAATAACATATACATAAATACAGGCATAAATACAAGAAGTTGGTCAATTCACCATATGGAGAGCAAAACACTGGCCAAGTCCGGCACAAGCGGTGGAAGGGACCTACCCAACACACAAATAGCAAAAATTTTACAAAAACACCAACAAAGTCCGACACTTATAGTGGAAGGGACCTACCCAACACACCAATAACAAAACTTCACAAGGGCCTAAGGAAAGGTGATCTTATACCTTGACACACACAAAATCGGGGAAAAACCGGCACCTGCGGTGGAAGGGACCTACCGAACACACCAACAGTCACAAAGCCGCACAGGGTAAAGCTATACAAAAGAGGGAACTAAAGGCTCAAACATCCACAAAACCGATAAAAATCTCAACCAACACTGGCTTACTTCAATGAAATAAGGAAGAAAACCCCAAAATCACCCTACGGCCCATACCCAACAAATTGGACTTAATTCGGCGAAAATTAACCAAGTCTACACTGATTCGTCGAGTATACTCGATGAATTCAGTAGAAACTTGACGATTTTTACTTAGCAAAATAAGGCTGCTAGCAATATACGATGAATCGGCAAAATTTCCCAAGTCAACGAAAAAAAACGTCGAGTACACTCGACGCCGCGTTGAGTGCATTCAACACACTCGACGCCAGCCAGCTAACTCAACGATTCTGCCTTCACTCAATGCCGCGTTGAGTGCACTCAATGCTTTTGACTTAGTGCCCAAAACATCACTCGACGCACTCAACGCCGAACTAACATTACTCAACGAATTCGTCGAGATAACTCGACGAATTTGACTTAGACTGAAATCTAACTCAACGGCAAGACTTATACTCGACGGACTCAACGCCTAATACTCGACGAACTCAGTGCCAAGTTAACCTCACTCAACGCCATGCTAATATTTGACGACTTCGTCGAGATAACTCAACGAATTGAACTTGGTCTAAAACACACTCAACACCAAGATGATATTCGTTTACTCAACGCCTAACACTCGACGAATTTGACTTAACTCAATGCCAAGTATTACCCGACGATTTTCAACAGATACTCGATGAATTTAATTTAGTCTAAGACTGATTTTCTACGATTTTCACTTGGGTTATAAACCACCATATTCAACGAATTCTATCGGATAATTTCCACCTAAACTCGCCGAATTTACCTTAGGCTAATCCGACCTATATCCGACGAAATTGCATTAGATTAATATACCTATACTCGACGGATTCTAGCCTAAAACTTATGCTACTCTATGGGTTCTTTCAAGACTAAACCCTACAATGTTACTACTTTCTAAGGAGTGGAAATGAACAACATGAAAAGCAAGAAACGATAGCAAAGGAAGATGACCACTTGCCTCAAAACTCGTAACATCCGCTTCTCCGAGCGTTCCACGACAAGAATCAACCGCAAGAAGTTCTAAGCCACAAATACTGAAACTTTTCGGGGGGAAAAGAGGTCAAAACCGCAAACCCTAAAGCCTAGAAATCCAAGAAATGGGAAGTACTTACCACATACGCGTAGATCTAAGCGAGAGCTTTCTGAATATCTATTCCCTGTCAAAATCGACCACCAGATCTCACTCAACCGCCGGCCGAGAGCAAACGGCGACACCGTCGTTTCTCCTCTTTCGCGAAACAGACGATGACTCGGGTAGTGAAAAAAATGAATAGGGTTTCAATGCGACGTTCTATCTATTTATATTAATCGATATCTTAATATTTTAATCTATTAATTACTCAATAAACGTCCAAACGACCCGAAACTCAAACCAACTCGGAATTTTACAAAAATTGTACTGTAGCTAAATACGGACGCTACAAATTCAACGACGAAGTATAAATCGACATTCGACAAACCAACTCGGGTAAAACACCTCCCGAAGCTAAAGTTCCACTATCCCTGTAAAAGCTACACCGAGTCACCAAAACAGACCCGACTCGCGAGTGAAATGACACAACCGTTCTAAAGACCAAGCACACTGAAAACTTACTGAGCAAAACCACGCTCCAAAAACGGCACCCGTTAACTATGCGTCAACGTAACTCCCTGACGCCAAAAATACGTCACTACAGGAATTAAAATAAACACCAAAAAAATTAGGGGCGTTACACGCACTCGCCTTCAACCATAGGGTGGGGGCAAGTGCTAACCTTATCAAGGCACTCGCCAACCCAATCGAGTAGTAGGCTCAAGGAACAATCACTTGACATCATTTTTACCAGAATGCCCTTGTTAGACTGCTAATAGATCCTCAAAATAGAGGAGTTTGACTGTTGGTAGACCCATCTGGGCTGTGCTTAGTATTTCTAAAAGATGGGATTGCGTTATTGGCAGGCAAAGTCAGGAAAACTATAAAAAGACCCTTAAGGGCACCTTTTGGGGGGGGGGATTTTTTGTTTTCTCCCTCTTCTGGTCTGCTTTGGATGGTTGGTAGAGCCTTTCAAGGTGCCCAGCTCATCTTTTCATTGGGAGGGGAAGCGATATAAGATCTTCTAGGTGTGTGTCGGGACCTCCGTACTGTAGCTCAGGGTTCGTTCCGTTGTTTAATGTCTTTGGCCAAGAGTTCAGCTCAGGATAAGTGCATACTACCCCCTTTGGGTCCCAATTATCTTTGAGACCGGGTAAAAGTTTCAACATTTTGGTGCAATGAATGTGGATTGTAGTCTGCTCAAGAAAATCCCAGGTAATGTATCATGGCTGGAAGCGAAGGGGAAGGAACCGACTCTAGAAACTCGCCACCACCGATGAGTGGTGTCATGGTTAGAACGTTGTAAGATTTCAAAAGGTAGGTCCTACAGACCATACACCTCGCATTCAATGCGAGAGGAGAGTGGGCGACACCCTCTATCCCAGTGGTCGCGGCCCCTTCTTTAGGTGAGAATGCCCATGGTCAGTGACTCGGGAAGGAGGTGTCGACCGAGAGCAGTAAAAGAGATCTCGTCGGGCGAGTGCTATTCCCCAGTCTAGCGAGTGCTGAAAGGATCGACGATCCAGCCGCGAGGGATGGGTCGACTCGCCCGGTGGGAGGAGGGAGCCCTTTCAGCGAGTTGATCGTCTCAGCCCCAGTCCCAGAAGGGTTCCGAGAGCCAGCGATGTCCTACTACATAGGTCGGGATGATCCTGTGCAACATGTCTAATGGTTTGAGGATGTTGTTTCCATCAAGCAAATGTCAAATGCTTTCAAGTGTCGACTCTTCTCCATCACCCTTAAGGAGAAGGCTAGGGACTAGTTCCACCAGCTCCCCACAAGTTCAATTTATTGCTTTGAGGACTTGTGTCATGGGTTTCTATTGAGGTTCTCAACATCGAAGAAGATAAAGAAGGGAGTGGAGTTCCTGTTCGCAATCAAGCAGGATCCAGAGAAGACGTTGGGAAGTTATGCAAACAGGTTCCAGGAGGAGATCCTTTTGGTCCAAGATGTATCGGGATATACCCTATTGCTTGCCTTTATACTAGGACTGCGATAGATATTATTTAGCATGGAGCTGAAGAGGGAGCCTCCTCCATCATTCTAGGAACTAATGGAGAGAGAGGCAAAGGAGATAGAGGGAGAATCGGTGAATCTGGCGTTTGCCAAGAAATTGGCTAAGTTTGAAGAAGATGTGGTGAAGGAGCAGGGAGGAAGCAGGCTGCAAGAAGTAAGGAGGAGAGAAGAGCCCAGGGGTCAGGGGTTCCAGGGATAGTAGTAAGGTTGGGGGTATCAGGATCCAAACAACCGGCTGGCTTGGAGACATCAGGGGGGACCCGTTCAGGGGCATAGGAGAGGATTCCAAGGTGGGGAGAATCACCGCGGGGGTCAGCGGGGGTTCAACCCCTCCGAGTTGGATATAGGGCCAGAGGACGCCCCTCCTACCGCAACAGAAAGCAATGGCGATCGCATGAGGAAGGGGAAGAAGAAGGGAGAATGAAAGAGGAAGAGGAATGGAAAAGGGGGGCGTTGCCCTATTGTGAATTCCATCAAGAGGAAGTTTACACAACGTCCACTTGCCCAGAGTTTCTGGAAATGAGAAGAGCGAGAGGTCTGACACCGTAGCATCCGTCGGTGCAGATCGAGGAAGTTCTGCTTGGAGAAGGGGAAGAAGATAGATGCGAAAACCAGACTGATATAAGCACCAGAGAAGGGATCGGGGTGATCCATAGTAGGGTGGGGATCAAGGACACCCGTAAGGGGAGCTTCCAAATCATGTTCAGAAGGAGCGTTGCTTCAACATCCCAGAAGCCATCCTTGGAAGAAAAGATTACATTCTCATCAAAGGACATGCCAAACTATGAAGATCCATTCTACGATGCCTTGGTGATCCAGACGACGATCGAGAATTTCACGGTCTTCAGGATTCTAGTCGACAATGGGAGCTTCGTGAATATAATCTTCAAGAAGGCCTTTGTTGCGATGAAAGTGGAGGCAAGAAGGGTGATGGTCTCGAATGGGTCGTTGTTCGAATTTTCTGGAGAGTGGAAGGAAGTCGAGGGTGGAGTTGAGCTTCATGTGATGTTGTGGGGGGGGGGGGGGAGTGTCAAGGAACTGACGGTTCATCATCGTAAATGCCCCAAGAAGTTACAATGCCATTTTTAGTCACCCCCTCATCATCACCTTCTACCGTGTGCCTTTATCGTTTCATCGGTGTCTAAAGCTCAAAAGCAGGGGAGTCCATGTTCGGATCAGAGGAGATCCCAAGGTGGCGATGCAGTGCTATGTGACTTCCATCAACACCGTCTCATGGATGGCAGACGCCTACGATGTGGAGAAGGAGATGGTGGAAAGAGAGAGACAGGAGAACGAGCTTGCAGAGGCCGGGAAGAAGGTGATGAGGGAGTCGACAGTGCTAGGAGAGGAGGAGATGGTGGAAGAAGCAATGGAAGAGGAGGTCTGTACCTAGGAGGTAGGGGCGGACAAGTCGCTGGAAGATCAAGCTGAGTTGATGGGCAGGGGATGAAGAGGAACTCGTCTAAGGAGAGAGGGCTCGGGGCGAGTGGGAAGAATTGTCTTGACTGGAGGAAGTAGAAGAGGTGGTGGATATGGAAGTTCTTACCCGGGCTAGGAAGACGGAGAAGGTACGGGTCAGCAGAGGCTTGAGATCCAAATACCAGGAGAAGATACTGGATTGCATCAAGAAGAACGTTGTCATCTTTGCGTGGAGCGCAGTGGGCAAGCCAGGCAACATCGCGGACGTGGTGTGCCACCGTCTGAATCTCAACCCAAACACATGCCCCATTCATCAAAAGAGGAGGACCATCGCCATCAAGCTGGAGGAGCCCATCCGGGAGGAGGTGGAGAAACTCTTCAAGGCAGGTTTTGTATTAGAGATTCAGTATCCCGACTGGGTGATGCGTGGATTTCGTAACGTGAGATGAGTGATATGCGATATAAGTAAAATGTGATGATGTGATTAATTATGCAATAGGAAGGCAAGTGCACCCATCGTTATAGAGTATAGAATCAAGTGTCGTATTTTTCTGAGTCTGTCGAGTAATATTACTCACAAGGAAGAGTTATTATTCTATCTTAACAAAATAGTGAGTGATTTGCAAAAATAAAAGACAAAATGCAATTAAACTAATTGAGAGAAGTTCGATGAGAGAAAGGCTAGCACTTGATTTAGAATCCCTTTCGATAAAATGAACATTGATTAAAAGATTAAAGTGCAAGTTCCAATAATTTGCCTTCAACCGTGGAGGTTACCAAATTATGTTAACGCCTCTCTCGGGAATATTGCTAATGTCTAACCTTAGGTGGCACGATTATGACCCCTCGGCCAGTCAAACCCTCTAAGCTTGCTTTAGACAGTGAACCACTTTATTGGGTTTGACCCCAATCTAGAAGATTTGGGTTGTCCTCTATTGAGGATTGCATGACAACTCCTTTTGTCTTTGAGTGATCTTCCTGTATCAACAACCTCTCGGTAAAATCTAGGATACTTATTTAGGATCGAAGACTAGGTAGCGATACGTCAGTGATCTCCCCATATCCACAACCTCTCGATAAAATATAGGATACAGATCTAGAATCTGACACGCTATACTAGAATTCGAACAAATTATAATCAAAGAAAACCGAAGCAAAATAATGAGAGATCTTGCTAAATAATTAAAGGAAAACCAAAGTTCATTTCATTCCAAAGTTCATCATGATCAAGTGCTAAAAGAAGATTAGCTACTCATCATGATATAGAAACTACATAACATAATTTAGAAATACATGATTACTAAAGAGAGAACTTGCAATACCAAACTATAAAGCTAAATTACAACTTGGAACATAAATTAAAATAAGCTAAACTATGAAATAGAAACAAAAAATAAGGAAAGATTGTAACAAATTATAGAATTTCTCGACCAAAATCTCCCTCCTTAGATCAAGGAGAGGACTGGTATTTATAGGGAAAATTTCGTGAGAGTCATGCCCCCTAGTCACGCCCGTGACCATAGGGCGTAAGGTACGGAACTGCCGCCATAAAAAATTTGGGAAACGTTGGGAACCAAACCGCCAAGGGTCATTTCTTCATGGGTCACACCCCGTGGTAACTGAAAGTGCAGGATAAGATCAATCCTAACTCTAGAGGGGGGTGAATAGAGTTATTTAAAATAGTTTTGCAAATAAAAACTTGAGTGGAGAGAAAGTTTAGATTTACTTAGTGTATGGTGCTATAGCAAATAATCAGAGTAAAAAGAAATTCACAGCACAAAGCAAAACACAAAGAAACAAGCAATCCAGACGACACAAGGAGCTATAGTGGTTCCCCAAAATCCTGGGTAGTCCACTCTTCTATCACCCTTGATAGGAATCCACTTCAAGATGAGTTGATCAGGTGTCTTGAGCACCAGAGAGTTTTGACCAGGTTCTCACAACCAAAGGAGCTGATTTTGACCAGGTTTCAGCAAAACCAAAGGTAACTTTTGAAGGGAGTTAAAACCCTGTACAGAAAGAAAAAGAAAAGGGGTGATGTTGTCTTCTCTATCAACAAGTAGAGAGAAGCAAAGTGGATCTGTAGATGTTGTCAAAGCTCCCCCTGAGATCAAGAAGTAGTTCAGGAAGGAGAGCTCTGCACAAGGGTGACAGGTCTTCAAAGATCTGATTTGCTCCAGCAAGGGATGATCCAAGAAAGTTGGATGGTTGTGTCTGAAGCAATCAGAATTCCTGTGAGTGAGCTTTCAAAACAATATCACAGAGAGAGAGAGCAGCTGAAGTCCTGTATTGTTGTTCTATATGTCTCTGTCTAGCTGAATGAATAATATATCTGAGTCTTCTTCTTCCTTTTTCTTTGATAGCCGTTGGCAGTCAGCATTAAATGCTTTCCTTAAATGTCTATGCCTCAAAGGAAATGTCAGGCAGACATTCCTTAGAAAATTCCTTGAAACATGCACCAGATATGCTGTAACGGCCAATAAATCTTCAGCATTAATTGTCTGACAGAAGGAATTTGAATTCCTATTCAAAACTGACGGAAGTCTGGAAAACGTCGAGCTCACAGTAAAACGTCGATCTGAGCACGACACACGTCGGCCAAAGAGTGTTTTCTGTAAGCAGAACTGGGTTCGACGGAACGTCGAGCTGAGGTCGACTCCACGTCGAGCTGAGGTCGACTCTGCGTCGAGCTGAGATCGACTCTGCGTCGAGCTGAGATCGACTCTGCGTCGAGCTGAAGTCGACTACGCGTCGAGCTGAAGATTACTCTAACTAGCCTATGTGACCTTTATAACAACAAGGAGGTCACAACACAAAATCCCTATAGAAATATAGTCATCCTGATCCAAATAGTAATAGGGTGTTCCAACAATCTCCCCCTATTTGGATTAGGATTACTATTTACATGAATTTAGGGATTCAAAGAGAAGTAAAGCAAAAATATAATACAATACAACCAGACATATGACAGAATAAAAAGCAACATATATATAACACTATATAGCAGCAGTAATGTTTAAATGTCCCGTGTCCAGCAGATAGAAAGAATTAAAACACCTTACTTTACTTTTCCTGTGGGGCTTTGTCTTGATCACCTTTCTTGAAGATAATTTCTCTGTTAGGATTTGAAGCCTCCTTCTTGGATCTGTAATCATCAGTTGCACCTAAGGATTTCTGATCTCTTGCACTAGGTGGTACAGCTGCAGGATGGAGTTGCATATATCTGTCTGAGTCAAAGAACTTCTTTGAATTATATTTCTCCAATTCCTTTCTCCTTTGGTCTGACATTGTGCTGATGTGAGAGGTGTCCAGACCTCTTTCTCTAGCTTTGTTAATATCATTTAGAGCAGCCATCTCAGTCATTCTAGCTTTCCAGTAAGCTGGAGTTTTGGTGGGATCTTCAAAAGGTACTGCTGGTTCAAATCTGTTGGAAGAGAGTTCTTGAGTAGTTCTTGGGGTGAGGTCAGCTCTAGGTCTGTAAGGATAGGGACCAGAGGTTGGATCAATGGATCTTCCCCTTTGATAAGGTTGAGAACCTGATCTTCCTCTGGACTGCCTGCCTCTGTTGTGTCCTCTTTGCTGATTTCCCCTTTGCTGACTATCTCCTTGGGATCTTCTTGCTTGATAGGTCTTTCCATGTAGAGATGATGGGGCTGGATTGGAAGATAGACTTGCACCGGCACCTGCATCTGGAGGAGGTGGAGGTGGAGGCTGATGGACAGGCTTGGTGGGTCCTTCATTGAATTTTCTTTTCTGTTTCATTGCCTTTCTTTGATTTTGAGAATACTGCATCCATGGCTCTGTAATTTCACAGTTGTATTTGATGTAGTAGGGGATGTCATGGTCTGTGGCTCTAGCCATTGGAACTCTTTTCATAGCTTTTGATCTTGCTTTCCTCTTCCTTGCAATGGTTGCAGAGGAGTCATCAGAATCAGTAGCAAACTCATCTTCTGAACTCTGAGATTCATCATACGGATCTATGTACTTTCTTTTGGAGATCGGAAAAGTGATGGAGGCTGGAGTTGCTGAGGAGGTGACTGGAGGAAGATCTGCTGTCAGTGGGGAGGAGGAGTCTACTACTGCAGGAGAGGGAATAGCCTCAGGAGCCATAGAGACTGAAGAGGCTGGTTCCTGAAGGCCTGGTTCCTGAGGGCCTTGGGAGACATGGGTCTCAACTGCATCAGGTGTCTCAATTACTTCACCTGAAGTTTCAGCAGCTATTATTATTTCAACTTCATCACTAGCAGGAGCCACTGCTACCACTGCTACATCAGGGATCATGGTCTTCTGAAAAGGGATAATAGCCCTAGACAGGTCTTCTTGAAGCTGTTCTGAATTTTGAGGAGGAGCCTCAGATGCCAATGACTGAAGGTCTAAGGCACTGCTGATTATCTGAATTGAATCTGGAGGAGGAGCCTCAGATGCTATCTGAACTTCTGCTGCTGAGACTGTCTCTGAACAAGTCTGTACAAACTGAACTGTTGAAGGATGCAGCTCTTCTTCTGCTGGCATCTCCCCCTGCCTAGAATCAGTGGCAGCTGACTCCAGGCCCCCAGAAGAAGGGCATGCCAGATGAGAGGAGAGGGAGGAGACAGAGGCAGAGAGAGTTCTCAGGGAAAGGAGGAGAGGAGCCAGCTTGGCATCCAAGAGGGAGGAGAGCCTAGGGGCCAAAAGGTCAAAAATCTGATTGGCCAAGGGCAGGAGAGTTACTTGCTCAAGTGGGACTTGAGTAGAGGTAGAGGGAGTAGCAGAAAATGTAAATGTAGAAGATGTTGTGGGTGGTGCAGACAAGGGAGGGGTAACTGGTGCATGGATGGAGGAAAAAAGCAGTTCTGAAAAAGTTGATGAATGGTGGAAGTCATGAGGAGAGGAGGTAGAGGCATCCATGAAGGAGTCTTCATGAGTGTCAAAGGAGAAGAGGTCCTCATGAGATGAGGAATCCAAGCTTATGGGAAGGAAAGTTGTGTGTGGTGGAAGGGAGGATGCAATAGTGGAAATGGATGAAGGGATGGGTTGAGTGGATGAGAGGATTGTGGTTGAGGGGATGAAGGTGGATGGGAGGGAGAGGGAGGGAGATGGCCAAATCCCTGCTTCTGGACCAGTGGACTGAGGGAGAGTGACCTCTACAGTCCTGGTGTCTGCAGAAGTCCTCATTGCTGTTGCTGCCCTGGGATTCACAATTTTTCTGTCCCACTTGCCAATCAGTGCACAAGTGAGCCTCTTGGAAGCATTGATGTGCTTCTTTAAGGACACAAGCAGCTGGGGGCAGCAGTGGTTCAGAATCAACCCAAGAACCCTTCCAAAGTGGACAGAGTTCTTATCCAATTTCTTCTTAATCATTTCAAAAACAATCAATCCCCAGTTGGGATGTTTCTTATCCAAGATTGCAGCCATAAGGCAAAACTGATGCCTAGTAATGGCATCATGTGCAGTCCTCTTTGCACAGATTACTTTGCCTGTGATGTCCGCTAACAACCTATACTCAATAGCTAGGTTAACTTTTAGGAGTTTAGAGGGGTTACCAGCAGCATGCCCCATCCTGTCCAGCATCAAAGCATACTCTTCCACAGAGAGTTCTATTCCATCATCTCCAGCAGCAAAACTGAAAACTTCTGAGATGATTTGAGGTGAGATGGCTACCTCATTCCCTGAAATATTCCCGGTCAATGTATTGTTATCTGAGTTAACTGCTGTAAGAGTCCATTCTTTGATTTCCGACTCTGGAAGAGGGATCCTGGTTGTCATAAAGTTGACCAGGTGCTGCTCCTTGAAAAGTTCCAGAATATCCAGAAAGTACTGTGGTGATCCATCAAATGAGTCGAAGTCGATGTCGAAGCCTGAATCGAACTTCATGGCCGCCAAAGCACCTGCAGTGATTGCCATTTTCCTGCAAAAAAAATACCTTCCAAGATCAAGAGTAAAGTATTTGGAGGGAGAAAGCTTGAGCAGAAAATATGAAAGCGCAACTGCGAACGACGGAGAAAAATGATTTTATACTTAGGGTTCGACGCAGAAATGGAAAGAACGTCGAGCTCAGTTCGACGCTCTAAGACTCTAGGAGAACTGAAACGACTCAACAGCGTGCAGCTTAGGTCGACGTTCGACGCTTGGGCTGATGCTATACGTCGAGCTCAGGTCGACGTTGAACGAAAACGTCGACAGGAGAGAGAGAAACTCAAGAAGCCAGGGAGCTGTGAACTTAGTTCGACGCTAGAAGTTGAGTTCGACGTTCGACGCTTTTGAGGGCGACGGACCGTCGATCTCCGTTCGACGCAGCGTCGAGCTTAGTTCAGAGCTCAGAAAAACCACTCAGACAGGGAAATTTTGAAATGAAATTTTTCTTATTCCTGTTAATTATGGGTTTCAAAATCTTGGAGTTTTAATTTATGCTGTCTCCATCTAGCATTCCCAACTGATTGAGGAAGAAGAAGTGCTTCTTTTCATCCAAGGGCTTGGTGAAAATATCTCCTCTTTGTAGTTCAGTGGAAATGTATTCTAGTGCAATTTTCTTCTTTTCTACATTATCCCTTAAGAAGTGATGTCTGATCTCTATGTGCTTGGTCCTACTATGGAGAACTGGATTTTGAGCAATTGATATTGCACTGGTATTATCACAAAAGATTTTAGACATCTCTAAGTTGTAGCCATAGTCTAGGAGCTGGTTTTGAATCCACAAAATCTGTGAGCAACAACTGCCTGCAGCCATGTATTCAGCTTCAGCAGTTGATGTGGACACAGAAGTTTGTTTCTTACAGAACCAGGAGACAAGTCTATCACCAAGGAATTGACAAGTTCCACTGGTGCTTTTCCTGTCTACTCTACATCCAGCATAATCAGAATCTGAAAATCCAGTTAGATCAAATCCTGAGTCATGTGGATACCAGAGACCTAGATTAGGACAACTTTTTACATACCTAAGAATCCTCTTAACTAATGTGAGGTGGGACTCTCTAGGGCTTACTTGGAATCTAGCACAAATGCATGTGGCAAACATTATATCTGGTCTAGTAGCTGTTAGATAAAGTAATGAGCCAATGATTGCTCTATAGCTTGTCTGATCAACTGGTTTTCCAGATTCATCAGCATCTAAAACAGCATTTGTAGGCATAGGTGTTTTCATAGAGGATGCTTCAGACATTCCAAATTTCTTAACGAGTTCTCTTGCATACTTGGTTTGAGAAATGAAAATGCCATCCACATGTTGTTTAACTTGCAATTCTAGAAAGAAAGCAAGCTCACCCATGCTACTCATTTCAAACTTTGAGTGCATAAGTTGTGAGAAATTTTTGCATAAGTTTGAATCAGTAGACCCAAATATGATATCGTCTACATAAACTTGTACTAGTAGGGTATGGGACCTATGGGTTCTAACAAAGAGAGTTTGGTCTACTCTACCCCTTTTAAAATCATTTTCCAACAAAAAACAAGCTAAGGTCTCATACCATGCTCTAGGGGCTTGCTTGAGACCATATAAAGCTTTATGCAGTTTAAAAACATGATCAGGAAAGGTTGGAGAGATAAAACCTGGAGGTTGCTTTACATAAACTTCTTCCTTGATGTCTCCATTGAGAAATGCACTCTTGACATCCATCTGATATACCTTGAATCTCTTGTGAGCTGCATATGCAAGAAAGATTCTTATGGCCTCCAACCTTGCAACTGGTGCAAAGGTTTGGTCATAATCAATTCCTTCTTCTTGGCAATATCCTTGTGCAACAAGTCTTGCCTTGTTTCTCACAATTATTCCTTGATCATCCAACTTGTTCCTGAATACCCATTTGGTTCCAACAATTTGCTGGTTCCTTGGTCTTGATACTAATTCCCAAACTTTATTCCTTTCAAATTGATTCAACTCTTCTTGATTCATGATCCAATTTGGATCTTCTTGCATCTTGTATGGTTTGAGGCTCAATTTGAGAAAGAAAGCAAGTTGCATAATATTTTGATTAACTTGATTCCTTGTTTGCACACCTACTGAGATATCTCAATTACTTGAGACATTGGGTGATCTCTTGTTTTTGCAAAGTCAACAAGGGGTGTTGATGATGCACCAACCTGTGTTGTTGTTTCCTCTTGTGGAACAACAACTGGTTCTTCACTTTGTTGGCCTTTTGAACTTTCCAGAACCTGAGATTCCTCTTCATTGTCACTAAGTTCAGTGTCTTGCTGAATTGTTGAAGGTAATGACCCTTTGTCTGTGATGGTAAGCTGCTTCAGATTTTCTGAAATTGAATGTTCCTGCAAATTGCTTATGGTAGAAGTCTCCTTCTCCTTATAAGACATATTAGTTTCATCAAATGTAACATGCATGGATTCTTCAATTTTATTTGAGCACTTGTTAAAAACCCTATAAGCCTTGCTAGTCATGGAGTATCCCAGAAACACTCCTTCATCAGCTTTGGCTTCAAATTTAGCTAGGTATTTCTTGTCATTATTGTGAATGAAGCAAATGCAACCAAAGATTTTGAAGTAATTTACTTTAGGTTTCTTCCCTTTGAGTAACTCATAGGGAGTCTTACCCTTTAGTTTATGTATCAGGCTTTTATTCAAAACATAGTTGGAGGTGTTCACAGCCTCTGCCCAAAAGATTAGAGGAAGGTGAGCATCTGTCAACAATGTTGTGGCAGATTCAATAAGGGTTCTGTTTTTCCTTTCAACTACCCCATTTTGTTGAGGAGTTCTTGGAGCTGAGAAAGTGTGCCTGATACCTTCCTTCTGGCAGAACTCTAGCATAAGAAGAGAATCAAACTCTGTCCCATGATCACTTCTGATCAGGGCAATGTGAGTATTGAACTCAATCTGTATGCCTTTGAGAAAATCTGTCAAAATCTTGAAGTTATCAGACTTCTTCCTCAGAAAGAACACCCAAGTGAATCTTGAGAAGTCATCTACAACTACTAAAGCATAAGATTTCCCTCCTAGGCTTTGTACATTAATTGGTCCAAAAAGGTCCATGTGCAATAAGTACAAAATTCTAGGTGAGTCACTCTTATTAAGTGACTTGAAACTGTTTTTAGTTTGCTTGCCTAACTGACAGGCCTTGCAAAGTCCTTCCTTCTTGTAGGGACCAGAAGGTAGTCCTCTAACAAGGTTGTCTTTGGATAACTTAGCAATGGTTCTAAGGTTCACATGTCCTAGTCTTTTATGCCAAAGTTCATTAGGTTTGCTAAGTGAGTTAAATAAACATATATCTACTTTAGATGAATTGAAATCAACTAGGTATATGTTATCTTGTCTATTACCAATTAAAACAATGTTGTTGTTTAATGCAATATTGCATGCTGAGTTGGTAAACCAAACCTGATAACCAGCATCACATAGCTGGCTGATGCTGATTAAGTTGTGCTTTAGTCCTTCCACATAGGCCACTTTCTTAAATGTGATTGACCCTATCTTGACTTGGCCATAGCCTTTTGTTTGTCCAAAGTTTGAATCTCCAAAGATTACTTTGGGTCCATGTTTAGCTTTGAAGGACACAAGGTTCTCCTTGTTGCCAGTCATGTGCTTTGAGCACCCACTATCCAAGTACCACTGCTGGTTCTCACTTGGATAGGTCTTTATCTGCACATACAACAAATCAATTGTTTTTGACCCAGTTTACCTTGGGCCCTTTTTGATATCCTCTAAATTCTGAAATAAAAGACATCTCAGGTTGACTCTTATAGCCTACAGGATGATATCTCCTAGGAGGTATGATCCATTCAGCATAAGGGTTAAAGTGATGAGATGTGGAGCTGGAATTGAATTTTGAATTAACCCTTGAGAACTGAGTTTTGCTCTGAACTCGGCTCGACGCACGTCGAGCTTCGGTCGACGGACTCTGGTGAGTGCGTCGAGCTCCATTCGACGGCGAAGGCTTGCTTTGTTCAGAAGGTAGAGGGCGTCGACCTGAGTTCGACGTTTTCTTGCGATTACGTCGAGCTCTGGTCGACGTCCGTCGAGCTTCGTTCGACGCTTTTTGTCCAGTTTCCTGGGTTAAGTCAGCATTCTTCCTAGCCACTATCAAGACTCCTTTAACTTTGTCACTGGTAAATTTGATTGGAGTTGTCAGTACTATGGGTTGGCTGGATGAAGCACCCAAGCCCAGTGTACCATTCAATCTTGAGTTCACTGTACTTGTGATGTCCATTAATTTGATACTTCTCCCATTAAGGGTTTCTTCAAATTGTTTGGCCTTAGATAGCTCACCTTTCAGTGAAGCTATCTCCTCCCCACACTGCTTCAACTCTTCTAAGAGTCTAAGATTATCTGAGTTAACGGATTTGCATTCAATCAATTGTTCTCTAAGAGTTATAATTAACTTTTGAGATTCAATCAAGTCAATGCACATAGATTTGAATTCAGATTTAAATTCATCAGAATTAAAATCAAATGAATCTATTACCTGATCCTCAGTAAGTTCCTGATCAGATAGGTAGTCAGCATCAGGCTCTGAATCAGTGTTCTTTTGAGATGCACTGATGGCCATCATGCAGAATCCTTTTTCTTCTGCATCATCCTCATCATCACTAGAGCTGGATGATGAATCAGACTCATCAGAGTCACTCCAGGATTCAGCCACAAATCTTTTTCTGGTGTGCTTGCTGTTGCTGGAGGAAGGCTTGTCATGGTATTTCCTTGACTCCTTATCCTTCCTTTTATCTTTTCTTTCCTTCTTGTCCCTTCTGTCTTTATCTTGATTTTCTGGACAGTTGGGGAAAATGTGTCCTGGTTTCCTGCAGCCAAAGCAGATAATATCTTTATTAGTAGATCTGTCATACCTTGGCTTGTCTTTGTCTTTGGATGACCATCTTCTGAAGTTCCTTTTATTCAGCTTATTGAACCTTTTGACCAGTAGGCTCATAAGCTCTTCATTTCCCAACACCTTTTCTTTAGGTTCTTCTTCCTGTGCTTTGAAGGCAATGGTTTTCTCAACCTTTTCTGTTGGTGTGGATGTCTTCTGCTCTTCTTCTCTCTTCTTAATGAATTGCTCATAACTCTTGAGCTTTCCTAGAAGAGCTTCTGTGGATAACTCACAGACATTTCTTCCATCTTTAATCGACCAGATTCTTGAGTCCCAAGAGCTAGGGAAACAAGTCAGTATCTTGTCATTTATCTCAGTGAGAGATATGTCCTTTTCTAGTGATCTAAGCTCACTGATGATTAGGCTCAGTCTGTTGTACATGTCAGCAACTGACTCAGACTCTGCCTTTTTGAAGTTCTCATACTGGGTGATGAGGTAGGATCTCCTATCCTTTCTTTCATCTGCAAAACCTGATACAATTTCTGAAAGTTTTTCCCAGATCTCTTTGGCAGTATTGCATTCAGCTACTTTCTGGAAAATGTCATCTGACATGGTTTGAGCCAAGATGTTCATGGCTTTAGCATCTGCTGCCTTCCACTTCTTTATGTCAGCATCAGTTCCTGAAGGAGGAGGAACAGCTGATGTACTTGTTTCTGTGGGAGGCCTTGGACAATCTGTCAACACAGAATTAAAGATGTCCTCATCAAATGAATTCATGTAAAGTTTAATCCTTGCTTTCCATAGTACAAACTTAGAGAGATTGCACATAGGAGGTCTGGTGCTAGCAAAGTCCTTGTTTTGTGCCATGAGTTTTAAAGATAAGTAAAACTAAGGAAAATAACCCTTTGAGAGAAATGATCTTATCAGGGATCTTTTGATCCAGGTGTTAGCCTGTATGAATGATCAACCTCCCTCTGATACCAATTGAAAGTGCAGGATAAGATCAATCCTAACTCTAGAGGGGGGTGAATAGAGTTATTTAAAATAGTTTTGCAAATAAAAACTTGAGTGGAGAGAAAGTTTAGATTTACTTAGTGTATGGTGCTATAGCAAATAATCAGAGTAAAAAGAAATTCACAGCACAAAGCAAAACACAAAGAAACAAGCAATCCAGACGACACAAGGAGCTATAGTGGTTCCCCAAAATCCTGGGTAGTCCACTCTTCTATCACCCTTGATAGGAATCCACTTCAAGATGAGTTGATCAGGTGTCTTGAGCACCAGAGAGTTTTGACCAGGTTCTCACAACCAAAGGAGCTGATTTTGACCAGGTTTCAGCAAAACCAAAGGTAACTTTTGAAGGGAGTTAAAACCCTGTACAGAAAGAAAAATAAAAGGGGTGATGTTGTCTTCTCTATCAACAAGTAGAGAGAAGCAAAGTGGATCTGTAGATGTTGTCAAAGCTCCCCCTGAGATCAAGAAGTAGTTCAGGAAGGAGAGCTCTGCACAAGGGTGACAGGTCTTCAAAGATCTGATTTGCTCCAGCAAGGGATGATCCAAGAAAGTTGGATGGTTGTGTCTGAAGCAATCAGAATTCCTGTGAGTGAGCTTTCAAAACAATATCACAGAGAGAGAGCAGCTGAAGTCCTGTATTGTTGTTCTATATGTCTCTGTCTAGCTGAATGAATAATATATCTGAGTCTTCTTCTTCCTTTTTCTTTGATAGCCGTTGGCAGTCAGCATTAAATGCTTTCCTTAAATGTCCATGCCTCAAAGGAAATGTCAGGACAGACATTCCTTAGAAAATTCCTTGAGACATGCACCAGATATGCTGTAACGGCCAATAAATCTTCAGCATTAATTGTCTGACAGAAGGAATTTGAATTCCTATTCAAAACTGACGGAAGTCTGGAAAACGTCGAGCTCACAGTAAAACGTCGATCTGAGCACGACACACGTCGGCCAGAGAGTGTTTTCTGTAAGCAGAACTGGGTTCGACGGAACGTCGAGCTGAGGTCGACTCCACGTCGAGCTGAGGTCGACTCTGCGTCGAGCTGAGATCGACTCTGCGTCGAGCTGAGATCGACTCTGCCTCGAGCTGAGATCGACTCTGCGTCGAGCTGAAGTCGACTACGCGTCGAGCTGAAGATTACTCTAACTAGCCTATGTGACCTTTATAACAACAAGGAGGTCACAACACAAAATCCCTATAGAAATATAGTCATCCTGATCCAAATAGTAATAGGGTGTTCCAACAGTAACGCTCAAGACCAGTGCGTGTAGCGTATGGTACTGAAAATGGCGGAAAAAACGGCTCGTTCTGGAATGATGGTGGCTGTTACTGATTAAGTCACGCCAGGGGTTCACCCCCGTGACCTGGGCGTGACTACTCGAAATGGTCATTGGCTGAAACTGGCTATCATAACTCCGGATCCCGCCTAGGGCCTGGATGGGACGCCTTCCTTGTCACGCCCGTGACAGGGTTGTGTAACAATAAATGACGTGACACTTCATTCTGAACAGCGGACACGCCTACCTAGCACACCTGTGACCAGAGCGTGTAATATTAATCTGACGTGGAAACAACTTTCTGGAGCGGAGGCGGTACATGTTCCGTGACTGAGGTCACGCCCGTGGCCAGGGCGTGTAAAACTGTAGTTCTCAGAAAACCTTCAGAATTTTTCCCTATTTACATCAGTGAGCTCCAGATTTATATTGGCAGCCCAGAATTTCCTGAATTACAAAAAGAAGAAAATTAGGTACTTAAATTAGAGAAAGATAAACAAAATTCGATAAAATATAAAATAAAAACTATAATAAAAATAAGATAAAATATGAGTCATAAAATACCCTCATACTTAACTCTTTGCTAGTCCCGAGCAAACAATCTCTTATAGAGAGTAGATATTATTCAAAACAATAAAATAATATTTGAACCTAAGGAGTAAAATGCGAGGTATTATGCCTTTGCGCGTAGCGATTTCAACAAAAAAATCTACTCAGCACACAAATTAGCATATGAATTTCAAAAGACGTTTCTACTAATTATTTGTACTTTTAAAAGGAAAGTCGATAAATCAAAAGATTGAATTTAAAGAGGGAGTAACATGTTTTCTACAATCAATATTATGCAAAATCTAAAACCCGGATACCCTCTAAAGAAATTCATCAATGACGATGGACATAGGCTTGCCCTTTCACACTCTCACCACAACACTAGTACAACTCATAAACACAAATCAATAGGGCTTACTTAGGTTGAAATGTTAGTCTTCGGTTAAGGGTAAGGTAAACAAAGATAAACACGATGTCTAGCACATAATAAACCAACATCGAGCTTCTAAGTAGATCAACACGTAGTTCAAACTCTTTGGCTATCTATTTTTTTTGAACATCACATACATACTTTTTCTATATTCTTTACTCATGCTTGAATTTTTTAAGATTTTTGCTTTTGTTTTTTTTTTAATTTTTTCACAATTCTTTTTTTTTTAATTTTTTCAAGCAAAATGAAGAATATCAAATATCATCATAACCATGATTTGTGAACAATACACATTTCAAAAGTTTTAAGCTCTTTTTTAAAAAAGTGTGCAAATAAGAAACTATTTCGGCCTTGGTTAAATTATGGTGGGCTAAAACAAAAGAAAGGGTAAGCTCAAAATGACTAAGCAAAGGTAAAATATTGGGGTGCGGATAGAAAAAGATCAAACGAGCCAAAAGAAATGCCTAAATCTTTTTCATGCCAATGTTAATACTTATGCAAATGTCTTGAGAGTTGCTTGAGGCAAGTTTTAGACATCGAGAATGAATAAACCATTTTGGACTCGCTTAATATTTCTCAAGTCAACTTCTACAAACTCATTTAAGCAATTTTGGATTTGACTAGTTTAAAATTTTAAGTAGAATAAACCGTATTTACATACCAAGAAAAAGATAAATCTGACAGTATGCTGAATAGTTAGTTCTACACAAAATTCTATTAACACTTGCGCTTGACTAAAAACACAACATGACCAATAGTTCTACTCCAAAATTCAAGAAAATCTAATAAAGCATGAAAATTATCTAAACACTAAGAAGAAAATTAATTTGGCTAAGAATTTTGCAAACGAGTAGGCATAAAAATAATGATTTCTCAAAATAAGAAAATAAAATATAATTTTATAAATAATTTTTTTTAAAAAAATATAATCCATTATTAATTTGATAATTAAACAAACTCGCTTTTTTGAAAGAAGTGCCCATAACTATCATAGTATCCTCCCCCCTATTACTTAAATAAAACATTGTCCAAAATATTTGAAAAGATTAGAAGTAAGAGAACTTCCTTGAAGAGGAGGCGAGCAAAGCACCAAAGCGATCCGAAAAACAACTTAAACACAAAACAATTTGATAGCATGGTTTAATTAAAAAACATATCTTGATAGTTCATTAAAAAATAGGTACAATGAGATAATAAAATAGATACAAAGTATGAAACGATACATGATATGCTGAAAGAAAACAAACGAACTACTCATCATCACTATCATCTCTACTGGGCCGGAATTGAGTGCGCAGAAGCCCGAATTCCTTTTCAAAAATTGTCTTGGTAGTTTCCTGTGTTGACGTAATAGTGTCGAGCCTACCCTCGAGCTGTGTAAATCCGGTGTCATAGCAGGCATCTAACTTATCCATTCTCATGTGAAGGGCTGCAAACTGACGATCCCAATAGAACGAAGGGCCAGGCATCGGAGATGAAGGCTGTGATGAAGGAGGATGCTGGGAAGAGGAAGGAGGGTCGACGCGATGGACTCCAAAATCCAGATCGAATGACATCCCACCTACTGCCGTAGGAACAGCCTGATATTGACCATCATGACGCCGAACAAAACCGAGGGCTTGGAGATTCTGAACCCGAATGGGGATTGGAGTCTGAAGGGAGGTCATTCACGGAAGGGAGTCATACACTCCATCATCTTGACGAGATGAGTGATATAGTTCCCTCCGTGAACAGTCGCTAATCAAGCGTTTTTGGCTTGGTGGCAGAAGAAGGTGGCTAGTACTTCACCTAGGTTGAGGGGCACATGATTGTGCATGCTGTAGAGGCATAATAGATCCTTTTTGGTGACTACGCCGTGGCTGTCAACGCATCCGGAGATAGAGAACGAGAGGAGGTTGTGAACGATACACAAAGTGGGGGAGACAAGGTGACAACCCTTTGATCATTTTGGAGTGTAAGGGGCAACATCGTTACTTATTTCTAACTAGAAGGCGAGCGGATTGAAATCATCGGGGAATTTTGTAATGAGGTTGTTGTAGGCAGGAGAGAGAGCAAACGCCTCATCGTAGAAACCCATAATTATACTAAGCTGCCGGATAGGAAGTCGATACGGGATGCTACCCATACGGAAGGAGATAAGGTCGTCGTATGCGGACTATTGTAATTCGAAGGAAGAGAGGAACTCAATTGTGAGTTTGAGAAAAGCGCCCTCATTGATGGCGAAGAGTTCACTCCATCCCAGAGTAGAGATGAATTCACAGACAAAATCCGCGATGCCGAAAGTTGTGAGGATGGCCCAATTAGGGATCCAGAAGACTCCACGGCTTGGTGCTAAGGCGAGCTCACGACTTTCTCTGGGTAGGAGTGTAAAAGTCAATTATAGCAGCCAGAGCAATAGGATCCTCGGGATGCTCAGATGAAGAGGCGGTTGAATGGGAGTGGTGACACGGGATGTTTGTGTTGGGTTTTTGGGGATGACACAACAGTTGTGCACGCAGCTAAAATAAGAACAAGAAAAACCCAAACGAGTTCAGATCTAGAAATATTCATGAATCAATAAGTAAAGCTTGTTGTAATAAAATTACCTTTGAGGGATTGAGTCAATACTCAACCTAGATGCTCCAAAAGATTCCAACCAGTCACTAGCGGCTTGAGTCTTGAGCGCAGAAAGTTTATCCACGCCTCCACAGGAAATCCACATGATCGGGAGAACCCGTAGAAACTTGCCGCACAAGTTCTAGGTCCGGAGAGGACACTCAGTGTCTCCACAGACTGATAGGTCTGTTGAAGGAGAGGCGGCGACGACACTCGCCCAGATCGGGATCGAGCACGGCGACGGGATCGGCAAAACGCTTCCGTCAGCTTTTAGTGCTTCCGTCTTTTCGCACAGTGACGGCTCGTGTGCTTAGACAGAAAGAATAATCGCATACTATTCAAGCCCTAATGTTTCATATTTATACTCAAAGGGAATAAACAAAGCAGCCCGTCGCTAATCGCAAACCCAGGACTTAGACAAAATAGACCTTCGACCAGACAACAGTTTGTCTGGACGACTCGTCGAATATCTATAGGATATACGACGAATCGTCGAGTATCAATTTATACTCGTCGAATCGTTGAGTATCTTATAGCACATACGACGGACTCAACGCCATCCTTAGCTGAAGCCCAGATTCGTCGAACGACATTCGTCAAACTGCATTCGTCAAGCGGCATTCGTCGAACGACGCACGACTTCTGTGCCAAGGCCAGATTCGCCAAACTGCATTCGTCGAACGGTATTCGTCGAATGACGCACGTCTTCTGCGCCAAAGTCCATATTCGTCGAACGACATTCGTCGAACGACATTCGTCGAACGACATTCGTCGAACGACATTCGTCGAACGACATTCGTCGAACGACATTCGTCAAACGACATTCGTCGAACTGCATTCGTCGGACTGCATTCATCGAACGACGCACGACTTCTGCGCCAAAGGCCAGATTCATCGAGTAAACGTCTTTACTCGACGAATCGCTGAGTGGACTCAACGCTTAAGTGCGACAGTCAACGAATCAACACTTGATACTCGATGAATTGTGAGTCAACTCAACACACTCAACGCCATCATTCGATGAGTTAACACTTAACTCGATGAAAGCGTTGACTGGTCTCAATGCACACAACGCTTTTGCCTTAGAACATTTTAGTCCCTTTTGCTCATCATATGAGCCATATCATACAGATCCAAACTCCCAATTTCTCCACAATCTTATGTGCGACCCTGATAGACTCATACTGAGTTGGCAGTGAGGCTACATGCTTGAGCACTTCCAGATCACTATGGTAGAACCAACAGTCTCCCACTTGATCTAGAAAGTATAAAATAAAAGCTTCACAAATAATGAGCGACATCTAGCAATATATCATTACTCCCCAAATAGTAAGAGTTTATAAACTCATAAGCCATTGTGATCAATGTTACAGTGTTGTCATGTCCCTTCGTCCCTTACATTCGGAAAGAACTAGAGGTATAGACCGTGTCACCCTCATAATTTCTCAATCCCAGTTTCCTGATCTATAATGGACTTTCAGAAATTGGTGACTTCAATATCATATATTAACTCAACCAAACATGATCATGCATTTCTAAGACCCATTCCATCAAGGGGCCCATGGATGCAACTCCTGTCATATAGGTGGACAAATCCCATCTCTGCTCACATGCAAACACCCAAATGATTCATAACGTACCCAATATCCACCTTTATCATCCAAATTTCTCAAGACTGGACTTTTGATGGCATCAAAGCACGCTCTTCCTCACTCGATGAAAGCTGTGACTTCAGGTCAAAGGACCACAAACACCATTGCCACTTGAGCCATACTTGTGACACGTTCATATAACTATCCACAAAGTATTCTCACTGTGGGTCTGTCCAGTACAACTTGTTAATAACAAGTACCCATGTGATGACTTAATATCACAATATCATGACATTTGAGGACGGGTCTTCAGTCAACACACATGCTAGTCGTAAAGGCATCATCATCGCCCTTAGCTTCTAAGATGATACAACGACAAGTGACTTTTAAGAATGAAGCTTCTAGGATCATAGGTTCTCACATCAAGTCACTACTTAACCTATGGAAGCAAACATTTTAAGGGCATTTATTTTAGTTTACTATTCTATCACAATAGAAATAATAACACTATAAAAGAACTTGCCAAAATATATAAATGAAATGCATATATTACTTTTATTCATCAAATGAAAAAATTACAGCCAACAAACATACAATCCACAAGACTCAAACTAGAGTTGATCATTCAGGTATCGTATACTCATTGATCTAACATAACCATCATGCTTTCTCTATGCGAGAGGCTTTGTCAGTTGATCTGTAATATTTTCATCAGTCGGCACTCTGCATATGCTCACATCTCCTCGATCGACAATCTCTCGAATTAGATGGAACCGCCGAAGTATGTGCTTGGAGCGCTGATGAGATCTAGGTTCCGAAGCAAGTGCAATTGCACCGTTGTTGTCACCGTAGAGAACTACAAGACAAACAATGCTAGGAACTACATCTAACTCATCAATGAATTTCCTAATCCATACAGCCTCCTTCGCTGCATTTGCAGCGGCGATATACTCGGGCTCAGTTGTAGAATCGACAACTGCATCCTACTTGGAACTCTTCCAGCTAACAATGCCTCCATTCAAGCAAAACACAAAACCTGACTGAGACTTTGAATCGTCCCTATCAGCTTGGAAGCTAGCATCCGTGTAACCACTTACAATGAGCTCTTCCTCTTCGTCGAATACAAAGAACGTATCCTTAGTCCTTCTCAAGTACTTGAGGATATTCTTGACGACATTCTAGTGACTTTCACCAGGATCAGACTGGTACCTGCTAGTCATGCTCAAAGCATAAGAGACATCGAGTCTAGTGCATATCATTGCATACATGATTGACCCAATTGCCGAAGCATATGGAATCAACTTCATGCGGTCCTTATCTTCACAAGACTTGGGACACTGGTCCTTAGAGAGACTCACACCATGAGACATGGGCAAGAATCCTTTCTTGGACTCAACCAAGCTGAACCGTTTCAACACCTTGTCAATGTACGTACTTTGGGTCAAACCCAGTAACTTCTTCAATTTATCTCTATAGATATTAATACCGAGTATATAAGTCGCTTCCCCTAAGTCCTTCATCGAAAAGAGTCCCCTAAGTGTTGGGTATTGTATCCACAATGTACCTGATTTAAAGAAGCCCCTGGACAAGCTAAGTTGAATTGACAATGTATTTGACGATCTTCTATCAAGTTGTGCTTGCAGCTATTTCATGCTAAGTACATACCAATGCCAGGGTGCAGTGAGTCAATATACACGGGTCTGCGCAACGTAATCTCTCGTTGAGCAGATCAGTGTGTTGACTCACGTGTGCTCTCTCTATTGGAGTGTAATTATTTTCAAGTACAGGATTAAGGCAGATCAAGAGCAGAAGGAGTAAAGAGGGGTCAAAGACCAAGTATTCAATGGAAGGAAGAGAAAATTCGTCTAAGTCAAAATCGACAGGAATCACTAAGTGATTCTCGCCGACTTCGGCGAGAATCGTTTGTGATTCCCGCCGATTCGACGAGAATCAATCTGCATTCCCGCCGACCTCTTCCGGATGACTATTTTCCTACAGGAATTCTGCTAAGGCAGAATCGACGGGAATCACCAAGTGATTCTCGCCGACTTCAACGGGAATCGTTGTGATTCCCGCCGAATCGACGAGAATCAGTTTGCATTCCCGCCGATTCCCACCGGCTGACAAGGTTTCCAACTGGAATTCGGCCAAGGCAGAATCGACGGGAATCGTGAGTGATTCCCGCCGACTTCGACGGGAATAATCACCGATTCTCGCCGATTTTGCCTTGGGCAATTTTCGTCTGTTCGCTGGATCGAACCAAGAGACCGTGCGCTGTTTTGGCCGGGGCTAGGGCTTTTCCTTGTGGGCCCTACAACGGTCTTTTAGGGCTGGCTCGGGTATATATACATGCGTATTTCGAACCTCTACAGTAACTCATTCACGCGAAATCAAAAAGCCGACGCCGTGCCCTAGCAGATCGCGGAAAATCGCCGATCGCTGTCGCCGCTCGCAAGCTCGTCGTCGCCACAGATCTCAGAGCTTCTTTGATCTTCCGACGACAGTACCGAGGCTAGCAGTGCGTCTCACGCATCTCTTTTGAGATCTCTTGTCTCTCGATTCGTTGAACGAGGTTAGTTCTTCATTCCGAATCAATTGAGACGACTGATCCGACTGAGATCGTTCGTAGACCTTGCTTGCTTCGTCAAGAAGTTTGGATCTACAAAGCATCGCCGCCGCACTCACTTGCCGCCGCCGATCTTGACAAGATCCTCTCCAAGAGAGAAGTCTGGTTGTGGATTCCTCGTTATCTTCAAGCAAGCTTCAAAGAACGAGGAAGGACATCGGGATCTACAAAAGCGTTGTTTGTATTTTCTAATACATTCTATTTTTGGTTTTGTTGTAAATGAATTTTTATTCCTAGTTGTAAGGGTTGGGTGCAACCCGTGGTGGTGGAGTTGTGACTCCGTTGTTGGAAGGGTTCCTTTCGTAGTGTGAGGATTGGATTTCAATCCGGTTGGAAAAGTGACGGAGTCGTCCCTTGGTGGGATATAGGTCGAAGGGGGAAAATAGACGTACCCAAATCGGGGAACCACTATAACTTTTTGTGTGTTTTTCTGTGCTGAGTATGTTAATTTGTGCATGTTAATTTAATTCCGTAAAAGACTGCACGTCACCTAGTCCCCCCCACATAGGTGGCTTTAGTCGACACTAGATACTTTCAAGTGGTATCAGATGGAGGTTACTCGTCAATAAGGTTAACACCTTGAGTAAGATCCTGTGTCTAGTGTCAAGAGGAAAGAAGATCTCGGGAATGGACGGACTCAAGTACTCAGGAAAGATCCTAGTGTGCACAAAGCTGAACTTTCCCATTTGGAAGGAAAAGATCAGGTTCTACATGGAAGCAGTCAACCCTCGACTCTTCATGGTAGTGGAAGAGGGACCTTATATCCCCACTAAGGCCTCCACCATTGATCCGACCAAGATGGTGCCGAAAAAGCTCTCCGAAATGGATAAGGATGAGATGGTGCTAGTCGGTCTAGACAAGAAGGCTCAGAACATTCTTGTCAGCGCCGTCGATGACTCCATGATGCAGAACTTCAGCAACTGCAGGACTGCCAAGGACATATGGCACTGCCTGATCATTCTGATTGAAGGCACAGATGAAGTAAGGGATGATCGAAGATCCCTTCTGAACCAGAAGTATGAGGCCTTCAGGCAAGGTCCCAAGGAAGAAATCGGAGTGACATTCGAGAACTTCCTGAAGATCGTCAATGCTCTGAAGGGTTATGGCAGAGTGTTCACCGATGGTGAACTAAATGACAAATTCCTTAGATTCCTCACTAAGGAATGATACACCAAGATCTGCGCCATCAGATAATTTGGCAAGCTGGCAGAAACTGATCCCCAGATTATGTTTGGGAAGCTTATGTCCTATGAGCTTCAGCTGAACACCAGGAAAGCTGAAGAAGAAGCCGATAAAGCCGCGACCAAAGAAAAGACTGTAGCCCTGAAAGCCAATCACTCAAGGAAAGGCAAGGGTGCAGCCTCGTCCCGCTCTTGGAAAAAGGATGAGGAAGAAGACTCTGAGCCATGCTCTTCCGGCTCAGAGCTATCTGAAGAAGAATTCTCCCTCATCACTCGAGATTTCAAGAAGTTTCTCAAGATGAGGAATCTAAGAAAGAGAGACGGCTCCTCCTCTAGACATCAGAAGAAGAATTACTCTTCTGACAGGTATGAATCTAAACAGAACAAACATCGCTCTACTGACATTATTTGCTTTGGATGCAATAAGCCAGGCCACATCGTTGCTGACTGCCACCAAAGCAAGAGAGATAAGGGGAAGGGAGAGGAGCACAGGTCCTCTAGAGATAAGAAGAAGGTGAGGAGCTACATTGCTAAAAAGCCAAAGACACTGAGTGAATCTGATTCCTCAGACTCCAGTGATGATGAGGAAGCCTACTTCGGGCTAATGGGTCGCTCCGACTCAGAAGGAGACTGCCCCCCATTTACTGGGAAGGTAAAAGATCGTACCCCCCTCTCTGACTCTGACTCTGAGTCTTCTGAAAATGATCACGAGGACAGCCCATCTGCCCGTGAAGCTGAGCTCCTCGAAAAGTATGAGCTTCTGCTCAATACCTTTGAGGAATGCCGCAAGAGGTTTAGGGCTCAAAAAAAGGAAGTCAAATTCCTTAAGGCTGAGGGTGTGTCCCTAAGAGAAGAGATCACTAGCTTGATTTCTCTCCGACAGGAACACCTGGACCTGACTTCTGAGCACTCAGAGTCTCTAAGGCTCCTTGACCAAAAACATGAAGAAATCAACAAGTTGGAAGAACAGCTTGCGGCAGAAAGGAAGATTGTCAAAAGCTTCTCCATGCCCAAGACCGTTCTTCCTCTGGTTGATGAATTCTCTGCTCAGGCTAAGGGGGCTGGCTTAGGGCATGTGGGTGTGCCTGGTAAATCATCCAGGAGAAACAGAAAACAGAGGAAAAATAAGGCTGCTAAGAAGGCCTCTGCTGCAGAAAAGGGAAAGGCCCCACTCGATCCTGTCTCATTCAGAAAGCCTGGCTTTCCTTGCAATGAGAAGGACTTTGAGTCAACCTATGTCCACTTCTTCCGGCCCTCGGTTGAAAAGCCCAAGAGCCGGTATGATGGTTGGGCCTTCCCCCAAAACTACGGTGAGAGTGTCTTCAATGCACCTTATGAGGAAATTCAAGTGGAGAATTATGGCCACTTCTTTAGCGGCCATAATAGGAAGCAGACACCAAAGGCCAAGCCTGTTATACTGAAGGAACAAGAAGTGAAGAAATCGTGTGACTGCTGTCATCATGATGCCTCCACCTCCAGATCCAAGGCCCCGGATGGACCCACCGTTCCAAGGGTGAAGCAGGAGCCTAGGAAACGGTACAATAGGTTTGACTGTTGGTGCTGTGGCAAAGTTGGTCACTTTGCCGTGGATTGCTGGTTTAATCCAATATTCAACGAGACTCCTCATGTTAGCAATGCGAGGCCGACCACTCGTAGGGTTAACCACCCGAGGGGGAGTGTGCTAACAAGGAATCTAGGACCCAAGTTCGATTGGGTTCCTAAGGAAAACTAATTCTGTTTTGCAGGTATGTCCAAAGGCCACCAAAACGCCTATCTGGTACTTGGACAATGGATGTTCTCGGCATATGACCGGGACAAGAAGCTTGTTGCGTGATTACTCCCCAGTCGAAAATGGACCCAAAGTCATCTTTGGAGGATCTGATCGAGGAGTCACCAGAGGTTATGGTATTATTTCCAACGGTGTATTCTCAATCACTAACGTGGCCTATGTTGAAGGGTTAAACCATAACCTGATCAGTGTAAGCCAGTTGTGTGATAAAGGATACGACGTTATGTTCTGCAAGGATAAGTGCTTGATAATATCGTATGCCTCTTCGGAGACAGTATTAACTGGCATTAGGAGCAAAAATATCTTTTGCTTAAATTTTCTTAGCTTACACTCTTCTACCCCCGTGTGCGTGGTAGCAAAAGGCAGTGCATCTCTTTGTGAACAATGACACAAGAGATTAGCACATATTAATTTCAAGACTATTAATATGTTGTTTTCCAAGAATTTAGTAAGGGATTCCCCTACTATTAAGTGCATCAAAGATAGCCCCTGTCCTGCATGCCAGAAGGGCAAACAGACTCGGGCTACCTTTAAGGGCATTGCAGACAAAGACTCCTCCAGATGTCTTTATCTTCTGCATATGGACTTGTTCGGTCCAGTGCAAGTTCATAGCTTAGGAGGCAAATCGTATACGCTAGTGATGGTTGATGATCACTCTCGATTTACGTGGGTGTTTTTCTTGAAACGAAAGTCAGATACGTTTGACATCTTCACTAATTTTATCAAGCAGATTCAGAACGAACTTAACTACTCCGTGGTCAAAATCAGAAGTGACCATGGAACAGAATTCGAGTCTGGTGCTATGAGAGAATTCTGTGAAGAACATGATATCTTTCATGAGTTTTCCTCCCCGCGTACTCCTCAGCAAAACGGAGTTGCGGGGAGGAGAAATAGAACGCTCATTGAAGCATGTACGACAATGTTGAATGACGCTTCTCTTCCAGAGTACTTCTGGGCAGAGGCTGTCAATACGGCTTGTCATGTGCAGAACTGAGCATTGATCAACAAGAATCATCGTAAGACGCCTTATGAGCTACTGAAAGGCAGGAAACCGACCATGTCCTATTTAAGGATTTTTGGCTGCAGATGCTATGTACTCAATAACGAGAAGTACCCACGTACTAAATTCGGAGAAAAATGCTTCGAAAGCATCTTCATGGGCTATAGTAGCCATAGTCGGGCATATAAGGTCTTCAATAAGAAAATCCTAGTGGTATAGAAGTCCATTAATGTTGTTTTTGATGAAAGAAGCTTGCTTCATAGCAATTCTTCTAGTGGCATCATTAAAGATGCAGGTGCAAGGCTTGAACAGCTAAGTCTCGATGAGACTGCAAAAGGTGCAACTCCCAAGTACGTCAAGGTTTCCACCTCCACGCCAACTGGAGAAGGTTACGATCAGAATGGAGAAAATCTCCCAGAAGAGGGAGGAGCCCAAGAAGCTGTTAGAGCTCCAGATGCCAGACTCTTAGAGCTCCGACACGTGAGAGATCATCCTAGAGATCAGATCATAGGAGATCCTCGTGACGGTGTCAGAACTCGCAGAGGTACAATTAACGAGATTTTGCACCTTTGTTTTCTGTCACAGGTTGAGCCAAAGAAGTTCGACGAAGCAAACAATGATGCGTCATGAATATTTGCCATGCAAGATGAACTGCATCAATTCGAACGATGCAACGTCTGGACGCTTGTTCCCAGACCAAAGAACCAGAATGTGATCGGTACTAAGTGGATCTTCAGAAACAAACTGGATGAACACGGTGTCATCATCAAGAACAAGGCCAGACTAGTGGCTCAAGGGTACAGACAGGAGGAGGGGATTGACTTCGACCAAACCTTTGCACCAGTTGCAAGGCTGGAGGCGATCAGATTGTTCCTGACATATGCCTCTCACAAAGTATTCACTGTCTATCAGATGGACGTGAAATCTGCGTTTCTAAATGAAAATTTTAAAGAGGAAGTATATGTCGCGCAACCCCCAGGTTTCTTTAATCCATCGCTCCCTACTCATGTTTATTTTCTTAATAAAGCATTATATGGCTTAAAACAAGCTCCTCGAGCTTGGTATGAGACTCTGTCTAGCTTTCTTCTTGAGAACAAGTTCTCGAGAGGAAAAATAGATAAGACATTGTTTCTTAGGGAAGTCAAAGGCAAGATCTTGCTGATACAAATCTATGTCGATGACATAATATTCGGCTCAACGGACAACAATCTTTGCAAGAAGTTTTTTAAACTTATGCAAGGAAAGTTTTAAATGAGCAGCATGAGAGAGCTAAAGTATTTCTTGGGACTTCAAGTGAAACAGTCTGAGGATGGAATTTTCATATCTCAGACGAAGTTCACAAATGAACTGCTCAAGAAATTCAGAATGGAGAATGCAACCTCTATGAGGACTCCAATGGGATCCACTGTGTCTTTGGACAAGGATGAGAAAGGGAAACCTTTTGATGAAACCAAATACAGAAGCATAATTGGATCCCTGCTCTACCTTACTGCTAGTAGACCGGATATTATGTTTTTCACATGCGTTTGTGCCAGATATCAGGTGAACACTAAGGAATCTCATTATGTCGCTGCAAAGCGAATTCTTAGATACCTTAAAGGTATGCCAAATCTTGGCTTGTGGTACCCAAGAAACAATGATGTTGAGCTGATAGACTTTTCAGATGCTGACTTTGCAGGAAGCAGGGATGATAGGAAAAGCACTTCCGGGACGTGCCAATTCCTCGGAAGAAGGATTATTTCATGGAACAGTAAAAACAGAACTGTGTCGCAACCTCCACGGCTGAATCTGAGTACATCTCAGCAGCCAGCTGTTGCGCACAACTTCTATGGATCAGAAATCAACTCGAAGATTATGACTTGCAGTTTAGAGAAGTTCCGATGTATTGCGACTCCTCGAGCGCAATAGCAATTGCGAACAATCCTGTGTCACACAGCAGAACAAAGCATATTGAAGTGCGCTACCACTTCATTCGGGAGCATGTGGAAAGCAAATATATCTCTCTCTGCTATGTCCCCACGGATAAGCAGATTGCAGATATCTTTACAAATCCCCTAGACGAGGCCAAGTTCAGTCTTTTCAAAACTGAACTCGGTATGCTGAACTATGAAGATTGATGACTTAAGGGCTCAAGGCTCTTGGATCAAGGGGGAGCATCGGCAAGGAACTCAAGATCGAGCACGGATGCAAGAACTGAGGGGGAGCATTTGGCTCCAAGTGAAGTCCTAGATTTGCAGAAGCCGAAAATGGGGAGATTACCCTCTCGGCTAAGGCTAAGGTGGCTGCCAATGTTAAGTATGCTCTCCGGAAAATGATAATGAATTTCACTCTCAACTAAAATTTCAGTTTATGATTTTCATTCCCATCTGTTCTATTCACCTTAGCTTGTAGGGTTTAGGCTTCTTCAAATAGGGGGAGATTGTTGGGTATTGTATCCACAATGTACCTGATTTGAAGAAGCCCCTGAACAAACTAAGTTGAATTGACAATGTATTTGACGATCTTCTATCGAGTTGTGCTTGGAGCTATTCCATGCTAAGTACACACCAATGTCAGGGTGCAGTGGGTCAATATACACGGGTCTGCGCAACGTAATCCCTTGTTCAGCAGATCAGTGTGTTGACTCACGTGTGCTCTCTCTATTGTAGTGTACTTATTTTCAAGTACAGGGTTAAGGCAGATCAAAAGTAGAAGAAGGAACAAAGAGTGGTCAAAGATCAAGTCTTCAAAGGAAGGAAGAGAAAATTCGTCTAAGTCAAAATCGACGGGAATCACTAAGTGATTCTCGCCGACTTCGGCGAGAATCGTTTGTGATTCTCGCCGATTCGACGAGAATCAATCTGCATTCCCGCCGACCTCTTCCGGATGACTGTTTTCCTACAGGAATTCGGCTAAGGCAGAATCGACGGGAATCACCATGTGATTCTCGCCGACTTCGACGGGTATCGTTGTGATTCCCGCCGAATCGACGAGAATTAGTTTGCATTCCCGTCGATTCCCACCGGCTGACAAGGTTTCCAACTGGAATTCGGCCAAGGCAGAATCGACGGGAATCGTGAGTGATTCCCGCCGACTTCGACGGAAATCATCACCGATTCTCGCCGATTTTGCCTTGGGCAATTTTCGTCTGTTCGCTGGACCGAACCAAGAGACCGTGTGCTGTTTCGGCCGGGGCTAGGGCTTTTCCTTGTGGGCCCCACCACGGTCTTTTAGGGTTGGCTCGGGTATATATACATGCGTATTTCGAACCTCTATAGTAACTCATTCACGCGAAATCAAAAAGCCGATGCCGTGCCCTAGCAGATCGCGGAAAATCGCCGATCGCTGTCGCCACTCGCAAGCTCGTCGTCGCCGCATATCTCCGAGCTTCTTTGATCTTCCGACGACAGTACCGAGGCTAGCAGTGCGTCTCACGCATCTCTCTTGAGATCTCTTGTCTCTCTATTCGTTGAACGAGGTTAGTTCTTCATTCCGAATCGATTGAGACGACTGATCCGACTGAGATTGTTCGTAGACCTTGCTTGCTTCGTCAAGAAGTTTGGATCTACAAAGCATCGCCGCCACACTCACTTGCCGTCGCCGATCTTGGCAAGATCCTCTCCAAGAGAGAAGTCTGGTTGTGGATTCCTCGTTATCTTCAAGCAAACTTCAAAGAACGAGGAAGGACATCAGGATCTACAAAAGCGTTGTTTGTATTTTCTAATACATTCTATTTTTGGTTTTGTTGTAAATGAATTTTTATTCCTAGTTGTAAGGGTTGGGTACAACCCGTGGTGGTGGAGTTGTGACTCCGTTGTTGGAAGGGTTCCTTCCGTAGTGTGAGGATTGGATTTCAATCCGGTTGGAGAAGTGATCGAGTCGTCCCTTGGTGGGAGATAGGTCGAAGGGGGAAAGTGGACGTCCCCAAATCGGGGAACCACTATAACTTTTTGTGTGTTTTTCTGTGCTGTGTTTGTTAATTTGTGCAGGTTAATTTAATTCCGCAAAAGACTGCACGTCACCTATTCCCCCCCATAGGTGGCTTTAGTCGACACTAGATACTTTCACTAAGTTGTTCATAACAACTTGCAGGGTCGGTTTATCATTCCCGATCAACAGTATATCATCTACATACAAAATCCGAAAGACAACTATGCTCCCACTAATCAGTTTATAAATACACGGTTCATCCTCTATTTTGATAAAACCAAACTCTTTGATCTTTTCATCAAAACGAAGATTCTAACTTCGAGAAACTTGTTTCAATCCATATATGGATCTCTGTAGCTTGCATATTTTAGTGGCTTCACCTGGAGATACAAAACCCTCGGGTTGTGTCATATACACTTCTTCAAGGAGGTTACAATTAAGGAAAGCCATTTTGACATCCATCTGGCAGATCTCGTAGTCATAATACGCAGCAATAGCAAGAAGAATTCTGATGGACTTAACCATGACAATAGAGGAAAAGGTCTCATCAGAGTCAATACCATAAATTTGCTTGAAACCCTTAGCCACTAGTCTCCCTTTGAATGACTGTACATTCCCATCCATGTCGGTCTTCTTCTTGATGACCCAATTGCACCCTATGGGTCTTACCCCTTTAGGTGGTTCCACCAAAGTCCATACTTGGTTTTCATACATGGAGTCCATTTCAGATTTCATGGCCTCAAGCCACTTCTCGGAGTCCGGTCCACTCATAGCCTCTTGGTAGGTTGCACGCTCATCACTATTATCCATAAGCAACACATAACCTATTTGAGACACGAGAAATCCATATCTCTTAGGCTCAAACCTTGGTCTACCAGATCTACGTGGAACTTGTGTTTCCTGAGCAGGTTCTCCAACTACAATACCTTATAGTCCTGACTCAGGTTCCAATTCCGGTTCATTCACTATTTGTGATTCTTGAACTTCTTCAAGTTCTACCTTAACATTCTTTCTACTTAAGAACTCTTTCTCAAGAAAGACACCAGTACTCGCGACAAACACTTTGCCCTCAGACGGTAGGTAGAAGTATTACCCTTTGGTTTTCCTAGGATACCCCACAAGATAAGACTCATCTGATTTGGGTTCCAGCTTATCAGACATTTGACGTCTTACGTATGCCTCACAACCCCAAACCTTAATGAGCGATATACTGAGACGCTTCCCAGTCCATATCTCATATGGTGTCTTTAGAACCACTTTCATTGACGCACAATTTAATGTTAAAGCTGTAGTTTCTAGAGCAAAACCCCAAAAGGAAATAAGCAGATCTGCATGACTCATTATCGATCGCACCATATCTAACAAAGTACGATTCCTCCTCTGCTATGGTGTTCTAGGTGGAGTGAGCTGTGATAGAATACCACACTCTTTCATATGATCACGGAACTCATGACTTAGGTATTCGCCACCTCGATTAGATCGGAGTACTTTAACCTTCTTACCCAGCTGATTCTCTACTTCGTTTTTAAACTCTTTGAACTTTTCAAAGGTTTCAGATTTGCACTTCATAAGATACACGTATCCGTATCTACTGAAATCATCAATAAATGTAACAAAGTAGAAGTACTCACCTCTAGCCATAGAACTCATGGGTCCACATACATCACTACATACTATACCCAAGAGGACATCAGCCCTCTCATTGAAGCCAGTGAAAGGGACTTTAGTCATTTTCCTAACAAATAAGATTCACATCTCTCAAATGGTTCATAATCAAACGAGTCCAATAATCCATCTTTATGGAGCTTAAATATGCGTTTCTCATTTATATGACCCAAATGACAATGCCAAAGGTACGTATGGTTCGAGTCATTTGTTCTTTGTCTTTTAGTATTTTCAATATTATAGATCAGATGGTCTAAGTTCAAAACATACAGACCATTAAATATTTGGGCTACACCATAACAAACATCATTCTTAAATATTGAACGACAATTGTTCTTAATAATAAAATAAAAACACACCATGTCCAAACATGAAATGGATATAATGTTTCTAGTATGGAAGGAACAAAATAACAATTATCTAATTCTATTACAAGTCTACTGGGAAAAGCAAGAAGATAAATCCCCACGGCAATAGCAACAACTCTTGGTCCATTGCCAATGCGTAGGTCCACCTCTCCTTTACTCAGTAATCTTCTCCTTCCCAGTTCCTGCACATTTATATAAATGTGAGAACCACATCCGGTATCTAATACCCATGATGAAGGGGTAGAAAAGTTTCTCTATAACATAAATACCTGAAGCGGAAGTCATACCTCCCCTCATCTTTTGTAGACCCTCAATGTACGAAGGATAATTCCTCCTCCAATGACCAGTCTTGCCACAGTGGTGGCACTTTCCTTCTTTCCCCGAGCCTTTCTTTTTCAGTGCAGAAGACTTGGGCTCTAGTTCAGACTTAGGTCCTACCTTCGTCTTCTTGAAGCCCTTGGCCTTGCCCTTGCCTTTATGCACCATCAATATGGGGCTAGCAGGCTTGATCTTCTTCATGTTAATCTCGGCAGTTCGCAACATACCTAGGAGCTCGGGCAGTGTCTTGTCTATTTCATTCATGTTATAGTTCAAGACGAACTTCTCATAACTGTCCTGCAACGATTGCAGGATCAGGTCTGTGGCCAACTCTTGGCCTAGAGGGAACCCTAGTTTTTGAGGGTTCTCGATATACCCAATCATCTTGAGTACGTGAGTCCCTACTAGCTTCCGAGCTCTCATCTTGCACTGGAACAACGCCTTAGTGACATCGAATCTCTCTTGACGAGCTTGACCTTGAAACATTTTCATGCTCGTCAATTTCCTTGCAACCCATGCTCTCGTGTTGCTTTTGGAGCTCAAAGTTCATGGTCGCAAGCATGATACATTCGACGTCTATGGAGACGTCAAGATACTTCTTGTAAGCATATTTATCAGCACGGGACGCATTCCCGACAGGTTTATCAGGGGATACCTCTTCCAAAACATAGAACTTACGCTCTTGCCTAAGAACAATTCTTAGGTTCCTGTATCAGTCCAAATAATTAGTCCCGCTTAGCTTTTCCTTCTCAAGGATCGCTCGAAGGGACATGGTGGAGTGTGAACCACTTTCCATGGAAATTCTTCAAGGATACAAGCAAAGCAAATCAATACTACATTTTAAAATACAATTTATCTTTCAATTAAGACTTTAATAAAAATAACTCCCACTATTTTTATCAAACTGATAACCCTCGATATCAATTCGAAGAGTTTAGCGAGTAACCCTTTTAGTGGACAAGATCCATATTTCACTTACACTATGAGTCAGCTTTGGCTTTTCTCTCACAATGCAGCTATTTAGGTAGGCAACGCTTGCCAATTGCATCACTATGCAATTCTTGTATGGCTGGTGAATAACTTTTTATTCGCATCCATCATATGGTGCATGCCAACCCCATGCCTCTGGGAACTCAACCTTTGAGGTCACCCAGTTAAGCTTGACACGATGTTGATAGTGGGATATCACAATTATCCGCTCACACCCTTACCAAGATAGATTAATGCACCTTGCTTTGGTAAGCCCACACTTCATCGATCGAGGCAAGATGAGTGTCATCTATCGGAAGACATCCGAAAACTTTATATTGCTTAAGGGTTTTTATATTCGATTAACTCTTTAATCATGGTTTATATTTAAGCAGTGTGCACATTGAGCAAAATAAAATTCAACAAGCATAATCCAAATGCATCCCAGATGTGCACAAGAAGATCATCAACACTTGATGAGTCGGGCTATATCTGAACATCCAATACACTTCTAAATCTTCAAATTTACATGCATATGACATGAGCAACACAAACTCCACTTACACAGTAGACAAGCTCGTCACTTTATGTGAGATTCAAAATCTAACACATGCTTAGTTTCACAAACAACTAAAGTGAGGGTTACTGTTAAGTAGTAAACTTCAAAGAAATTGCATGCGTTCTTGGGAAGATCCAAGACTAGATTTGGTCTTTTAGAACACTTCTAAATCTCCAAATCTACACGCCATGGATTTAACAACTTCTGAAATAATGAATATTACCGGCATCGTCTCTTTGATACCACTATTTGGGTTTTGGGGATAGTGCAACAGTTGTGCACGCAGCAGAAATAAGAACAAGAAAAATCCAAACGAGTTCGGATCTAGCAATATTCATGAATAAAGAGGTAAGACATGCTGTAATAAAATTACCTTTGAGGGATTGAGTCAATACTCAACCTAGATGCTCCAGAAGATTCCAACCAGTCACTAGCGGCTTGAGTCTTGAGCGCAGAAAGTATATCCGCGCCTCTATAGGAAATCCACATGATCGGGAGAACCCGTAGCAACTTGCCACACAAGTTCTAGGTCGGGAGAGGACACTCAGCGTCTCCACAGACTGCTAGGTCTGTTGAAGGAGAGGCGGCGGCGACACTTGCCAGGATCAGGATCCGGCACGACGACGGGATCGGCAGAACGCTTCCGTCGGCTTTTAGGGCATCTGTCTTTTCTCACAGTGACGACTCGTGTGCTTAGATAGAAATAATAATCGCATACTGTTCAAGCCCTAATGTTTCTTATTTATACCCAAAGGGAATAAACAAAGCAGCTCGTCACTAATCGCAGACCCAGAACTTAGACAAAATAGACCTTCTGCCAGAAAACAGTTTGTCTAGACGAATCGTCGAATATCTACAGGATATACGATGAATCGTCGAGTATCAATTTATATTCGTCGAATCGTTGAGTATCTTATACCACATATGACGAACTCAACGCCATCCTCAGCTGAAGCCCAGATTCTTCAAACGGCATTCGTCGAACTGCATTCGTCGAGCGGCATTCGTCGAGCGGCATTCGTCGAACGACGCACGACTTCTGTGCCAAGGCCAGATTCTTCGAACGACATTCTGTCGAACTGCATTCGTCGAACGATATTCGTCGAACGATATTCGTCGAACGACGCACGACTTCTGCGCCAAAGGCCAGATTCGTCGAACAATATTTGTAGTATGGTATTCGTCGGACTACATTCGTCGAACGACATAAGAATTCTGCCCAAAAGGCCAAATTCGTCGAGTACAAACCTTTACTCGACGAATTGCTGAGTGGACTCAACGCACTCAACGCTTAAGTGTGACAGTCGATGAATCAACACTTGATACTCGACGAATCGGAGAGTCAACTCAACACACTCAACGCCATCATTCGACGAGTTAACACTTAACTCGACAAAAGTGTTGACTGGTCTCAACGCACTCAATGCTTTTGCCTTAGAACATTTCAGTCCCTTTTTCTCATCATATGAGCTATACCATACAGATCCAAACTCCCAATTTCTCCATAATCTTATGTGCGACCCTGATAGGCTCATACTGAGTTGGCAGTGAGCCAACATGCTTGATCACTTATTGATCACTATGGTAGCACAAACAGTTTGTTCGAAAAATGTAGATAAGAGAAGCGATTTTCGGATAAGGAATGAGAAGATGAAAGGAGAGGAGAAGGAATGGAAAAACATTGAATTTATAGAAAGGAAAGATGAGTCACCCCTCTCAGTCATGCCTGTGACTTGGGGGCGTGTAACAAAAAGAGTTGGTCGCGGCGCATCCCTCGAGAAATAGCCAGTGGCCGGTCAAATTGCTGTAGAACAAGACAATGAGTCATGCACGTGACTCATTGGCATGTAACAATATGTAACAAAAAAATTTGAAAATAAGCGGGAATCTGAGGCATTGGTCAGAATTCAAAATCCACGGCCCAAAGTCACGCTCATGTCTTTGAGGCGTGTAAAGTCATATTTGTCTTGGGTCGTGCCCTGGTATTTGCACTAAATCCGCTTATGACACGCCCATGACTAAAAAGAAGTCACGCCCGTGACTAAGGCGTGTAAAAAAAATTCCCTTTTTTGGTTATTAGTTTTTTTTATAATTTTTTTAAAGGATTTTCCTAAGGATTAGGAAGAATGATGTCATCCCGATTCTCATTACCGTTTTCACTGGATAAAAAAAATTTTAAACGATGCCCATTTACCTTAAACTCGCCTTTGTCTGTGTGTGAAAAAAGGACAACCCTGTGTGGCCAAACTTCTCTAACCTTGAAGGGTCCGGGCCAACGAGACTTGCGTTTTCCTGGAAAAAGTCGTAGACGTGAATTATAAAGTAGAATTTGGTCTCCTATCTTGAACTCTTTTGGGTGCTTATTTTTTCGATCATGGTAAAACTTGGTGCGATCCTTGTACAATTTTTTGTTCTCGTATGCAAAAGAACATCATTCCTCTAACTCGTTAAGCTGAAACTTGCGATACTCGAAGGATAAATTTGAGTCAAGGTTAAAAAATTTAAGTGCCCAAAAGGCGCGATGTTCTAGATCAACCGGTAGGGAGCATGCTTTATAACAAACTAATCAATATGGCATACACCCAATAGCTGTTTTGTACGCGGTTCAATATGCCCACAGAGCATCGCCGAGTTTGGTTGACCATTCCTTTTGATTAGTTGAAACCGTCTTCTCTTAAATATGCTTTAATTCACGGTTTACCACCTCTATTGACCACTAGTCTAAGGGTGATATGGGGTTGCCAATCTACGTGTTACACCATATTTAGATAGTACCTTAATGAATAGGGCATTATTGAAGTGGGTACCCCTATCGCTTACTATAGCTCGAGGCGCTCCGAAACGAGAGGATAGCTGTTTGAGAAATTTGGTCATGACTCGGGCATCATTGGTGGGGAAAGCTTGTGCTCCTACCCATCTTGATACCTAGTCGACTGCCACCAAAATATAATGATTTCCGAAAGAAGTTGGTAGCAGACCGACAAAGTCTAGTCCTCAAAGGTCAAAAACCAATATTTTGACAAATGTATTTAATGACATTTCATCGCGGTGGGGGATATTTCCTGATCGCTGACATTGCTCACAATGACTTACATGTGCATGTGCGTCCTTGAAGAAGCTTGGTCAATAAAAACTGGCCTCAAGCACTTTTCTAGCTGTTCGGTTTGCCTTATAATGCCCACTTATGGGTCCTTCATGATAATGCTTGAGAATCTGAACGCTCTCTTCCTTAGAAACACACCTCCTTATGATCTGATGGGCACAGATCTGAAAGAGGTATAGATCTTCCCAGATATAATTTTTTAAATCGAAAAAGAATTTCTTCTTCTCTTGATTTGAGAAGTCTTTTGGGAGGAATCGTGCTGTAAGATAGTTTGTGTAATCGACAAACCAAGGAGTAGGTAGGGCGACTGCCTTATATAGTTCTAGCAGACGCTCTTCAGGGAATGTGGCATCTGTAAAAATTTGTAATTTGCGGAAAATGGGAAACCAGGCGTAGGAACATGATGAGTCCTCTTTATATACCTATTTTCGGACTCATCTAGGCTTATTTTCTTATCTTTGCACGCCGTTTAGCGTCATTTGCACTCCTTTTGGTTCGCTACGGTTATTCCACGTCTTGTGCACTTTATTAGCCTATTTCTGTGCGTGTGTGTATTTCCCTTTTGCTATGCATTATATTTATGTCTGTGACTGCCATATCGACATCCCGTCCAGTTTTCCTGCAGGTTCTGGGATCGTGTGGGCGTCCGGGATAGGACATTCACCATTTTTGGCAAAGGAGTCAATGGTCGTGCGTTTTTACCCACGCACGATCATCGACCTCTTTGGCGCACGATCACTGGTCGTGCGCAGTCATGACCTCTTCTGTGAAAGTTCTGTCCCGGCATATCGCACGATCATCAGCCATACCGCGCACGATCACTGCTCGTGCGCTGCCGGTCGTGCGCAGTCACACCTTCTTTTTCCACTTTTCTGCCTCCATATCGCACGATCACAGGCCATACCGCGCACGACCACTGGTCGTGCGCCTGTGATCGTGCGCGCTGTTTAAATCTGTTTTCTATAAATAGCGCAGGTCCGCCCTAATTTTGGGATCGATCAAATCTCGACATTCTTCCGCCGTTTCTCGTCCCCAACGAGGGTTTCCGCCGTCTTCCTCCATCTCCCACCTTAGGGAGGGTCTCCGGGCAAGCTTACAACGCCAAATCAACGCCGGAGCATCCTCTCGGCCTCCTCCTTCATCCTCAAGCTTCAAGCGGAGTTTTGACCGAGCTTTCTCCATCAAGCAAGGAAGAGCCGGAGCCGCAATCTACGGATCATTTCAACGAAGAAGACGGGTCCATTGGGAGTGAGTGACAGCCTCCTCTACCCCGGACGCAGTTGAGGACCGAGCTTGGACTCGGATTGACAACCCGGGATTCCAACCGTGAACCCTCAACAAGGCTTCGGATTCGGTCGATTCGCACACCTCTTTCTCTTGTATTTGATAGCTTAGTTTAACTCTATGTATTGATGAAGTATTTTTATTGATTAGCATTTTCACTTATTCATGTCTATGTGAGTTATTGTGATTTTGTTATTATTGCTTGAGGTGCGCCTTGTTATTCCGCCATCCATCCACCCTTGCCGCACTAGCAATTGCTAGTGGCGTGCGTTGCGAAGAGGTGCCCACGACCCTCATTCCGCCATTCTCACCACCTCATCCGCTAGCCTACTCTTCCATCCGCCAAGCGATTCGGTGCATAGCGGCCCGTGTAGTTTCCATCCCGCCTGGCGAAGCAGTGCATAGCGGCCTGCATAGTAGGATTTCCGCCGTTCTCTCCACCTCATCCGCTAGCCTACTCGCCCATCCGCCTAGCGATTCGGTGCATAGCGGCCCGTGTAGTTTCCATCCCGCCTGGCGAAGCATCGCATAGCGGCGTTGCATAGGAGTAGTTGTTAGATTTTTACTTTATTTTCCACAACCATCAAAACCCCCATCGTTACCTCCGACCCGAGGACTTCAATCTCAAGTCCTCCTCGACATTAACTCATCCCTTACTGTGTTCCTCAAGAGACCGACACTCGGGGATTTATTCCCAAACTTTATTACTTGTGCGACCGGTGCGCTTGCCGTTTTCCACGCATCAAGTTTTTGGCGCCGTTGCCGGGGAACACAGTCGTTTGAGTTTTTGAAGAGGTAGATGCGAGATAGTCGCCCTTGTCCATTTGTTCATACCCTGTTTTGTCTTTATTTTAGTTTTTGAAATTGTTTACTTTATTTTTCTTGTCCCTTCCTTGTTTTCCTTTTTTTTTTTAATATTGCAGATCCTAGTTATTTTATTCTTGTGTGTAGTAATTTCCGGTAAATATTTCTGTTCGCGATGGATTCTGCTGCCGAGTGCCGTATTATTGACGCTTTGCGGAGATGCATCGATGCCATGGCTGTTTCTAATGCCGAGCACTGTTTTCGGTGTATTCTATGTCAAGGTGTGGGCCATATGTTGAAGGATTGCCCTCGCTTGTGCAAGCCTTCTGCCTCTGTGGACGCATCCGTAGCAGTCCCCTGTTCGCGGGAGACTACTATGGATAGGCCTACTAGGGTGTTGCCTGGCCCATACACTGACATGGCGCACCTTGCTCGATCTTTGCCCGTTGAGATTACGGAAGAATCTCTCGCCGCATATAGTTCCTTCATGGGTTCCTCAACCCCTTTTTACGAGCTTCCTCTGAGTGATCATTCTCACTCGGATGTTAGCCCGCAAGGAGTGGATCGGGAACTCATGGACGATCCTGTATGGGACGATGAGAGTGTTCCGATCGTCGACGGGGTGGCATCTGCGGATGATGTTGCGATGGGGCCTGCGCATTCTATGCCTGATTTTGAGAGCAGCCTTGCCCCTCCGCAATTTTTGCCGGAGTTTTCTACTCCTTTTTCTTGTGAGTCGGCTGATGAGGCCGTTATTGTGGATGATTCGGTGCCCGAGGTTGCGCCGAAGTGGGATGACGATTCTGCTATCTCCGATGGAGAATGTGGATCTTCGGACCACTATGACGCACCCCGGTGGGACGAGGAGTATTACCTTTCGGATGCGGAGGTTTTCACCTCCCTATCTGACGAGGCGGTCCCCCTTTCCACCGCGGACCTCGAGTTGTCGGATTCCCCCCGATACGACTCGTATGATACCGACGATGATCTTTGTTTGGATCCTGCTGAGAGTGAAGCCGGAGTCACTCTCCCATTTTCTGATTATTTTAGTTCTTCATCTTTTTTATCCCTCGATCCCCCTTCCATATCTGAGCCTGTGCAGGTTGATTCTCCACTAGTGTGCTGGGATGACGATGAGCCTCGTGCTCAAGCCGTTGACTCCTACACACCTGTGTGGGATGACCCCTTGCCAGGCAAGGATTCTTTTTGTGATGAGATGAGCGAGGACCAGGTCGCCTCCTCATCTTATTTCCTGCTTCCTCTACCTGAGCTTTTCAGGTATTATTATCTAGGTAGAGGGGTAACTGTGCTATCGCCGTATCGGTACCCGTTACCGACACGGATATTAGGACAGTTGCCTGTGCACTTTTCATTTCATAGGCCCATTAGCTAGAACTTTTCTTTTGTTGAATAAGTCGTGCTGGGATGACAATAACCCCAGTAGTTATCTTAAATTTCTGCATTTTACTTTTTATGTCTAGCTTAGTTTAGTATTTCTTTTTGTATATTTGTTTTTCTTTTGTTTTTGCGGAGCTCACCCCTGCAGGTATTCATGGATACTACGCATTGGCGGGGTTGTGATTCTTCGTATGGCGGGCCTGCTTCTAATTTTCACGCGTCTTCTGGTATGCTCACTTGCTGAGCATTGGGTAACCTCTTCCCTTAGCTCATTCTGATTTTAATTTCTATATCATTTGCTGTGTTGTTTAGTTTAAGTCTGGGGGAGAGCATGTTTACCTTTTGCACGCGCACCTTTCCTGCGCATACTAGAAGCTTTTATAGTTATTATTTTGTTTAGTCCATTTCTTGCACACCACTGCACCCACATGAGCGCGAGCTTAGCTGTTAGCGTGCCGCGAGTTAAACTTGTGTCTTTGATAGACTTGGTAAAATTATGGTGCTGGCTTAGGATTGTGAGACGGAGTAAAATGTTGGCCTTGCTGTGTTTCTAGTCAACTGCTCTCGTTTTGTATAGAAATTTGTGTAGATTTAATTTTTCTGTATGCTTATAGTTTTATATTTTTCTACTTGCGTACATACTTTTTATTCTACTCAAAAGTTGGTGAATCCGGTGTGAATCAAACGGTAGTGTAGGAATGTGTGTAGCCGCCACTAGACTCGTATTGCTTGAGTCGGGAGGAAGGATTATCTTTCTCGGTTGCTAAGAACTTGCCCCAAGCTATTCTTGAAGCATTGGTACACGGTTAGTCTAGCGTGAGAGTGATGTAGGCCACCTTTTGGCCCGGTTGAGCTTTGTACCCATTCCTAACATCGCCCTTGCTAGCCCCTCTGTGCCTACCCTTCCTTTTGATTCAGCTCCACTATATTCGCCAAAGCCTTATAGCCTATCCTAGTCGCACACCCAAGTCGAGCTTAGAGTTTATATTTTTATGTTGGGTTGTGATGTGGTGATTTGTATTTGTGATATGTGGTTGTGCCCAAAAGAAAAATGTGCTGATTTTGTAAAAAGAAAAAGAAAATATTTAAAAGAGAAAAAGAGAAAAAGAAAAAAAAGAAAAAAAGAAAAAGAAAAAGTTTGATTGAAAATATTTATTTGAGAAGATTTGGATTTGGAGTAGGCGGTGCACACACCCATGTTGTACAAATCAAGTCTGGGGGTGTGGTGCACCTGGTTATATTGTGGTTTGCCGAGGGATTCTTTTAGGCTAGCTCATTTGGGTTAGGTGCATAAGCCTTTCTTTTTATCATTGTTTATCTCACCGTAACCCAAGCCCCATTATTACCTGAAGTCCTACGGACTTGCGCTTGATTTGACTAGTGCCGTGGAGAGAGTGCGAACGGGCAAGCTTATGGTTCCCGACATTGGTGGATTCCTTTGGGGGTAATCTTGAGCCCCGGTCTTCGGCAATGCTCACCTTAGTGGCTTGTCTACTTTCTTCCTGCGTAGGACCGGATGATTCACCGTGATTCCACTTTTGAGTAATAATAAATTTTTGCTACGCATTGTGAAAAATATAAAATATTTTGTATACTTAAAAATTTCCTCTACTTTATTTTTATGCACGCAAGCATGCGACTTCGCATGGTACTCTGTTTTGCAATTTCTTTGTTAGCTAGTTCATTTTCCCCGTCTGCTTAAGTTTTGTTTGCTCGGGACGCGCAAACGGTTAAGTCTGGGGGTGTGATGAGTCCTCTTTATATACCTATTTTCGGACTCATCTAGGCTTATTTTCTTATCTTTGCACGCCGTTTAGCGTCATTTGCACTCCTTTTGGTTCGCTACGGTTATTCCACGTCTTGTGCACTTTATTAGCCTATTTCTGTGCGTGTGTGTATTTCCCTTTTGCTATGCATTATATTTATGTCTGTGACTGCCATATCGACATCCCGTCCAGTTTTCCTGCAGGTTCTGGGATCGTGTGGGCGTCCGGGATAGGACATTCACCATTTTTGGCAAAGGAGTCAATGGTCGTGCGTTTTTACCCACGCACGATCATCGACCTCTTTGGCGCACGATCACTGGTCGTGCGCAGTCATGACCTCTTCTGTGAAAGTTCTGTCCCGGCATATCGCACGATCATCAGCCATACCGCGCACGATCACTGCTCGTGCGCTGCCGGTCGTGCGCAGTCACACCTTCTTTTTCCACTTTTCTGCCTCCATATCGCACGATCACAGGCCATACCGCGCACGACCACTGGTCGTGCGCCTGTGATCGTGCGCGCTGTTTAAATCTGTTTTCTATAAATAGCGCAGGTCCGCCCTAATTTTGGGATCGATCAAATCTCGACATTCTTCCGCCGTTTCTCGTCCCCAACGAGGGTTTCCGCCGTCTTCCTCCATCTCCCACCTTAGGGAGGGTCTCCGGGCAAGCTTACAACGCCAAATCAACGCCGGAGCATCCTCTCGGCCTCCTCCTTCATCCTCAAGCTTCAAGCGGAGTTTTGACCGAGCTTTCTCCATCAAGCAAGGAAGAGCCGGAGCCGCAATCTACGGATCATTTCAACGAAGAAGACGGGTCCATTGGGAGTGAGTGACAGCCTCCTCTACCCCGGACGCAGTTGAGGACCGAGCTTGGACTCGGATTGACAACCCGGGATTCCAACCGTGAACCCTCAACAAGGCTTCGGATTCGGTCGATTCGCACACCTCTTTCTCTTGTATTTGATAGCTTAGTTTAACTCTATGTATTGATGAAGTATTTTTATTGATTAGCATTTTCACTTATTCATGTCTATGTGAGTTATTGTGATTTTGTTATTATTGCTTGAGGTGCGCCTTGTTATTCCGCCATCCATCCACCCTTGCCGCACTAGCAATTGCTAGTGGCGTGCGTTGCGAAGAGGTGCCCACGACCCTCATTCCGCCATTCTCACCACCTCATCCGCTAGCCTACTCTTCCATCCGCCAAGCGATTCGGTGCATAGCGGCCCGTGTAGTTTCCATCCCGCCTGGCGAAGCAGTGCATAGCGGCCTGCATAGTAGGATTTCCGCCGTTCTCTCCACCTCATCCGCTAGCCTACTCGCCCATCCGCCTAGCGATTCGGTGCATAGCGGCCCGTGTAGTTTCCATCCCGCCTGGCGAAGCATCGCATAGCGGCGTTGCATAGGAGTAGTTGTTAGATTTTTACTTTATTTTCCACAACCATCAAAACCCCCATCGTTACCTCCGACCCGAGGACTTCAATCTCAAGTCCTCCTCGACATTAACTCATCCCTTACTGTGTTCCTCAAGAGACCGACACTCGGGGATTTATTCCCAAACTTTATTACTTGTGCGACCGGTGCGCTTGCCGTTTTCCACGCATCAGAACACTCAACCAATTCGAGTCCAAGTAAGTCAGATGCAAACAGAAGAGCAAGTATCTTGTACTATCAAAAAATGTTTACAAGGCGAGGCATATATAGCGAGACATGATTCGCCGATGTACCCGATGGAAGTAGAAAAAATACAAGACAAGAAACAAGCCGCGTGGACTCAAAGAGTAACCATTGGCTCTGTTGTTACACTACGGAGTCCGCTGAATCCGCTAAGTTTCCAAACTGCAACCTAGCCGCGCGGACTGCCCGTTATTCCACTGCTAAACTTTGATCGCTGATTTGCAAGCCACCTAACCACACGATCACGCGAACTGCTACTGCCGAACTGAACAAGCCCCTAGAAGCGGACATCTTATTGAACTGGGAAACAAGTTGCAGAAGAGAGGACCGCCTGGTCTCAAGAAGCGACCTGTTGCTAACCTGCTGGTTGCTAACCGCAGAGTCCACACTGTCCTTGATCGAAGTCAGAACCAAGTCCCTGACTTTCCAGTGCTATCCGCACAACCGGCACAGCACAACCCGGTCAAACTATTCAAACTGCGCGAATAGAAAATTCTGTCCGCAGCAACTACCCGAGCTCACTTACTGTTCATTTGGTGTGTGTAATGATGTGACAGAGGGTCCTATTTATCGGCACAGATAGGAGTGTGATCACCGCCCTAGCCTATAAAAACCACCCTATCCCACGACGAGTACAGAGAGTATTCGCACAACTGTAGATGGCCAAACCGCCAACTACCAAGACCGGATAGAAATCCTATCTGCCCTGACGCCATAGCCAAGCCAGGACGAACGCCATAGCAGACTCTATGGATACACCATTCGTCCGCACACAAGCGGACTTAACTCCAGTCCGTATACACCAGCAGACTCTTCTCCAGTCCGCATACTCCAAACTCGCAAATAAGCACAAGTCTAACAGCTGTCAAGCTCGACAGGCAAAGAAAATAGTCCACGCAAACTACGCGACCTCCAGGACAGAGCACACCTGGACTTGGTACAAAACCAGAACAAGTACACACCACCATCCTTCCCTAGTGCGAACATAGCACTAGCAGATACAAAGATTAGTCCACACAAAGCCGGTGGACTCCAGAACCAGTCTGCACAAATCAGCAAACTGAGTGGATAACCATCCTATCCGCCCGGTTACCTCAAGGAACAATCTGCCATCCACAGCAATGTCGACCTGACTAGCCACCACCCCCTGTTCGCACAGACATCACAGACAGACCGCCTAGGCCGCTCAAATCGCCCACTTTCACTTCAAAAAATTCAACACTCCCCCTTGAAGTGAGAAGTGGAGGCCAACCCTAATAATCCTCTTAATCGAGTAAACGACCCCTTCGACAATGGCTTCGTGAAAATTTCCACGATGTTGTCCTCACTCTGCACATGTCCAACCACAAGAGACCCCTCTAACACCTTCTCCCGAACGAAATGGTGCTCAATCTCAATGTGTTTGGTCTGCGCATGACAAATTGAATTATTAACTAGTTTAAGGGCACTTTCATTGTCACCGCATAGCAGAGTGACACCATACACTTCTTCATGGACGTCCTCTACTAGCCTCCTGAGCCAGATGACTTCCCGAGCTACCATGGTCAAATCATTGTACTCTACTTCCATAGTAGATACGGATATAGAATCCCACTTCTTACTACACCATAAGATACCCGATGATCCACATATGAAGACGTAACCAGATGTTGACTTCTGGTCGTTTGAATTTCCCCCATAATCAGCCTCTGTATAACTGTGTCGGTTAAAGCCCGTGTCTCTCCCATAAAGGAGACCCATATCAGAAGTGGACTTCACGTACTTCAGAATGCTCCTTGCCGCCATCAGACGAGGTTTCCGAGGTTCCCCAGATGACTTCCTTGGACAATGCCTTGCCTCGTAATCGTCAAGTAAATAAGGCTCCCCACTAGAGCACAAAACACTAAAGGATCTGGAAGTATCCTCCCCTCATCTCGTCGAAGCTTGATGCCAACATCAAGAGGAGTAGAGCTACTCTTCCCTTCCCGCATGTCGAATCGCTTAACGATCCGATCCGCATAGCCCATTTGGGAGACGAGTTTACCGCTCTCTTTCCTCTCCACCTCAAGTCCAAGGAAGTTGTGGAGCTCACCCAAGTCAATCTTCTCGAACCAAATGGCTAGCTCTGCCCTTAGCCTTGCCACCTCCTCCTCAGAGTTTCCCGTGATGATCATTCATCCACATACAACAACACCAAGACATGAAACACCCTCTTTTCTTGATGAACAGACTTGAATCTGAATCAGAGGCAAAATAACTGCAGAATTGGAGGTATTCTGCGATCTTTCCATAATATGCCCGCGGAGCCTGCTTCAAGCTGTAAAGGGCCTTCCTGAGCTTGCAGACGTATCCTGGATGATCTTCAGACACCTATCCTAGTGGCTTAACCATGAAGATGTCTTTATCTATTTCCTCGTAAATAAAAGCATTCTTTACGTCCAACTGTCACATCTTCCAAACTTGGCAAGCTGCCAAGGCCATAACCACCCAAATTTAAGTCATCTTTGCAACAGGACTAAATGTTTCTTCATAGTCTTCTCCGTACTGCTGAGAAAATTCTCGAGCTACAAGACGAGCCTTATACCGCTCGATGCTCCCATCCTCCTTCTTCAGCTTATATACCCACTTCCATGCCACATGAGTAATGCATCAATCTTGGACACAAGGTCCCAGGTCTCATTTTTCCTGAGGGCAGCCATCTCCTCATCCATGACATTATCTCACTCCTTGACTCCAGTGGCGTCTTCAAAGGTAGAAGGCTCTCGCTCGTCTAGAGGGCCTGTGATGAAACAAGTGACCAAGCTCACTTTGTTTCCTTCACAATAATGAGCTGGTGGTTTGATGGTCCTCTTCGATCTCCGAAGAGTTCAACCCTTGCTTACCACCTATGCTGCCTGTTCTAAATAAGCTCCATTCTCGGGCAAACTTGGAGCATCACTCCCCTTTCTTCCTCAACTGGAAGCTTCCGCCCCGGAGCTAGAAACACCTGGAGCTCCTGGTGACACAAGCAGCTCCACTAGAAGATCCTCAGCAGCCTCCTCCTGCCCGCCATCCGACCTGCTCTCCTATATATACACACAGGATCCACCTCCATATGACGTCAGCTCATCGAAGACCACGTCTATCGAAACAACAAACTTCTTCGTCACTAGATCCATACACTTCCATCCCTTCTTCCGCTCATCATAGCCCACAAAGACAAGCTTGCTCACCTTCGCATCCAGCTTTGTCCTGATAGCATCCGGGACGTATACGAAGCAGGTCGATCCAAACACTTGAAGATGTTCCATGTTGGGCTTCTACTTAAACATCATTTCATAAGGAGACTTCATGTTGATTGGACTCAGAGGCATCCGATTGATGACATAGGTAGCACAGGTCATCCCTTCCGCCCAGAAGGACCTTGGAATGCCTTTACAATGAAGCCAACACTTGCAGGTCTCCATAAGATGCCGAATATTTTGCCCTGCTACTCCATTTTGTTGTGGAGTATGAGCACAAGTGAGCTCCCTTTGGATTCCATGCTTCCTACAGAAGTTATAGAACTCAGTTGAAACGAACTCACCTCCGTTGTATGTTCTCAACTTCTTGACCCGCAGACCAAGCCGACCCTCCACCAGTTCCTTGAACTCCACAAACAAATGGAACGCGTCCAACTACTCCTTTATGAAATACACCCAAGTGTACCTTGAGTAGTCATCAACCAACATCAACATGTACCTGCTGCCTCCAAGGCTGGCGGTGATGATCGACCCCATTAGATCACCATGGATACACTCCAATAGTACTATACTTCTGGTCTGCGACTTGTCAAATGGAAGGAGATGAGCCTTACTATATTGATACCCCGCGCAGACATGATCGTCGCCGAATGATGACAACTTAGGCAAGCATTTCACAAGGCTCTTCACTGCCATGGCTTTCAGCTTGTCCATCCCAACGTGACCCAACCGCTCATGCCAGGTAGCAGCACTATCATTGGCCCTCATCCGATCAATAAAGGAACTTGTTGATAGCACAAATAAGTCTCTTACCTTTCTCCATACATGAGCAATGTCATCCTTAGCCGCTGACATATTGCGGAGAAACTTTACTTTTGTTGGACCGAACAGAACGTGAAAGCCTGCATCTACTGCATTATTCATTGAGAAGAGTTTCTTCTTCATGTCTGGTACATGATACACACTCCTCAAGGTGACTGGAACCTTATCACTACCTAAATAAACAACACCCTCCTTCTCGACAGCATGAACAATATCATCAGTAGTTATGATAACTTCATTACCTGAAAATGTTCGTAGAGAAGAGAACTTTGACTCGTCCCCGGTGAGGTGGTGACACACCCCGAGTCCACTATCCGGTCATCTTTGTAGTCGACGGAGGACAAGACACAGACACATGCACCCGTCATGAACGCACTTCCCCATCCGGCTTCTTTAGCACTGGAACCAGCTTCCTCTTTATCTGCAACATGTACTGGCTGCAGCTTGACCTTGTAGTCCTTATTGAAGTGACCTGACTGGTTGCACCTATCACACTTAAGCCAATCCCACTTCTTCTTCCCGTCACGCTTAGGAGAAGTACTCCTCTCTTGCTGATAAGAAGTTTAAGGACCATCACCAACATTAGTCTTCTTCTTCTCCCATCTCTTCTTCTCTCCTGAGAAGAGTGCCTCACTACCTCCTTCAGAGATTGTGACTCCAGCCATCTATCTAGCTAAGCTCTCCTGCGAAGCTAGTAGGTTATTCAGCTCCAGCAAAGATGACTGAGTGGCCCAGCCTTGAACAAAAGTAACAAAGGCCACATACTCCTTCCGCAAACCGCGGATTATGTGACTCTTCAGCTTCACTTCCGAGATAGGCTCATCAGTGGCCAACACTTAAATCTCAACACACAAGTTCTTCCTCTTCAGGAAGAATGTCGAGATGGGCAGATCTCCTTTAGTGGCTCTCACCAACTCATTTTCCATGAATTATAGTCTTGCTACATTTTTCCCATTGAACAACTTATGGAGGGAAGTCCAAATCTCTGCAGCAAACTGACAGCCGATGATGTGGTCAAAGAGTTCCGATAAGATAGCCCGCTTGAGAGTAAAATCCACTTTCACATTTGTCTTCCTCCAAGCTCTTACATCTTCAGCATTGGCAGCAGCAACAACCACCTCTTGCATGTCATCTCCGCAGACGACCTCCCACAAGGCCTCGCCTAACAGATAGCTTTCCATACATGACTTCCACTTTTTAAAGTTGGTCGATATAAGAAGCTCAATTCCAAGACTTCTTGTCATTCCAACCTTCCATTGCACTAACCATGGTTCACTTAGACTCGCAGAAGAAATAAAGCAAATAGACGGTTGATCACTGCTCAGCCTCTATTCCCTCTGATACCATGTAAAAATTTGTAATTTGTGGAAAACGGGAAACCAGACGTAAGAACACTCAACCAATCCAAGTCCAAGTAAGTCAGATGCAAACAGAAGAGCAAGTATCTTATACTATCAAAAAATCATTACAAGGAGAGGAATACATGACGAGACATTATTAGCCGATGTACCTGATGGAAGCAGAAAAAATACAAGGCAAGAAACAAGCCGCACGGACTCAAAGAGTAACTGTCGGCTCTGCTGCTACATTACGGAGTTTGCTGAATCCACTAAGTCGCCAAACTGTACCCTAGCCGTGTGGACTGCCCGTTAATCCACTGCAGAACTCTGATCGCTGATCTACAAGCCACCTAACCTCACGATCACGTGAACTGTTGCTGCCGAACTGAACAAGACGCCAGAAGCGGACAATTTATTGCACTTGGAAACAAGTTGTAGAAGAGAAGACCGCCTGGTCGCAAGCCGGGACTTGCTACTAACCGCTGGTTGCTAACCGCAGAGTCCGCATTGTACCTGACTGAAGTCAGAACCAAGTTCTTGGCTTTCTAGCGCTATCAGCACAACCTGGTTAAACTCTTCAAACCGCGAGAATAGATAATCCTGTCCGCAACAACTATGTGAGCTCACTTACTATTCATTTGGTGTGTTCATTGATGTGACAAGAGTTCTATTTATAGGCACGGAGAGGGGTGTGATCACAACCCTAGCCGATAAAATCCACTTTATCCCTTGGTGAGTACGAAGAGTATACACACAACCGTAGATGGCCAAAGCGCCAACCACCAAGGCCGGATAGAAATCCAATCCATCCTGCCGCCACAGCCAAGCCAAGTTGAACACCACAATAGACCTTGCGGATACACCATCAGTCCGCACACAAGCGGACTCAGCTCCAATCCCCATACACCTGCGAACTCTTCTCCAGTCCGCATACTCCGAGCTCGCAAATAAGCACAAGGCTAATAGCTGTCAAGCTCGGCGGAAAAAGAAAATAGTTTGCGCAAACCGCGCGACCTCCCGTACTGAGCACACCTGGACTTGGTAAAAAACCAAACCAAGTCCACACCACCAGCCATCCCTGGTGCGAACACAACACCAGCGGATACAAAGATCAGTCCGCAGCAAACTCCAGAACCTGTCTGCATAAATCGGCAAACTGAGCGGATAACCATCCTATCCACCTGATTACCTCAAGGAACAACCTACCAGCCACATCAATTCCGACCTGACTAGCCGCCACCGCCTGCCCGCACAGTCCGCGCGGACAGACTGCCCAGGCCGCCCACTTTCACTTCAAAAAATTCAACATCATCAATATCCTCCTCATTAAGCTTTTCTGAGTTTGGATTCTCTATTCGCAAAAGGTGATCTGCCGCTAAATTTTCTACTCCTTTTTTATCTCTGATCTCTAAGTCAAATTCTTGGAGAAGTAAATTCCACCTAATTAGCCTTGGTTTCGTGTCTGTTTTCGTAAGTAAATATCGCAAAGCTGAGTGATCAGTGAAAACAATAATTTTTGATAATGTAAGATAAGAGCGAAATTTATCAAAAGCTAAATTGATGCCAATAACTCCTTTTTGGTTGTAGTGTAGTTTTTCTGAGCTGTAGTTAGTGTTTTGTTAGCGTAATAGATAGGGAGAAAGTTCTTATTGAAACATTGGCCTAAAACTGCTCCTACGACAAAACTAGTAGCATTGCACATAATCTTGAATGAGAGATTCCAATCGGGAGCTAACAATATGGTGCGTTAATCAACCTTTCCTTAATGATATTAAAGGACTATAGGAAACTCTCATCAAAAATAAATGACGCATCCGTTTCTAAGAGGTGAGTGAGAGAATTTTAGAGATAGAAATCTTTTATAAAACAGCGATAAAAATCAGCATGTCCCAGAAAACTTCGAACAACCCTAATAGATGGGGGAGGTAGTTTTTCTATAGTCTCTATTTTAGCTTTGCCTACTTCAATCACCTTACTTGATATCTTATGACCTAAAACTAAACCATATCGTAGCATAAAATGACACTTCTCCTAATTTAACACTAAATTTGTCTCTTCACATCTTTGGAGAACTCAGGAAAGGTTATTTAAATATCTATAAAACAAATCTCCCAACACGAAAAAATTGTCCAAAAAGACTTCCATTATATGCTATACTAATTCAGCAAAATTTGCAAGTATACACCTTTGAAAAGTTGTTGGCGCGTTACATAATCCGAACGACATTCTCCGATTGGCGAAGGTGCCAAATGGACAAGTAAAGATGGTCTTCTCTTGGTCCTCAAGTGCAATCGGAATTTGAAAATATCCTGAGAGACCATCAAGGAAACAATAAAATGAGTGCCCAGATAGATGTTTAAGGATCTGGTCGATCAATGGTAACGAAAAACGATCCTTTCAGGTTGCATCATTTAATTTTCAATAATCTATGCAAACCCGCTATCCAATGACGGTTCGAGTAGGGATTATTTCATTTTTTTCATTCTGTACTACTGTTAATCCCCCTTTTTAGGACTACTTGGACGGGATTAACCCAAGTACTATCTGAAATTGAATAAAAAATGTTGGCATATAATAATTTGATAACTTCTACTTTAACAACCGACTTCATATTGGGATTCAGGCGGCGTTGAGGTTGAATTGTTTTATGCGAGTTTTGTCCTAGTATAATTTTGTGCGTACAAAAGGAAGGATTAATTCCTTTTAAAACTAAAATCTTCCATTGAAGTGCTTGGCGATGAAGTTTTAAAACTCTTAACTATTTTAATTTTTAATCATCTGATAAAAATGCTGACACAATATCGGTGAGTTTTGACTCATCGTCTAAGAATAAATACTCTAGATGTTTTCGTAATTGTTTAAGTTCTAGCATAGACTGCTCTTTGTAAGAAGTCTTTAAACAATCATGGCCAAATTCTAAAATTCCATAGATAGGTTCAGGCGTGATCGATTCATCATGAGAGATTAAATCCAGAGTTTTGAAATGCTCTTCAGGAGATGGGGAATTAAACTCAGAAAATAAGACGGGTTCTACATCTGATGAAGTCTCCAAAAAGAAACATGAGTCGGCGTTTTAAAGAGAATTTTTCATAGAGGATTCTATAGAAAATGCAACTTCCTCATCTCCTACTCTAAGAATAAGTTTACCATTACTAACGTCTATTATAGCGCGTGAGGTGGGGAGGAATTGATGTCCGAGGTTTAGTGGGACCTCGACAACCTCTTCAATATTGAGAATGACAAAATCTACCAGGAAAATAAATTTATCGACCTTAACAAACACATCCTCAATAATACCCATAGGGTACTTGATAGATCGATATGCTAATCGTATGCTCATTCTTGGGCTCACCTAATCCTAATTTTTTAAAAAGAGAATAAGGCATTAAATTTATAGAGGCTCCTAGGTCTCCTAACACACGTTTAACTAAAAATCTCCAAATAAGCAATGGATAGAGAAACTACCCGAATCATTTAATTTTTTGGGTAATTTATTTAGTAAAATGGCTTAACACTCTTTGTTTAATTGAACGGTAGCCATATCCTCAAGTTTCCTTTTATTAGACAAAAGATCCTTGAGGTACTTAACAAATTTTGGCATTTGGGCGATAACTTCATAGAATGGTAAATTAATTTGAATTTGCTTAAATATCTCTAGAAATTTCTGGCAGTGTTCATCTTTACGGTCGTTCATAAATTTTGACGGATAGGGAAGAGGCGGTACATATTCCTTAGTTTTAGTTTTGGCAGAATCTTTTGGAGGAGGTGGAAAATCTTTTACCTCCGTGTCAATGGGAATTGGAGGGGTAACTATCTCCTTTCCACTTCGTAAGGTGATAGAATTTGCAATTTGCCCGACTTGATTCTCCAAATTGCAAATGGATCCCGAAAGATTCCTAATGTCGGAGTCATTATTCTCTGCATATTTGAGGAATGCTTCCTCGAGATTAAGAGGATTTGGAACTTGTGGAGAAAAATATCCAAGTGGGTTTGTGGGATACACTGCATTCCCTAGGTTACTCCAAGAGAAGTTGGGATGATTCCTATAATTTGGTTGGTAAGTGTCACCGTAATTGAAATTGCCTGAAAAAAGGTGATCTATTCGGATTACCTATATAATCTACATGTTCGATAATAGAAGATGGTTCTCGGGTAGGATTAGAAGTAGAAGCAGATATCTCTCCCATTTTTTGTTTAAAATCTCGACCTTATGAGATAGAATTGAAATCGTGTCTGTCGTAAAGTTCGGTGAATTTATTTGGATGAGATAGAGGTGTATTCTATTGATATGCATTCATAGCTATACCTTCTATATGCTCTTGGGCGGCTGTCGAGGTTTTGTTGTTCAATGTTCCACCGGCGGCGACATCGATATGCTGTCTAGTTTGTGTATTTATACCATTATAGAAAGTTTGGATTTAAAACCAATCGGGAATTTGATGATGGGGGCAACGACAAAGCAGTTCCATAAACCTTTCCCAAGTATCATATAACGTTTCAGAATCGGCTTGAGAAAAAATATGAAATATCATTTCTTAATTAAGCTGTCTTAGATGGAAGAAAATACTTCGTGAGAAATCGTTCAGTCATCTCAGCCCAAGTGGTGATTGATCATCGCGGGAGGGAATCTAACCAATGTTTTGCCGTAGTCCGCAATGTAAAAGAAAGAAGTCTAAGTCTTTTCACATCATCCATCACCCTGTTGATTTTAAAAGTATCACAAATTTCTAAAAAGTTTGCAATATGCGTATTGTGATCTTCATCTTGAAGTCCATCAAATTGTACGTATTGTTGTACCATTTGAATAATGCTTGGCTTTAACTTAAAGTTATTTTCACAATAGCAGGTCAAACACTACTAGATTGAACATCATATAAATTTGATCGAGCATAATAGGACATGGTCCGTTGTTCTGCCATATTCGGCTCTCCCATACTAGTAAACGAAAGAGTAGAAGAAGGAGAAGAAAGAAAAGTAGAATGACAAGAAAAAGGTGGTGACAAAGGTAAAGAAAGAGAAGTGTCCCCTATGGATTCCTCAACCAAATTATGATAATTGAGATTATGGATTCGTAAGTGTTGTCTTAAGGTTTGCTCAATTTCCGGATCCAACTCAAATAGATTTGATGGATTCCCTCGGATCATACACCAAAGTAAAATAAAATAATAAAAATATTTATATTATTATTATTATTATTTATTCTAAGAAAAAAACTTGATAAAAGTAATAGAACCTTGATTTCAGAATATTGACAAAAATATAGTTCCCCAGCAACGACGCCAAAAATTTGGTGCGTAGATTTCGTAACGTGAGATGAGTGATATGCTATATAAGTAAAATATAATGATGTGATTAATTACACAATAGGAAGGCAAGTGCACCTAATGTTATATAGTATAGAATCAAATGTCGTATTTTTCCGGGTCTGTTGAGTAATCGTATTCACAAGAAAGAGATATTATTCTATCTTAACAAAATAGTGAGTGGTTTACAAAAATAAAAGACAAAATGCAATTAAACTAATTGAGTGAAATTTCGAAGAGAGAAACGGTAGAACTTGATTTATAATCACTTTGGATAAAATGAACATTAATTAAAAGATTAAAGTGCAAGTTCCAATAATTTGCCTTAGACCGTGGAGGTTCTCAAATTATGTTAACGTCCCTCTCTGGAATACTGCTAAAGTTTAACCTTAGGTGACACGATTAAGACCCCTTGGCCAGTCGAACTCTCTAAGCTTGCTTTAGGCTGTGAACCACTCTATTGAGTTTGACCCCAATCCAGAAGATTTGGGATGTCCTCTATTGAGGATTGCATGTCAACTCCTTTTGTTTTTGAGTGATTTTCCCTATCCACATCCTCTCGGTAAAATCTAGGATACAGATCTAGGATCGAAGACTAGGTAGTGATACGTTAGTGATCTCCCCGTATTCACAACCTCTCGGTAAAATCTAGGATACAGATCTAGAATATGACTCGATACACTAGAATTCGAACAAATTATAATCAAAGATAATCCAAAGCAAATTAAAGAAGAGAGCTTGTTAAATAATTTAAGGAAAACCAAAGTTCATTTCATTCCAAAGTTCATCATGATCAAGTGCTAAAGGAAGTTTAGTTACTCATCACGATGGAGAAACTACATAACATGATTGTGAAATACATGATTACTAAAGAGAGAACTTTAAATACCAAACTACAAGCTAAATTATAACTTGGAACAGAAATTAAATTAAGCTAAACTATGAACTAGAAATGAAAAATAAGGAAAGATAGTACCAAATTACACAATTTCTCCACCAAAATCTCCCTCCTTAGTTCAAAGAGAAGACTGGTAATTATAGGGAAACCTTCATGAGAGTCACGCCCCTGGTCATGCTCGTGACCATAGGGCGTGTAAGGTACGAAACTGTCGCTATAAAAAATCCGCGAATCATAGGGAAAGAAACTGCCAAAGGGTCATTTCTTTATGGGTCACGCCCCTTGGTCATGCCCGTGACCAGGTCATGTACCATACGGTACAGAAAACGGCGGGAACAACGACTCATTCTGGAATGATGGTGGCAGTTACTGATGAAGTCATGCCTAGGGGTCCCGCCCGCGACCTGGGAGTGACTGCTCGAAACGATCGTCGGTTGAAAATGTCTATCATAACTCGAGATCACGCCTTGGGCCATGATGGCATGCCTTCCCTGTCACGCCCGTGACAGGTGTCATAACCCGTTATTTCCCAATATAAAACATTATATCAGAATAAGAGAAAAAACGTGCCGTGATGCTACGCCATGCAGGGGATAACTGCAGACGCTCAGGCAAGAACCTACTCCTAACACTTTTCAAAGCATTCTCGAGTTTATCAAGAAGAAGAAATATTTTTTAGTTAAGTTTCACGGTCGTATCCCCCGGTTCAGTGGACCAACTAGTCCACAAATAAAAATATATATAAATACGCTGCTGAAAATACTTTACTTAATTCAATTATTATCCTACATGGACAGAAGCTTCCCGAAAGGACAACACATGATATGCATACTTCTAGATTTATTATAAGTATGAAAAAGAGCTTTTACGTTCGTTAAAATATAGTGTTATTTGATTTAAAAGATGCCATGAGAATGAGATTCGTATAATTGTACTGTTTATAACTTGAAAATAACTACATGTAACCCTAACATAAAACTGTCCAAGAGATCAAGTAAAATCAACAAATCATCTAAAAAGAGATTTAGCAACTAGCAAGTTACATAACATTCAGCAAATCTCCAGTGGGCATCAACAACTTGACACGAACCCACCAAAAGACATGTATATCTTAACAGAAAACAAACAACAAAACTACCTCACAGTGGTGAGGAAAAGACAATTGCAATAGCTGTAGGACACCAACAACTACCAACTCTAACCGCTCGACCGATTACTGCTCTTAGACTGCGGCATTTAAAATAAAAGAATACCTCAGCAAGAATATACAAGTGTCAAACAAAGATTATTAGAAGCAATAATCAAAAGAGACAAAGGGGTGCCAACCCAAATACAATGAAAAACTACTCAAATACAACAAATAAGCTAGAGCAGAATAAGCAAGAAAGAATTCTCAAGGGTATAAGTAAGAGAAGTTGCACCAAGTGCGAAATGAAGCTATTGTTTGACAAAATCTGCAAGTCTAGGCATAATAACATATGTTTATATAATAATAAGGAAGAGACTAACCAGCTCCAAACATGTGAATCATTAACACTTGACAAAATGGTACTGAGGCGATGGCACATTGTCCAACACGAACCATCAGACCAAACATCTCAAAAAGGCATAGGGGTGGTGGCCACAATGTCCAACTCAACATAACAGGCCAAACAACTAAAAGATGTACTGTGTTGGTGGACACAATGTCCAACACAACCCAACAGTTCAAACACCTAAAAAAGGTACCGTGGTGGTGACCACAATGTCCAACACAACCCAACAGTCCAAAATAAAACAAACAACCCACCAAGTGTAATGATTCACAAAATTAGCAACAAGTTGGTGGTCCTTTATCCACCGCCAACCTAGGCACAACCAAACATCCAGAACACCAAATAAACTCGAGCCTATCATCAAAATCCCTCAATAGCAAGGAGGAAAGAAAATCCAAAAAAAAAAACTCGTCTAAGTCTATACTCGACGAATTAATCTCATTCGGCAAGAAAGATCCCAAGTCCACACCCATTCGTCGAGTATACCCGATGAATCGGCTTGCCCTTACCTCGATACTCGACGAATCGGTACAAATCTTCTAAGTCCACGAGCAATTAGTCGAGAATACTCGACGAATCTCTTTTACCACAAGACGAAACTCGACGAAAAACACTTCGCTCATGCCAAAGCTTAACTCAATGAATTTCACTTCACTTGACGCCTAGCTGAGTTCACTCAACGCACTTGATGCCTAGCTGAGTTTACTCAACGCACACGACGCCAGAGACAACTTTACTCAAACACTCGATGCCAAGACTTTTATACTCACAACACTCGATGCCAAAGCAGTTGCACTCAACGCCAAAAGCATTACTCGACGAAAAGGACTTAAATTCTCGTAAATACTCGACACACTCGGTGCCAAAGACTCATCACTCGATGCTCTCGACGCCAAAGGTTAAACACTTGACGCACTCGATGCCAAAGGTTAAACACTCGACGAATTTGACTTAACCCATAGATACTTGACAAAAATTACTTAACCGCTCAGGCATACTCGACTAATTTTAGCCAGACTCAGAAAATCGAGATATTAGACGGAAAGGTGGACCTAGTACCAATATTCGACGAATCTTACAGGTTAACTTACCCATACTCGACGAAATTCATACAATCAATTTCCTTCTCTACCCGGCGGACTTCGACCTAGCCGAACCCTACTGAAAGGAGGGTGTTAGGTCAGATTACTCTAGGGGGGGGGGAATAGAGTATTAATACTTTGACTCTTTTTCTAGATTATATCAGAGTAAATATAGTGATACCGTATATTAGTTAATGAATAAGAAAAATTAAGCTAAACAATTCAGCAATCACAAGCACAACAAAAACAAATGAAAAGAAGAAATTAGACGATACAAGAAGTTTATAGTGGTTTCCCTAAACTTGGGTACATCTACTCTTCTACCACCCTTGGTAGGAATCCACTAGCAGGTTTTGATCAGGTGACTGCCACCACAAGATCTTGTTCAGGTAGATCAGGAAACCCTTCAGGCTTTTGATCAAGTGCCCAAAAATAACTTCAAGTCTTTTGGAGGGAGACTTGTCAACCAAACTAACTTTTGAAGGGAGCTATAACCCTGTACAATGGGATGGAAAATGTTGATGAAAGTCTTCTCTTTTCTCAAATACATCTGAGAAGACTGTGTGGATTCTTGTGATGTCAAAGCTCCCCCTGAGAAGTAGAATGCTTCAGGAAGAACAGAGCTTTGCTAAAGAGTGAGTAGGTCTTCAACTTGATCTGCCAAGATCCAGGAAATCCAGTAACAGATGTTGAATAGAATGTCTCTGAGGATTTCTGGAACAGAAGTTAAAGAAGACTCTTGATCTTGATGATTTGTTCTTCTTCAAACTACAGTGTTGACAGAGAATGAAAAAGCATTAAGAGCGTCGAGTGCTTGTTCAGAATTTTCTGTACAGTGCTTCTCAATTTTTTTCTTCCTGTATCTCTGACTGTCTTACTTGTCTGTTGTTCTTTTTCTCGAAGAGGAGAGAATTACTTTTATTCCACTGCTGAAAAATTCACTTTGAATTTTTGAATTCTTTCCATAAATGCTGGCTGCTGCTGGAAATAGAAAACGGCTGGAATAATAGCATTAATGAGTTTCCCAACTGTTCTTGATAGAATAAGCAAATATTTATTCTGAAGAATATCACATTTAATGCAGCCAAATAATGACTATATTCAGAAGAATATTTGCATTAAATGCTCAGAATAATACTGCTAATAAGGAACTAAAAAGGGAAGGACTCATTCTTGAACTACACAGAAAACTTCGAACGCAAAATAGAATTTGTCGACTTGAGATCAAGGATCGTCGACCAGGGAATTCAAGTTTGTTGACCTGAGCTCTGTAATCTGCTAACTGGGAATGACTTTCCAAATTCGCACTCTGAGATCGTCGAGCTGATAAACTGACGGAAGAAAACTAAGCGTCGACTTGAGCTCTGAGAACGTCGAGCTCAGCTCAGAGAATTAACTCTGAGTTCGTCGATCTGAGATCAACGATCGTCGAGCTGAGTTTGAAGAATTTCGAACTGATCACTGTCTTCTGAAAGCTGCTAAAGCTGATTCTCTGAAGTCCACTTCTGGCTTGTCCAAGGAGGTAGCACTAATCAGGACAGCCTAAATTCTAGAACTACTACTCATGACCCTAGCTATATAATGTTGGGTCACACTAAGCCTAAGTTAGTGAACCTAGCCCAAATCCAACTTGGATCCAACAATCTCCCCCTATTTGGGTGAGGCCACTAACACAAAAACAAAACAATCATCAAGCAGAAGAAAATATATCTGACAGAAGAAAAATATTCAGTAGATATTTACAGAGTTGTGCTTCATGATAAACTAAGAGAGTAGAGTCAAAAGACAACTAGAAAATAACAGAAAGGAAACTCATTTATTCTTCCGAGCTTTGTTTTTGTCTGAATCTTCAAAAGGTTGTCTGAATTTGATCACTCTTTTAGGGTTGACAGCTTCTTTCTTTGACATATAAATGTCATATGCTCAAATTATAGTTTGACATAAGATTCTGGGTACAACAGCCTCTGGGTGCAATTTCATATAATCATCAACATTGAAAAATTTATTAGCCTTAGCATACCTGAACAATTCTTCTTTTCTGTAGGAAGACATAGTTGAGAATTGAGAGATATCTTTGCCTTCAGCTTTTGCTTTGCTAATCTGAGAAAGTCCTATAAGCTCATGGAATCTTGCCATCATGGCAGAAGTCTCCTGTTCTGGATCAACAAAAGGAATTGGAGGAGACTCTGGCCTTTTTGGACTAGAATCCTGCATTAGTTCTTCAGTAGGAACTTTCTTTGAAGAATCTGAAGGTCGATTGCTTGAAGAGGAGTGTTGATAGCTTGTTCTGGGTTGTCTCTGATAAGTCTTTTTCATGGAAGCAGGCTTCTGAGATAAATTGTCTGAGGAACCTAAAGAGGGAGGAGGAGGAGGAGGACCTCTCCTGAACTTTTGAGGAGGAGGAGAGTACCTTCTTCTCTTCTTCCTAGCCTTTTGCTCATTCTTAGACAACCACATCCACTGAGGCATACCAGGGTAGGGCGTAATCTTTTGCAGTATATAGTAAGGGGTGTCATTACTTGGATTTGGCTTTGGAATAACCTTATGAGGGGCTTTCCTTTTCTTAGATATTTTTCTTTCTTCTGTCATCAGAATCTGAGTCATCAGATTGATCATCATCAGAAGATCCTTGAGAATTATCATACAAAGCATCAATCTCAGTAATGACTTGTTTTGGAACTTGCTTTCCAGCTGGAGGAGGAACAACTTGAGGAGGAACTGCTGGAGGTGGAATGATTTTAGCAGGGACTTCTTCAGTTTCCAGATCCATATCCTTAGCAAAAATCTCATCCATGTCAGACAATGGAGAGATAGAGAAGACAAAGGCGGGAGGAGAAAAGGCCTTGGGCTTAGAAGATTCATCCTCAGCCACCTGAATAAGCTCAGCCTCTGGAACTAAGATGAGTTCAGGCTCAAGAGCTACAAAACTTTTCTATATTTGCTGCAAAGTCTCTGAACTGATGGGAGCTGAGTAGCAAACAATATCTGTACACCCATGAAAAGATACAAAAAGAAGACAATTTCTATACAAAAGATCAAAAGATTTTAGAACTAAATCTAGGTCAAATCTGGAGCAATGAGGCAATCTCCATAAAGAATTTCCAAAGTGTACAACCCCGTATCTGGGCGAGCGGGATCCTCCCCAAGTGACGTAATTGGGGCGCGCTATGAGCGGCAGTGTGGCACAGCCCCGTTCGAAGACGCGCGGGAGCTCGTGCGAGCGCGCGGAGGTTTTACGGACATGGGCTTCTTAATATTTCGTATATATAATATAATATATATATAATATAATATATATATTATATAATATATATTAGGTATAATATATAAGATAAAAAGAAGAAATAAAGAAGGGTTGAGGGGGCAGGCGGGTGGGGCAGGAAAAGAGAACAAATAAGATAAAAAGAATAAAAAATAAAAGATAAAGAAAAAGGGGGGCAGGCGGGACAGAGAGAGAGAGGAAAAGCAGGAAAAACAAAAAAGCAAAGATGAGGAAGAAAGGCCCTAGGGCAAGCCGCTCGGCCTCCTCCTCTCCCGCCGCCGGCCTCAGCAGCCCGGCTCAAGCCCGGCCTCCTCCTCTCCCGCCGCCGGCCTCAGCAGCCCGGCTCAAGCCCGGCCTCCTCCTCTCCTGTCTCCGGCCAAGCCTGGAGCAAGGCTCGACTCTTCCTCTCTCCCGTCGGCCACCTGGAGCAGGCTGCCCCCGCCCCTTCCTCTCCTTCCTTCTCTCCGTCCAGGCCACCTCCAGGAGCGGGTTTTGCTCCTCCCCTCCGCTTCCCGTCCGTGCTGCCGCAAAGCCCGAGCCAAGGCTCGACCTCCCTCCACCTCTCCCGTCGTCGCCGCCTATGGTCGGATCCGACCCCATGAAGCATGAATCGGCCATGACGGGCTGAGTTTGGTCATTTGGAGCCGGGATCGGCCTCATGGAGTCAAGTTCGGCCGTTTGGAGTTACGTCGGCCGGGAGCTTCTCTCCAAGCCGGAAATGGAGTTTTTATTTCTCTCCCCCACCGCCGGCAAGAGGCTCGTCCACCACCAGAAAAAAATGGAGCGGGGAGTTTTTATTTCTCTCCCCATCGCCGCCTCGAGCAAGGCTCGGCCTAAAAAGGAGGACGACCACCGCCATCGCCGCCTCGAGCAAGGCTCGGCCTAAAAAGGAGGACGGCCACTGCCATCGCCGCCTCGAGCAAGGCTCGGCCTAAAAAGGAGGACGGCCACCGCCATCGCCGCCTCGAGCAAGGCTCGGCCTAAAAAGGAGGACGGCCACCGCCATCGCCGCCTCGAGCAAGGCTCGGCCTAAAAAGGAGGACGACCACCGCCATCGCCGCCTCGAGCAAGGCTCGGCCTAAAAGGGAGATCGGCCACCGGCACCGCCGCCAAGCACGCGCCAAGGGTAACGATGTTTCTACTCGGGCAGGTGAAGCCCTCAATTTACATATTTGCATGGAAGCCCCTCTCCACCAACGGGTGGGGGAAGGGAGCTCTCCGACGGGTTGACGCGTACGTCCCCGCTATTAATTGCATCTAGTATCCGGAAGTGTGAGTACGGATTTAGGCATGCTGTGTGAAGCTCATTCAGACGTACGAGCCGAATTGGTGATGTGCTGTGTTTAGCCCATTCGGACGTACGAGCCGAATTGGTGATGTGCTGTATGAAGCCCATTCAGACGTACGAGCCGAATTGGTGATGTGCTGTGTGAAGCCCATTCGGACGTACGAGCCGAATTGGTGATGTGCTGTGTGAAGCCCATTCGGACGTACGAGCCGAATTGGTGATGTTCTGTGTGAAGCCCATTCGGACGTACGAGCCGAATTGGTGATGTTCTGTGTGAAGCCCATCCGGACGCGTGAGCCGGATTGATGATGTTCTGTGGTTCCCGGAGAAGACTCCGAGGAAGTTGGATATTATCTATTTGCAGGGAATGCACACCGTGACCCCGAAAAAGGGGTGTACGGAATATGTTTGGCCCGCTTATGTTAGCCGACTGACATTCAGCTGGCAGTCGTTCGTCGAGACGTTGGCGTACAGGTGTTGCAGTACCAAGCGGGGAATAGCGCGGGCTTAAGCCCAAGCTTGTGCCGGCCCTCGAAGGCCTACTTTTGTTTATATTGCCGGCCTGCGTGCCGATGTATGGAATTAATATTCCTGTAATAATTTATAATCTGTGATGCTCTGTGGATGTATGGTTTATTCTTTTTGCTTTGGGCGAGCGGTGTGCTCGTGAACTGCTCGTCCCGTGGGAACCCCGAGGTTTATGCCGGGAAGCCCCTGTTGGCCTGTTGATAGCCTTTTAAGGCAGCGGAGTCGCGCTGTTTGCAGCCCAGTTGGGCAGCGTGTCGTAGAATTGCTCGGCGATGTTGCGCCTTTAGTAGCGCGGGTGAGGAATATTTTGTATAGACCCAAGGAGATACATCTGGATAGGAGAGAGTCGGTCTTGAGACCCTCCTTAGATGTTCCGGTCGGCCAAAAGCGCCCTCCGAAGGTGTCTTAGCTCAGCTTTTGGCTTGGGAGGGGAAGAGTTCGTTAGTCTTCCGGGTATGCGGTGGGTCCTCCACGCTGAGACCTTGGGTCTGTCCCTTACGTTCCTAGTCTAGAGCCTAGATTGTTCATTTGAGTGTAGTAGGTGTGCGGTCACCCCTCTTTTGGGACCCCGAACTCCACGGAAGTCAATTTTGGATTCGGTCAATTTTGGCTTCAACACAAAGGATTGCTCTCAAATTCAGTATCCTAAAACTCAACAAGATCTGCATCAAAAAATTCAGTATTAATAATGTCAACTTCAGCTACAAATTCTGTATCTGCTGCTGCTGCTACTGCTACTATATCTGCTACTGCTACTACTACTGCTACTTGAGCAACCTCTTCACTGAGTATCTCCCCCTGCCTGGTTTCAGTCTACTAGAGCCAGGCTCCTGACAAAAGAGGATGGGACAGAGAAGGTAGAAAGCTGAGCAGCAAGGGTAGAGATGGACATAACAAGAGGTGAAATAGCCTTTGCTATCAGCAGTTTGAGAAGGGGTGTGATGGATGCTAAGATGAGAGAGATGGAGGGAGAAGATGAATCTGAGAATTCTTGAGGGGTTTGGGTAGAGATAGATGGATTGATGATGGAAGAGGATGAGGGATGATAATCTAACATTAGTTCATCTGAAGAATTGCTTGGGGATGAAAGAAGGTTGAAAGAGGGTAGAGTAGTGAGATTTTGAAGATGAGATGGAATGGGAGATAGAGGTGGAGTTGTAGAATCTGGAGATTGAGATTGTTCTAGAAGTTGTTGTACTGGGGATGAAATGACAGGGGACTGAGGAGGTGTAGGTTGATGAAATAGAGAAGCAGGGTGGATGGGGGAAGCAGGAGGTATATATAGAGATGTTGGAGCTGAGGAAATTTGTTGGAGGGATGATGAAAGGGTTTGGTCAAGATGGGGAATGGAACTTTCTTCTTCAGGGTGGGGAGTGGCTGGAACTGCCCTAGTACTCTCAGAGGTTTTAGAGGAGGAAGCCCTGGACGGCTTTGAGATAGTCCTCTCCCACCTGCCAAACAAGGCGCAAGTCAGCTTCTTAGAGGCGTTGATGAATATTGTCGGGGCGACCAGGGATTTAGCGTCCTTGGCATTAAGGAAGATTCCATGAATCCTTCCAAAGCAAAATTCTTTCTTGTTGTTCTTCTTTCTAATCAGATTGAACAAAATTTTGGCCCAATTAACAACCTTCTTATTTACCACATCACTCATCACCAAGAACTGATTCCTGGTAATGTGATCATGGGCTGTATGCTTGCCCAACAACACTTTACCGACTACATCTGCAAGAAATTTATACCCAGCTGATAGATGCTTCTTCAACAGTTTATTTGGGTTGTCTCCATAATAACCCATCAAAGTCAACATTTCCTCATATTCAGAAGATTCAAGTTCAATATCTTCTTCACCGTTAACTAGTCCAAAGATTTCAGAAAGAGTATCTGGGGTTAAAGAAACTGTAACATCCCATTTCCGGCTAGACTCCTAGGAGTCGGTTAGTTGTGACAAAACCCTAGGAAGCCCAAAATTTGAAATAAAGCGATCAATATTTTCGGGTCACGGGTTGGTCACGCCCGTGACCGACCCGTCACGCCCGTGACTTGGGCGTGACTACTTCGACGATCGTCGATCTCCACGAGACGATCGTCGAACGTGCTGTCTGGGCATGGCACGCCCGTGACCAAGGTGTCACGCCCGTGACTATGGGCGTGACCCCATCGACGATCGTCGATCGCCGTGAGACGATCGTCGACCTTGCGGCCCGGGCATGTCACGCCCGTGACATGAGTGTCACGCCCGTGACCTAGGGCATGACCAGCCTTCGACGATCGTCGATCTCAATTCGACGATCGTCGACCTCGAAATTTGCCGTTCGGGCATGTCACGCCCGTGACCTAGAGGTCACGCCCGTGACCTAGGGCGTGACCAGCCTTCGGCGATCGTCGATCTCAATTCGACGATCGTCGACCCCAAAATCTGCCGTTCGGGCCTGTCACGCCCGTGACCCAAGGTGTCACGCCCGTGACCATCCATCGACGATCGTCGATCTCAGTTCGACGATCGTCGAACCCAGAATTGGCTATTCGGGTCTGTCACGCCCGTGACCTATGTGTCACGCCCGTGACATTGGCCGAAACGACGGTTCAGGCTCGAAATTATTCTAACACGCGTGGTAATAAATGCTGGTGTGGGAAGTTACACCAGGAGTAATTTCAGGCCGTTTTCTTACTGTAATTATATAATAAATGAGGAAGATATGGTCCAATATGAAGCCGTCAGCTGGACACACCTGTTCAGTTTCCACCGTTTCTTATCCTTCACTGTAACCGAAACGTTAAGGGGAGAACCTTCATGGCCATAAAGGCTTTACCCTTTCACCTTCCCACTTTCTGACTTATAAAAGCCCACCTGGAACCAGAGGAGAAGGTTACACGCTCAAGCAAACGGGTCAGATCTTTATTCTTGCTGTAGGAGAAGTTCAGCAACGCCACCACCGCGCCATGACACCCCGTCGTTCTTCTCGCCTTCAAACCGCGAACAAGGTCCTCCTCTGCTCTTTCCCTTTCATGGGTAGATCTTAGGATTCTTAGAAAGGAAGTTCGCGCTCAACGGAGCCGGTCTCATCTCTCTCGTTTTCATGGAAAACCATGAAAAAGATATTTTTGAGTTTGCCGGAAACCGCCACCTCCGGCGGCCAAACCACCGCCGACCGATAGCCGTCGCCTCAACGGAGGTGGTGGTGGTGGTGGCTGGCTAGGGAAGTGACTGAACGGCCGGCGACGGATCACGGAATGCTTACAGGAAAAATGGTTTTTCTTGTCTGTTTTCGGGTTCATGAAGAAGATGAACAGTAGAATCAATATTATAATCCATAGATTATTATATAGTACATAATGGAAAAATAGGTTATTTGAATGTATTTTTGAGGCTGCAAAACGAGGCACTTAGAGGCTGAATTAGGAAAAATGACCAGTCACAAAAGTTGTAGCCCTCTGGGTCTACTTTAATATAAAATTGATTTTATTCAATTTGGGTGAGTGGTTTGACCACAGCACTCATTTTGGTGGGATCAAGACCTAGGCTAACCAGAAATTGAAATGGTTGCCCACGGTTCATAACATGTCCAAATGACTTGAAATTTGGACTGGAGATCTATAATATGTATATCGAGAGGCTGTCCAAAAATGAGAATTTTTGGAGAACTTTTGCCTAAAGTTTTTGTAAAATTTTAATAAACATTATAAAATTAATTAGGAGATGAAACTAAGTCCAAACTCTCCCAAATTTTGGGTGGTGGTCCCTGGCATCAATGTTAAGATCTGTACAAAATTTCAACTCGATTGGTCGAGTTTTGAATAGGGAAGTATCAAGTCCTAGATAGGTCTTGGTGAGGGGTACTTTGGGGAAAAGTACGATTGGAAATGGAGTGGACAAATCTCCTCAAAAGAGGCTGAAGTTGTGGCCACTGATTTGTTGAGTCTATGCCTACCCTCTTGGGTAACATGGTGTGGATTAGGGTGGATTTTACCCTAAGAGATTGGCTCAAACCCAGTGTGTGGTAGTTTGAGGTTTGTGAAGGACATAGGAGCAAAAGCTCTTGTATGCCCTTGAAATTTGGAGGAGGGGGGATGATATGATGAAAACCCTCTGGTTGAAATAGTGAAGGAATTGGAGGTAATTGGGTACCTCGGAAGTTGAGAGTTTGAATTAGGATAGAAATGTAATTTAGTTATTTTAAGCACTAAATCTAATCCAAAAATTATGAAACTCGGGAGGAGGGAGTTTTAGGATGTTTTAGACTTATGATAATTTTCCTGGAATTTTATGATTGATAAATGTTATACTTCATGTGTTAATGGATTATTTGTCCGATTTGTTGTTTCAATTATTTGGAGGCTTTAAATTAATTATAATCAGTTAAAATTCTGGATTTAGATCTTGACCAGTAGAACATTGATCCCTGAATTTTTATAGAATTTTTATGTTGAGTAAATCTAGTACTTTATTCACAGATGATAGAAAGGACTTTTATGTTTAAAAATTAATTATGGATAAAATACTTGCTGGAAAATTGTGAAACTTGGCCAGTGCTAATTTTAGGCCTTTATCTGCATGACATAAATTATTTATAATTTTTGGAAGAATATTTTCTGTACTTGATTCATAAACAACAGAAGTTAGAGATTATTTCTAAAATAGTTTTCATGCCCTTCTAATGATAGAAAAATTATGATACTTAGGATTTAACCTATTGAGATAACCTAGTATTTATCATAAATTTGCTGGACATCTTGCATGAGAACTTAGGATAGTTCATGTTCAAACCGGTAGTCCTTGGGATTTTCGAGGAATTTAATTAAATGCCAAATAAATTAGGAAAATTTCCATTTTCTGGACTTAGGTCATTTATATTATGGTAAGTCTCCAGTAAATAATTTAGGGCATTTGGATGAGTAATGGATCATTGCATAACCGGTTCGACATGTAGCCTAGGTCGGTCTGCATATAGCAATTTGTGAAATGCAATAGGACATGATCTGAGGAAGGCACTGGAGCTAATCATAATGTCTAGGTGGGCAATGGTGGAGGAAATCACTATAGGAAGATATAAAGAATGGCGAGAAGTGGTGATAGCTAGAGTTAAGAGGTGCTCGGGTTGGGCGAAAGATCGCTTTTCCCGAAGAGAGGAAGGTTAAAAAATACCCTAGGATAGTCTATTGTAATATGAGAAGGGAATCAGGCTAAGGGAAATAAACCAATAATATTAAGTGCCTTGCGAAAAGGAACTTCGGGCCGTAATGCCGCCGTCTTGGTTCCTAGTGCCCCTTGAGAGCCCTTCACGGGGTATACCGGGGGCAGTCCTGGGCTAACGTAAACTGTAATAACAAATCGACAAGAGTAACTAGGTAACTAGGGCTGCACTTTTCACAAACACTGTTGGCACAGGAAGATTGATGAGAGCTTCGGCTCGGTTGGTTAAGAGACGGACGGGATGGTCTGGGGAGCTTCGGCTCGGTCGGTTTGGAGACGGACGGGATGGTCCGGGGAGCTTCGGCTCGGTTGTTTTGGAGACAGACGTTTTGGTCCGGGGAGCTTCGGCTCGGTTTTGTGTGTTTACGATAAACTTGCATGTGCATAAGATAGGACTAAGTTAAGGTGGTGGGTTTTACGATATCGGGGAGTTCGATTGCACCGACACCGATATCGTTGACTCGGCGAGGTGGTTAGCACTTCGCCAACAGAAGTCCGGTGCGCCAGCCGGCAAGAGTACGCAGACGTCCGCTTAGTGCACCAAGCGTTGAGGCGTACGATAGGTCAGACCAGTGGTGCTTTTACTGGTTTTGAGGTGGGCGAGGCCCAACCCACCGCTTCCGTCTGCCACTACGGAGGTATCCTGGGAGGTAACGGCTCCGAAAGGGGGAACTAAAGGTCTGTGTGCACAGATTCGGGTGTGTGAGTTGCACTTGCATGTTTCATCATACCCACTAGCATGTCATAGCATAATCGATTCATTTAACTCTGACACCTAAAGTATAAGTGGTATGGGACGCTTATACATTAGGACCTGCAAAACGACCCCTTGGTCTATAAGCTTGTGTGGGCAAGTTTATAAATCAAAGGTTAATTTCAATATATAACAACCATTGTTGTTTGATAACCGACACCCCAACGTATAAGTGGTATGGGACACTCTATACGATGGGAGCCTTGCAAAAGATCCCTTTTGCTTATGTGTTCTCGCATAAGTGAAGGTTTAAATTCACATAATTGCTTTTTTTACTGCTAGACCTATTATAACAATCATATTAACTGCTCACCGAATACATCTTGCTAGATTAAGTCCATAGTCACCTGTTTCTTGATTTATCTCTACCATCATGTCCTTCCCTTTCTTCCTCCCCGCTCGGTACCTAGGAGCCATGGGGGAAGGGGTAGGGGATGATAGGGCTTAGTCTTTATGACTAACGGTTTTCGAACCGCATCATTTAGGGGATCGTGGAGCCCAGCATGGAGGAGCAGCCCCAGAGATCGGTGCGCCTAGAGATGGGGCAGTCTAGCTCCGGAGTTCACACAGCCGGGACCGTGAGTCTCGACCTTGAGTAGTTTCTGTTTTCGCTTCCGCATGAGAGACTTGTAGTGAGGACATATTGTACCGGGCATAAGCCCGTATTTATAGTACTCTGATGATTTCTGTGGACACTCCCTTCGTGGTGATTTTATCTTATTTACATGTGATGTATTATTGTGGACTGCATTGTTCTTACTTCAATAATTATGCTACTTTTCTGTGATCGAATTGGCCGGCAGAATCGGCGCCTTGTGGTGATGACCCTTCAGGACGTGAAGGAGTCACCGCAAAGCGGCGGTTCTGGGCCTAAGACCCCGGTGGTTGAAAAGAAAAAAAAATGGGGTCTTACAAGTGGTATCAGAGCAAACATCGATCAGACGGAAGTAGCAGTCCACAAACCCTAGGTCACCCCCCGCTCGAGTTTAGTTTGGGGACAAACTAAGCAGCGGAAGCAGTGGTGTGCCCATATGAGGATCACATATAAATTGTCCACCTTTATGTAATATTTGAACGTTTTCTCAGCGTGTGTTTTTGTTACGTAGCCTCCAGCACGGACTACGCCACAAGGTGGAGTTCAACAGGCTCAGGATGTTGCACCACCCCCACCGGCCCCCACTCCTTTCCTTCAGTCAGACGTGGGACAGACCCTGACTGCCATTCTGGAGGCCTTCAGGGCCCAGCAGGTTCCGGCCCCGCAGCCAAATCCGGGGGCCAACTGTCTAAGCATCTTCCGAGGACTGGCTCCCCCGTCCTATTTGGGGACAGAGTCGGCTGTTCGGACGGAAGAGTGGCTAGATATCATGTACGAGATGCTGACCGGGATTCGGTGTCCATGGGAGGAGAGGGTGGCTCTGGTTGTCTCCTGCCTGGAGTCCCATGCAAAGAGGTGGTGGAAGACGCTGTTGGACACGACATTTGCTGATAGGGAGGTTGCGGAGGTTACTTGGGAGGAGTTCAGGGCCGCACTGCTGGAGCATTTTGTTCCGCAGTCGGCTAGGGATGATTTGGAGGAGCGGTTCTTACAGCTGAAGCAGGGTACCCGGACCGTGGTGGAGTACCATCGAGAGTTTGACCATCTGGCTCGATACGCAGATTCCTACCAGCTGGACGAGGCAGGGTATATCAGGAGGTTCTATAAGGGCCTGCGGGAGGACTTGAGGGAGGCTCTGTTGTTTGTATCTGACGGGCCCATCTCCCGGATCTTGGAGATGGCCAAAAGGATTGAGGCTGACTGGCACACCACCCGGGGCCGGAAGCGGCCAGCAGAGGATCAGGGACGGAGAGGTAGGAATGACCAGCGGCGGGGTGCTGTACCAGAGGGGAGGAGGACAGAGGACCAGCCTCGTCAGGACGTGAGGCAGGAGCCGAGGGAACAGGTGGTATTAGCCCCTCCCCCTCTTCGGATGCAGGAGATGCCGAGACCCGGGGGAATGGCGTATCCCCCACCAGAGTGTTTTCTTTGTCATCAGATTGGGCACATTCGGAGGAACTGCCCCATGAGGGGGGCACCACCTCCAGCACATCAGGGCGGCCCACCAGCTCAGCATTACGGAGGCCGAGGACGCGGCCGTGGTCGTGGATACCAGTGGGGAGATCGTAGACAGGAAAGAGAGCAGGTATATGCTTTGGACCTTGCGCAGCCTCGAAATCCGGAGCAGGTCATAGCAGGTACGCAGCAATGCTTCTTTATTTTCATAGAATTTCCCTTTTAGTTGTTAAAACTCAGAACCGCACTAGATAGGTTAACAAGGAAAGAAAATTCTTTATAGAACCCTAAGATGTTTAATCATCCCAGGTATAGTCTTCATCAGCGGCAAGCCGGCCCGCACGCTGTTCGATACTGGAGCTACTCACTCCTTTGTGTCGGAGACGTTCGTAGAAGGACTGGAGGGTGTGGAGCGGTTCACAGGCTCGAGGATGAGGGTGCGACTACCAGATGGATCTGAGCTCCTTACCACGGATCACTGCAATATGGAGGCAGAAATTGGTGGAAAAGCGTTCGAGGCTCCAACGACGATTTTGAAGCTGACGGACTACGACCTGATCCTGGGCATGGTATGGCTGCACTGGAACTATGCCCAGATTGACTGCCAGGCAAAGAGGATCACCGTGAGACACGGGGACTCTTTCATTACCATCGAAGGTATAAGACCTGTCTCTCGTATACTCTTATCTTCGGTACAGGCCGTTAAGGCCCATCTGCAGGGAGAGGAGGTCTATCAGATTCTATTTGAGATGGCGGAGGTTAAGGAGTCGGTGACAGACATCCCGGTGGTGCGAGATTTCGCTGACATCTTTCCGGAGAAACTGCCAGGACTACCTCCACACCGAGAGCAGGATTTTCAGATACAGCTTGTGCCGGGAGCCAAGCCGGCGTCTAGGGCCCCTTATCGGATGGCCCCAAAGGAGTTGGCAGAGTTTCGGACTCAGTTGCAGGAATTAGTTGAGGCAGGTTTTGTTAGACCGAGTTCCTCGCCATGGGGAGCACCGGTCCTGTTCGTGAAGAAGAAGGATGGGACACTCCGCCTGTGCATCGATTATCGAGCACTAAACAGGCTGACCGTCCGGAATACCTATCCGCTCCCACGGATAGACGAATTATTCGACCAGCTGGAGGGGGCCCATTATTTCTCGAAGCTGGACTTGAGATCAGGATACTACCAGCTGCGGATCCAGGAGGAGGATATCCCGAAGACGGCCTTTAGTAGCAGATATGGCCTGTATGAGTTCACCGTGATGCCCTTTGGGCTCACGAATGCTCCGTCGGCGTTCATGAGTCTCATGAACCGGGTTTTCGAGGCCTACTTGGATGTGTTCGTCATAGTATTCATAGACGACATCCTGATCTACTCTAGGACGGAGGAGGAGCACACTCGGCATCTGGCACTGACCTTGGAGAGGTTGCGGGAGCATCGCCTTTATGCAAAATTCAGCAAGTGTCAGTTCTGGTTGAAGGAGGTGGCCTTCCTAGGCCACATCATCAGCGGAGCCGGGTTAGCAGTAGATCCAGCAAAGATTCGGGCAGTTCGCGATTGGCCGCAGCTGAGGACAACCACCGATGTACGCAGTTTCTTGGGACTTGTCGGTTACTACCGGAAGTTCGTGGAGGGGTTCTCTCGGATTGCCCTCCCCCTCACATCTTTGACAAAGAAGGAGGCACCTTTTGTTTGGACCCCGCAGTGCCAGGCGGCTTTCCTAGGAGCTGAAGGACCGACTCATCTCGGACCCTATTCTGGCCCTTCCATCCGGAAAGGAAGGATTCCAGGTGTCTACCGACGCATCATACCAAGGGATGGGAGCGGTGCTGATGCAGAACGGACATGTCATAGCATATGCCTCCCGCCAGCTGAAGACCCATGAGAGGAACTACCCGGTGCACGACCTCGAGATGGGAGCGGTCGTTTTTGCTCTGAAGGTCTGGCGCCATTATCTTTATGGAGTCCACTGCGATATCTTCTCCGATCACAAGAACCTGAAATACGTGGACACGCAGAAGGAGCTGAATATCAGGCAGAGGCGTTGGGTGGAGTTCTTAGCAGATTATCAGTATGAGATGCACTACCATCCAGGGAAGGCAAACGTGGTGGCCGACGCGTTGAGCCGGAGAGCTGCCACTTCCGAAGCTGGGCCCCAGGTTATGTCCATGGAGCTAGTCCAGTCATTCAGAGATATGCAGATATCCCTAGTGTCCGAGGATGACCCAGTTCTGTATAGGGAGTATCTGGCATCGATGGTGGCCATAGACGATATTCGGGATCGCATTCGGGACGGACAGAGGACAGATGCGTGGGCGGAGCCGATGTTCCGAGCTTTGGAGGAAGGTTCGACAGGAGATTATTCCCTGAGAGATGGTTTGCTCCACTTCAGAGGCAGAGTATATATACCCGCAGGAGGCCAGATCCGAGAGGATATTATGATGGAGGCGCATTGCAGCCGGTACTCGGTACACCCGGGGATCACAAAGATGTCCGCTGATTTGAAGAGGACGATGTTTTGGCCGGGCATGAAGAAGGACATTACGTACTTCGTGACCCATTGTGAGGCGTGTCAGTTGGTGAAGGCGGAGTGCAGGAACCCCGCAGGATTGTTACAGCCACTCCCGGTGCCGGAGTGGAAGTTTGACGATATAGCGATGGATTTTATACATGGTCTTCCCCGGTCTCGGACAGGGAACGACTCGATTTGGGTGATTGTCGATCGGTTGACGAAGGTGGCCCGCTTTGTACCGATCAGGAAGGATGACTCGGTGGGAGTGCTGGTACGGAAGTTTGTGGAGCAGTATGTACGATATCATGGCGTGCCCCGGACGATAGTGTCGGACCGCGATGGACGGTTTACATCCAGGGAGTGGCGGTCAGTGCAGGCATATTTGGGCACCCGGTTGACTTTTAGCACGGCCTTCCACCCTCAGACGGACGGGCAGACCGAGCGCACCAACCGGACCTTGGAGGATTTACTACGGCTGTGTATACCGGACCGAGGGGAGCCGTGGGAGAAGATGTTACCGTTGGTCGAGTTCTCCTATAATAATAGCTACCAGTCCAGCATCAGGATGGCACCTTATGAAGCCTTGTATGGAAGAAAATGTAGGACCCCGCTTTCTTGGATTCAAGACGAGGATCCGAAGCTGTTGGGATCGGATTTTGTTGAAGACACCGAGGCTCAGGTGAGACTGATCAGAGATAGGATGTTGGAGGCGCAGAGCAGACAGGCTAAATACTATGACGCCCGGCATCGTCAGGTGGAGTTTCGGGTAGGGGATCGAGTGTTCTTGAAGATCCGGCCCATGCACGGAGTCTCACGGTTGCGCGGTCGGAGGAAGAAACTCAGCCCTAGGTATATGGGCCCTTACCGGATCCTGGAGCGGATCGGACCCCTAGCCTACAGGCTAGAGTTGCCACCAGAGCTGGCAGCTCTACACGACGTCTTCCACATCTCTTCGCTGAGAAGGGCTCTACTACGCCCGGAGCAGCGGATTTTGACCACCGAAGGGCCGGTAGCTTCAGACCGATCTGTTCACTTGGAGACGGTTCGGATCGACGACAAAGGAGTGCGGATCTTGCGCCGCAAGAAGATCCCCTTAGTCAAGGTTCTGTGGAGAAACCACGGTCAGGAGGAGCACACCTGGGAACCGCAGGATCTGATGAGGCAAAGATACCCGGAGTTGTTCAGTCAGGTACATCTCACCACCTCTCGGTATACTATAGACTGCCTTCTTGTTTTGGAATGATAAGACTAGATAAGGAAAATCCAGGACCTAGGCATGCACACTTAATTAGAAAGGTAGGGGCTAATCTTTTGTTTATTGGGGAGATTGTCTTCGTTATCAAACGAACAGTCGCCTGAACCCAATAGAAAGATCGTATGAGATGTTACAAGTTTAATTTATTCCGATAGAAATCCCCGTAGGCTCAACCTCAATTTCAGGGACGAAATTTTTGTTTTGTTTATTGGGATTTGTAACATCCCATTTCCGGCTAGACCCCTAGGAGTCGGTTAGTTGTGACAAAACCCTAGGAAGCCCAAAATTTGAAATAAAGCGATCAATATTTTTGGGTCACGGGTTGGTCACGCCCGTGACCGACCCGTCACGCCCGTGACTTGGGCGTGACTACTTCGACGATCGTCGATCTCCACGAGACGATCGTCGAACGTGCTGTCTGGGCATGGCACGCCCGTGACCAAGGTGTCACGCCCGTGACTATGGGCGTGACCCCATCGACGATCGTCGATCGCCGTGAGACGATCGTCGACCTTGCGGCCCGGGCATGTCACGCCCGTGACATGAGTGTCACGCCCGTGACCTAGGGCGTGACCAGCCTTCGACGATCGTCGATCTCAATTCGACGATCGTCGACCTCGAAATTTGCCGTTCGGGCATGTCACGCCCGTGACCTAGAGGTCACGCCCGTGACCTAGGGCGTGACCAGCCTTCGGCGATCGTCGATCTCAATTCGACGATCGTCGACCCCAAAATCTGCCGTTCGGGCCTGTCACGCCCGTGACCCAAGGTGTCACGCCCGTGACCATCCATCGACGATCGTCGATCTCAGTTCGACGATCGTCGAACCCAGAATTGGCTATTCGGGTCTGTCACGCCCGTGACCTATGTGTCACGCCCGTGACATTGGCCGAAACGACGGTTCAGGCTCGAAATTATTCTAACACGCGTGGTAATAAATGCTGGTGTGGGAAGTTACACCAGGAGTAATTTCAGGCCGTTTTCCTACTGTAATTATATAATAAATGAGGAAGATATGGTCCAATATGAAGCCGCCAGCTGGACACACCTGTTCAGTTTCCACCGTTTCTTATCCTTTACTGTAACCGAAACGTTAAGGGGAGAACCTTCATGGCCATAAAGGCTTTACCCTTTCACCTTCCCACTTTCTGACTTATAAAAGCCCACCTGGAACCAGAGGAGAAGGTTACACACTCAAGCAAACGGGTCAGACCTTTGTTCTTGCTGTAGGAGAAGTTCAGCAACGCCACCACCGCGCCATGACACCCCGTCGTTCTTCTCGCCTTCAAACCGCGAACAAGGTCCTCCTCTGCTCTTTCCCTTTCATGGGTAGATCTTAGGATTCTTAGAAAGGAAGTTCGCGCTCAACGGAGCCGGACTCATCTCTCTCGTTTTCATGGAAAACCATGAAAAAGATATTTTTGAGTTCGCCGGAAACCGCCACCTCCGGCGGCCAAACCACCGCCGACCGATAGCCGTCGCCTCAACGGAGGTGGTGGTGGTGGTGGCTGGCCAGGGAAGTGACCGAACGGCCGGCGACGGATCACGGAATGCTTACAGGAAAAATGGTTTTTCTTGTCTGTTTTCGGGTTCATGAAGAAGATGAACAGTAGAATCAATATTATAATCCATAGATTATTATATAGTACATAATGGAAAAATAGGTTATTTGAATGTATTTTTGAGGCTGCAAAACGAGGCACTTAGAGGCTGAATTAGGAAAAATGACCAGTCACAAAAGTTGTAGCCCTCTGGGTCTACTTTAATATAAAATTGATTTTATTCAATTTGGGTGAGTGGTTTGACCACATCACTCATTTTGGTGGGATCAAGACCTAGGCTAACCAGAAATTGAAATGGTTGCCCACAGTTCATAACATGTCCAAATGACTTGAAATTTAGACTGGAGATCTATAATATGTATATCGAGAGGGTGTCCAAAAATGAGAATTTTTGGAGAACTTTTGCCTAAAGTTTTTGTAAAATTTTAATAAACATTATAAAATTAATTAGGAGATGAAACTAAGTCCAAACTCTCCCAAATTTTGGGTGGTGGTCCCTGACATCAATGTTAAGATCTGTACAAAATTTCAACTCGATTGGTCGAGTTTTGAATAGGGAAGTATCAAGTCCTAGATAGGTCTTGGTGAGGGGTACTTTGGGGAAAAGTACGATTGGAAATGGAGTGGACAAATCTCCTCAAAAGAGGCTGAAGTTGTGGCCACTGATTTGTTGAGTCTATGCCTACCCTCTTGGGTAACATGGTGTGGATTAGGGTGGATTTTACCCTAAGAGATTGGCTCAAACCCAGTGTGTGGTAGTTTGAGGTTTGTGAAGGACATAGGAGCAAAAGCTCTTGTATGCCCTTGAAATTTGGAGGAGGGGGGGATGATATGATGAAAACCCTCTGGTTGAAATAGTGAAGGAATTAGAGGTAATTGGGTACCTCGGAAGTTGAGAGTTTGAATTAGGATAGAAATGTAATTTAGTTATTTTAAGCACTAAATCTAATCCAAAAATTATGAAACTCGGGAGGAGGGAGTTTTAGGATGTTTTAGACTTATGATAATTTTCCTGGAATTTTATGATTGATAAATGTTATACTTCATGTGTTAATGGATTATTTGCCCGATTTGTTGTTTCAATTATTTGGAGGCTTTAAATTAATTATAATCAGTTAAAATTCTGGATTTAGATCTTGACCAGTAGAACATTGATCCCTGGATTTTTATAGAATTTTTATGTTGAGTAAATCTAGTACTTTATTCACAGATGATAGAAAGGGCTTTTATGTTTAAAAATTAATTATGGATAAAATACTTGCTGGAAAATTGTGAAACTTGTCCAGTGCTAATTTTAGGCCTTTATCTGCATGACATAAATTATTTATAATTTTTGGAAGAATATTTTCTGTACTTGATTCATAAACAACAGAAGTTAGAGATTATTTCTAAAATAGTTTTCATGCCCTTCTAATGATAGAAAAATTATGATACTTAGGATTTAACCTATTGAGATAACCTAGTATTTATCATAAATTTGCTGGACATCTTGCATGAGAACTTAGGGTAGTTCATGTTCAAACCGGTAGTCCTTGGGATTTTCGAGGAATTTAATTAAATGCCAAATAAATTAGGAAAATTTCCATTTTCTGGACTTAGGTCATTTATATTATGGTAAGTCTCCAGTAAATAATTTAGGGCATTTGGATGAGTAATGGATCATTGCATAACCGGTTCGACATGTAGCATAGGTCGGTCTGCATATAGCAATTTGTGAAATGCAATAGGACATGATCTGAGGAAGGCACTGGAGCTAATCATAATGTCTAGGTGGGCAATGGTGGAGGAAATCACTATAGGAAGATGTAAAGAATGGCGAGAAGTGGTGATAGCTAGAGTTAAGAGGTGCTCGGGTTGGGCGAAAGATCGCTTTTCCCGAAGAGAGGAAGGTTAAAAATTACCCTAGGATAGTCTATTGTAATATGAGAAGGGAATCGAGCTAAGGGAAATAAACCAATAATATTAAGTGCCTTGCGAAAGGGAACTTCGGGCCGTAATGCCGCCGTCTTGGTTCCTAGTGCCCCTTGAGAGCCCTTCACGGGGTATACCGGGGGCAGTCCTGGGCTAACGTAAACTGTAATAACAAATCGACAAGAGTAACTAGGTAACTAGAGCTGCACTTTTCACAAACACTGTTGGCACAGGAAGATTGATGAGAGCTTCGGCTCGGTTGGTTAAGAGACGGACGGGACGGTCCGGGGAGCTTCGGCTCGGTCGGTTTGGAGACGGACGGGATGGTCCGGGGAGCTTCGGCTCGGTTGTTTTGCAGACGGACGTTTTGGTCCGGGGAGCTTCGGCTCGGTTTTGTGTGTTTACGATAAACTTGCATGTGCATAAGATAGGACTAAGTTAAGGTGGTGGGTTTTACGATATCGGGGAGTTCGATTGCACCGACACCGATATCGTTGACTCGGCGAGGTGGTTAACACTTCGCCAACAGAAGTCCGGTGCGCCAGCCGGCAAGAGTATGCAGGCGTCCGCTTAGTGCACCAAGCGTTGAGGCGTACGATAGGTCAGACCAGTGGTGCTTTTATTGGTTTTGAGGTGGGCGAGGCCCAACCCACCGCTTCTGTCTGCCACTACGGAGGTATCCTGGGAGGTAACGGCTCCGAAAGGGGGAACTAAAGGTCTGTGTGCACAGAGTCGGGTGTGTGAGTTGCACTTGCATGTTTCATCATACCCACTAGCATGTCATAGCATAATCGATTCATTTAACTCTGACACCTAAAGTATAAGTGGTATGGGACGCTTATACATTAGGACCTGCAAAACGACCCCTTGGTCTATAAGCTTGTGTGGGCAAGTTTATAAATCAAAGGTTAATTTCAATATATAACAACCATTGCTGTTTGATAACCGACACCCCAACGTATAAGTGGTATGAGACACTCTATACGATGGGAGCCTTGCAAAAGATCCCTTTTGCTTATGTGTTCTCGCATAAGTGAAGGTTTAAATTCACATAATTGCTTTTCTTACTGCTAGACCTATTATAACAATCATATTAACTGCTCACCGAATACATCTTGCTAGATTAAGTCCATAGTCACCTGTTTCTTGATTTATCTCTACCATCATGTCCTTCCCTTTCTTCCTCCCCGCTCGGTACCTAGGAGCCATGGGGGAAGGGGTAGGGGATGATAGGGCTTAGTCTTTATGACTAACGGTTTTCGAACCGCATCATTTAGGGGATCGTGGAGCCCAGCATGGAGGAGCAGCCCCAGAGATCGGTGCGCCTAGAGATGGGGCAGTCTAGCTCCGGAGTTCACACAGCCGGGACCGTGAGTCTCGACCTTGAGTAGTTTCTGTTTTCGCTTCCGCATGAGAGACTTGTAGTGAGGACATATTGTACCGGGCATAAGCCCGTATTTATAGTACTCTGATGATTTCTGTGGACACTCCCTTCGTGGAGATTTTATCTTATTTACATGTGATGTATTATTGTGGACTGCATTGTTCTTACTTCAATAATTATGCTACTTTTCTGTGATCGAATTGGCCGGCAGAATCGGCGCCTTGTGGTGATGACCCTTCAGGACGTGAAGGAGTCACCGCAAAGCGGCGGTTCTGGGCCTAAGACCCCGGTGGTTGAAAAGAAAAAAAAATGGGGTCTTACAGAAACAACATTACCCGATATAGATCCAACCATCGTGTCAGCATCTGGAGTAGATGAAGTATAAACCCACTCTCTTATTTCAGAACTAGCAATCTTCATTCTGGTAGACATTAGGGTCTTTAAACTGAGTTCCTTGAATAACTGCAGAATATCTTTGAAGATCTGGTCTGATTGCTGAAAAGAATCAAAATCGATGTCGAAACCCATATCGAACTTCATGCCAGAAAGAGCTCCTGCTGGAATCGCCATTAGTTTACTGCAACACGAAAGCAAAAAGATCAAGTGCCGGGGAATAGAAAGCACGGGATGGAGGTCGAAGAAAATCTTGTTATAAGGCTTTTTAGAATATGAACCGACAAACTCCGTCCTGCGAAATAAGAGAAATCTTCGATCTGAGCTCGACGAAGTGTTTTATAGTCAAAAGAATTCGTCTTTCTCAGTCAGAAGAGGGGAAAACTTTTCATCGTACTCCGGTCGATGAAAACTTTTCTGAAGCCAGATCGTCGATCTCAGGTCGAAAGACAAATGACTTCCACAGAGAGTTCGTCGATCTCAGGTCGACGAAATATCTCAAGAACTTCTCTTAGTTCGTCGATCTCAGGTCGATGAATTTTGGCAAGTTCTTCGACCACAGACAGAGAATTAAATTAAAGTATCACCATTCATCATACCTAGCTGATTCATAAAGGATAGATGTTTCTTCTCATCCAAGGATTTGGTGAAGATGTCTGCCCTTTGCAAATCAGTGGGAATGAAAGTAATATTAACTTTTCTTCTTGTCCACACATTCTCTAATGAAATGATGTCTAACATCTATATGCTTGGTTCTAGAATGATGCACTGGATTCTGTGCTATAGATATATCACTGGTACTGTCACAAAATAGAGTTGAATTATTTAAGTTGTAACCATAATCCAGGAGTTGATTTTGTATCCATAACATCTGTGAGCAGTAACTGCCAGCTGTTATATATTCAGCTTCTGCAGTTGATGTAGACACAAATGTCTGCTTTTTACAAATCCAGGAGACAAGTCTAGTACCAAGAAACTGGCATGTGCCTGAAGTGCTTTTCCTGTCCACTCTACATCCAGCAAAGTCAGCATCTGAGTATCCAGTTAACTCAAATTTTGATTCAGTTGGATACCTGAGTCCTAGATCTGGGCAACTCTTTATATATATTAAAATCCTTTTTAATAAAATTAGGTGAGATTATTTAGGGTTCACCTGGAACCTAGCACAAAGACATATATCAAACATTATATCAGGCCTACTTGCTGTGAGATATAGAAGGGACCCAACAATGACCCTATACAATTTCTGATCAACATGTTTCCCTTGTTCATCATAATCAATCACAACATTTGTAGCCATATGTGTTTTATTAGATGAGGCATCAGCCATCCCAAACCTTTTAATCAGCTCTTTAGCATATTTGAATTGAGATAAGAAAATGCCATCAGGAGTCTGCTTCACTTGGGGGCCAAGGATGTAGGAGAGCTCACCCATGATACTCATCTCAAATTTGGAATGCATAAGGTTAGAAAACTTTGTACATAGTTTTGGATCTGTAGAGCCAAATATTATGTCATCTGCATATATCTGTACCAAAAGTATTTTATCATTATGATGCTTGAAAAACAAAGTCCTATCTACCATGTCTCTAAAAAACTTATGCTCTAAAAGAAAGCTAGGTAAGGTTTCATACCAGGCTCTTGGAGCTTGCTTTAGACCATAGAGAGCTTTATACAATCTAAAAACATAAGAGGGATAAGATGAAGAGATAAAACCCGGAGGTTGTTCAACATAAACCTCTTCTTTTAATTCTCCATTCAGAAATGCACTTTTTATATCCATCTAGTAGACTTTGAATTTCTTGAAAGCAACATAAGCAAGGAAAATCCTTATTGCCTCTAGCCTGGCAACAGGTGCAAAAGTTTGATCATAATCAATCCCTTCCTCTTGCCTATAGCCTTGAGCAACAAACATAGCCTTGTTCCTTACAATCACACCTTGAGCATCAAGCTTGTTCCTGAAAACCCACTTGGTCCCAATTACTAGATAGCCTTTAGGCCTTGGAACCAAGTCCCAAACTCGTCATCTCTCAAACTGATTGATCTCCTCTTGCATTTCAATAATCCAGTGGGGATCTTGCTCTGCATCAGTTATGGAGAAAGGCTCAACTTGAGAGAGAAAACAAGCATGCATCACATCATGGTTGAGTTGATGCCTTGTCTGTACACCTACTGACATGTATCCAATCACTTGAGATCTAGGGTGATCCCTTAGTGTGATAAGATCAGATGGTGGAGTTGGTTCAGCAACAACATTTGGAATGCATTCCTCTTGTGGAATTACATCTGCTGTTGGAGGAGGTTCAACTGCTTCCACAGTTTCTTCTTCACTTTCTTCATCACATTGTGGAGGAGGATGTGATATAACCTTTGGTGTAAGGTTTAGTTCATCTATTTTCACACACAAGTGAGGTACCTGCAATAGCTCATTGGTAAAAATTTCTTTCTCCTTGCAATACATATTAACTTCATCAAAAGTTATATGCACAAATTCCTCAATTTTTAAAAATGATTTATTGAACACTCTATAAACTTTGCTGACTTGGGAATATCCTATAAAAATTCCCATTGCAGCCTTTACTTCAAATTTTCTAATATATTTCTTGTTCATTGTTATGAATATATAACATATACAACCAAATACTTTACAATAGGTGACTTTAGGTTTCTTCCCTTTCAGTAACTCAAAAGGAGTTTTATTCTTAAGTTTGTGTATAAGACTTCTATTCAGCACATAATTTGCTCTGCTTGCAGCCTCTGCCCAAAAGGATAGAGGCAAATAAGCATCTGCAAGTAATGTGCCTGCAGATTCAATTAGTGTTATATTCTTCCTTTCAACAACCCCATTTTGTTGAGGTGTTCTAGGAGCTGAGAAACAATGTCTGATACCTTCTTTCCTACAGAACTCTTGCATAAGAAGAGACTCAAACTCAGTACCATGATCACTTCTGATCAATGCAACTAGAGTAGAGTACTCAATCTGTATGTTTTTGAGAAAATCTGTAAGAACTTTGAAAGTATCTGACTTATATCTCAGAAAGAATACCCAAGTGAATCTAGAAAAGTCATCTATAATCAGTAAAGTATAACATTTCTCTCCTAGGCTTTGTACTGCTATAGGGCCAAAAAGGTCCATATGTAGTAAGTACAATATCCTCGATGAGTCACTTTTGTTTAATGATTTAAAACTAGATTTAATTTGCTTGCCTAACTGACAAGCCCTGCAGAGACTTTCCTTTTTATAAGGGTAAGAAGGCAATCCTCTAACAAGGTTGTCTTTAGAAAACCTAACTATATTTCTCAAATTTATATGACCTAATCTTGTATGCCACAAATCATTTTGATTGCTAACAAGATTAAATAAACAGATTTCTGAACTATCAGATTTAAAGTTTACTACGTATATGTTCCCTTGTCTAATTCCAGTTAAAACAGTTTGATTGTTTGCAGCAATAATACATTGAGATTCCGAAAAGCAAACCTGATAACCTTAATCACATAACTGACTTATGTATATGAGGTTATGCTTGAGACCATTAACATATGCCACCTTTTTGAAAGTGACATATCCACTTTTGAAGTCTCCATAGCCTTCAGTCTGTCCAAAACTTGAATCTCCAAAGATGACTCTTGGACCAAGTTTAGCCTTGAAGTTGATGAGGTTGTCCTTGCATCCAGTCATGTGCTTAGAGCACCCACTATCCAGACACCACTTATTTTGAGTGATAGGATAAGTCTTTACCTGCAATGAAACAAATTAAAAGTTTTTGACCCAGGTAACCTTGGGTCCTTGTTTCTTTTCAAATAAAAAACTGGATATAAATGAACATTCAGGTTGGCTTTTATAACCTAAGGGGTGAAATATTCTAGGAGGAATTACCCATTGGGTGAATGGATTGGTGTTCTCCCTATGTTGGTTAGGTTTAATGTTACAATTTCTGTTGGAGTTTAAGTTTCTGTAATTATGATCTGGGATCGACGAATTCTGGTGAGTTCGTCGACCTGAGCTCGACGTATTGGAATGAGATCTACGATCTCTGCTCGAAGAAGGAAAGTGTTCATTCTCAGGGCACCAATATCGTCGATCTTTGGTTGATGAACCGTACTAGTTTTGTCGATCGTAGATCGGAGAATTCTTATTATTATGGTTTGTGTTCAGAGTTCGTCGTTCTGAGGTCGATGAACTATTCACGTTTCGTCGATCTGAGTTCGACGAAAACTGCTGAACATTGTTATATCTATTGTTTTTCTTGTTCTTAGATTTTTGTTTTAATTCCATTTGCTTTAGAACTTCATTAACCTTATTAACCTGTTCAATATTCTTCTTGCCTTTATCAGAAATGAAATTTACAGGTTTTGATAGATTGTTCTTCTTGATTAGAGGTGGTTCACTAGATGATGCACCTAATCCTTGTTTACAGTTATTAGTCCTAACATTTAAGGTACTAGTTATATCTAATAATTTCATGCTCCTGCCATTTAGAGATTCCTCTAGTTTCTTGGCCTTATTTAGTTCAATTTTTAGAAAAACTATTTGTTCATTAGCTGAATTTAGTTCAAGTGACAATTTACCATTTTCAGCAAAATATTTATCTTGATCTGTTAATTTCTCTCTAAGAAGTTTGATTTCCTTCTCAGAGCTTATTTAGTCTAAGCAAAGATTTTTAAATTCAGATTTAAATTCTTCTGATTCAAAATCATATGAAGTAATTACTTGATTTTTAGCAGACACAGATTCTTCATTATCTGATTCTTCAGCATCTGATTTGCTGCTGCAGGCATCAATTTCCATTAGGCAAACTTCCTTTGCCTTTTGCTCTTCTTCATCATCACTGGAGCTGGAAGAGGATGACTCTTCTTCTGTATCACTACAGGTCTCAGCAACAAAACCCTTTTCCTTCCTCTTATGCTTGCTTGAGGAGGGTTTGCTGTGATGATTTCTTCTTGACTCCTTTTCTCCTCTCCTATCTTTCTTCTGAGCTTCTGGACACTCAGAGATGTAGTGTCCTGACTTCCTGCAACCAAAACAGACAATTTCTTTAGAAGGTGTTTTGTCATACTTTGGTTTGTCATCTTGTCTAGATGACTTCCTTTCTGAAGTCCTTCTTTGCCATTTTGAAAAATCTTTTGTCAAATAGACTCATCAGTTCTTCATTGACTGGAGTCCCTTCAGAGTCCCCAGCAGCCTTGAAAGCAATGTTATGCTCCTTCCTGGTAGGTGTTGGAGTCTTTATTTCAGCTGCTGCTTCTCTGGTCTTCATCAGTTGCTCATATGATTTGAGCTTTCCAAGGAGAGACTCAATTGATATCTTAGTCATGCTTTTGGCTTTTTTGATAGGCCAGATCCTTGAATCTCATGTGCTGGGGAAGCACATAAAGATCTTGTCATTCACTTCAGTCAGGGTAATTTCCTTGTCTAAGGTCCTTAGCTCATTGATGATTGAGCTTAGCCTATTGTACATGTCACTGACTGACTCAACTTCTTCATTCTTGAAGTTCTTATACTGGGAGATGAGATTGGATCTTCTGTCCTTTCTCTCATCAGTAGATCTAGCCACCATCTGGTTTATGGAATCCCAGATGGCTTTGGCTGAATTGCACTCAGCCACATTCTGAAAAATGTCATCAGACATAGTCTGAGCTAAGATGTTCATGGCTCTTGCATCTGCAATCTTGGCTTTCTTCTGGGCATCTGTCCACTCAGGTGGTGGAACAACATGAGTGCTTGAAGTAGAAGTTGAAGTAGTTACTGCAGTAGGAGGTCCTGTCAAGATAGAGTTAAATATATCCTCATCAATACTGGAGCTCTGGTGCTTGCATAATCCTTGTTTTGTGCCATTGTGATAGAGAATAGTTAGGAAGAGGAAAATATGATCTAACTGGATCTTGGTTCAAGTGTTAACTTGTACAATCAAACAAACACAACCTCTGATACCAATTGAAAGGAGGGTGTCAGGTCAGATTACTTTAGGGGGGGGGGAATAGAGTATTAAAACTTTGGCTCTTTTTCTAGATTATATCAGAGTAAATATAGTGATACCATATATTAGTTAAGGAATAAGAAAAACTAAGCTAAACAATTCAGCAATCACAAGCACAACAAAAACAAATGAAAAGGAGCAACCAGACAACACAAGAAGTTTATAGTGGTTTCCATAAACTTGGGTACATCCACTCTTCTACCACCTTTGGTAGGAATCCACTAACAGGTTTTGATCAGATGACTGCCACCACAAGATCTGGTTCAGGTAGATCAGGAAACCCTTCAGGCTTTTGATCAGGTGCCCACAAACCAACTTCAAGTCTTTTGGAGGGAGACTTGTCAACCAAACTAACTTTTGAAGGGATCTATAACCCTGTACAATGGGATGGAAAATGTTGATGGAAGTCTTCTCTTTTCTCAAATACAACTGAGAAGACTGTGTGGATTCTTGTGATGTCAAAGCTCTCCCTGAGAAGTAGAATGCTTCAGGAAGAACAAAGTTTTGCTAAAGGGAGAGTAGGTCTTCAACTTGATCTGTAGAGATCCAGGAAATCCAGTAACCGATGTTGAATAGAATGTCTCTGAGGATTTCTAGAACAGAAGTTGAAGAAGACTCTTGATCTTGATGATTTATTCTTCTTCAAACTACAGTGTGGACAGAGAATGAAAAAGCGTTGAGAGCATCAAGTGTTTGTTCAGAATTTCCTGTGCAGTGCTTCTCGATTTTTTTCCTGTATCTCTGACTATCTTACTTGTCTGTTGTTCTTTTTCTCGAAGAGGAGAGAATTACTTTTATTCTACTGCTGAAAAATTCACTTTGAATATTTGAATTCTTTCCATAAATGCTGGCTGCTGCTGGGAATAGAAAATGGCTGGAATAATAGCATTAATGAGTTTCCCAACTATTCTTGATAGAATAAGCAAATATTTATTCTGAAGAATACCACATTTAATGCAGCTAAATAATGGCTATATTCAGAAGAATATTTGCATTAAATGCTCAGAATAATACTGCTAATAAGGAACAGAAGAGGGAAGGACTCATTCTGGAACTACACAGAAAACTTCGAACGCAAAACAGAATTCGTCGACATGAGATCAAGGATCGTTGACTAGGGAATTCAAGTTCGTTGACCTGAGCTCTGCGATCTGCTAACTAGGAATGACTTTCCAAATCTGCACTCTGAGATCGTCGAGCTGAGAAACTGACAGAAGAAAACTAAGTGTCGACCTGAGCTCTGAGAACGTCGAGCTTAGCTCAGAGAATTAACTCTGAGTTCGTCGATCTGAGATCGACGATCGTCGAGTTGAGTTCGAAAAATTTCGAACTGATCACTGTCTTCTGAAAGCTGCTAAAGCTGATTCTCTGAAGTCCACTTCTGGCTTGTCCAAGGAGGTAGCACTAATCAGGACTTAGCCTAAACTCTAGAACTACTACTCATTACCCTAGCCATACAATGTTGAGTCACACTCAACCTAAGTTAGTGAACCTAGCCCAAATCCAACTAGGGATCCAACACCTACACTACTGCTATCTTCTAAGGACGGAAAAATCAAGAGGAAGAAAAAGAAATACAAACAAAAAACTTAGAAGGGGGAAAGAAATCACCACTTTCCTCAAGATCTACCAAAATCCGGCCTCACGAGCGCTCCGCTCCAAGGATCGGCCGCAAGAATTCCTAGGCAATGATTCCTGAAACTTTTCAGGATAAATGAGTGTCAAGATCAAAAACCCTAATGCCAAAAATCCATAAAACAGGGAAAACTTACCGCACACACGTAGATCTAGGCGAGAGCTTTCCGAATCTACCCTCCAACCACGATTCCGAGCACCGAAACTCCTACAGGCGGCGACTGACGTCCTCGCGATGTTCGTCGCCTACTCTCTCCCATAATACGGTCTGATGACTTGAAAGAGATGATGAATAGGGTTTCGTCTGACCGTACGAACTTATATCTATACTATATTAAAAAGAAATATTTCCGGTCTGCAAATAACATGTCCACAAAATTCAATAAAAAACAAAAGCCATTGGATATCGCTACAAAAAAAACGAACCGTCAGATCAATTTCACAAAACCTAAAACACACTTGAAAATCCCGTAACAATCACTGACACAACACTCCTCTCCCTGATACCCTACCATGACCCCTCACTCTCTTCTTCTTCGCGTGGTCCATCAATGCCCCCTGACGTAGACGACAACGACAAATGCAAAACGCTTCTTCTACCTCCTCTCTTCCTCTGAAGAAGACATTGCAGTTCCATCACACTCTTACTCGACCCCTCGCGACATTGACGGCGCCCTCCTCCTTGCAATATTGCATCTGCCTCTACCACGCACGATCTTCTCTCCCAACAAGACCTCCAGTGATGACATTGATCGGGTTTTAGGGTCTTCCGCACTCTAGATTATAGTTCCTAAACCTTTGATGCCCGCCAAACTATGGCAGTTTGCAAAACTACAGGTAGTTTTCAACCTTCCCTTTTCCGTCCCTATCAATGTTTCTTCTTCCTGCAGCTGTACCTACGACATGTTTGGATCGTATTTCTCCATGGATCATTTATTTGAATGTCTGGATCCATCTATAATATTTGGATTTTAGTACTCCATGTTTTGTCCCAATTTTTTATGATTAACATCTGCAATTTAATAAAGCTAAAAAAAATTAAACAATGAGGCATGACATATGCGAGAAGAACAGAACTTCACTCGCATTTCATTGTCTTTGATTGAAGGAGAAGCTCTCTGATCTACTGACGATTGAATGAATAGAGTGCGGGTTGAAAGATAGCGTGCCGATAGGGAGAGCAAAACCTGGGAGGTGCCGACCCTTGCTCATTCCTGCCATCCTTATCTTCTTCCACCACAATTTCTTCGATTTAGGTAATTTGCTTTCATGTATTAGTGCTTAGGTTTGTGTCCTCATGTTAGCCTTATCCTGCATCAATTAACTTTTACAATAACTACAAAACGAACGACAATTTCAAGAAGATTCTTTTGTAAGAATTTGAGTAATGAGTGTTCTTTCACATAATGCACCCATATCCAAGTTACATCATTGATTGGTTTAGCCTCTAATCAATATCATTATTTCTCAATTAGATTGGAGTACATCATTGATTGGTTTAGCCATTAAAATAATATCAATTAAAAAAATATGATTTCCTGTGTCCAAAGCACAAAATAAACGTGCATAGGCCCGCAATCACCTCTCGACCTGATTACTTAATTTTTTATTTTAGCAATTTTTTCCCTTTAGTTCCAACACTTGGCAAAATTTCAGGAATCATTAATCAATTTATCACGTGTTACTGCTTGAGCTCATACTTTTTGGGGGGAGTTTTTTAAATGCATCAAATAGCATGTAATTAGATACCTAGATGTTTCATTGTTCACATTTAGCAATCGAACATGAAGTGGCACCCACGACCAATGTCGCCCCCTACAACAAATGTCGCCCCCACGATAAATGTCGCACCAATGATAAATGACATACACTACTAGAAAACAGACTTTTAGCCACGACAGATTTCCGTGGCTAAAAGTCCAAAACCGTGGCTAATAACTATTAGCTACGGCCTACCCACGACAAATGGGCGTGGGCAATGCGAGCGTGGCTAATAGTATTAGCCACGCTGAATCCGTGACTAATAAGTTATTAGCCACGATTGAATTGCCGTGGCTAAAAATTCCTCATTTGACACGGTTCAATTGTCGATGCTAAAGGGTCTGTAATAAACCTAACATAAAAAATATTCTGCCGCCGCCGCTGCAGCCCGCGCCACAGCCCGGCCGGCCGCCGTCCGCCGCCCGGATGCCGCCGTCGCCCGCCCGGACGCCGCCGTCACGCCGATTTTATTTCAAACAATAATTTTGAGCTATATAAACCCAAAATCGAGCTTTTTGTTGACTGTGTGGGACTAAAAAAACCCGACCTTTTGCCACGGATTAGGCTTCCGTGACTAATAATAGATTTTTACCCACGAAAAGGCAAACCGTGGCAAAAAGTCGGGTTATTTGCCACGGATTAGTCATCCGTGGCTAATACTAGCTTATTAGCCACGGAATTAGAACCGTGGCTTATACTTCAGTATTAGCCACGGTTTTCCCCCGTGGAAAAAAATCGTGGATAAAAGCCATTTTTCTAGTAGTGATACTCACGACAAATATAGCCCCTACGACAAATGTTGCCCCCACGACAAATGTCTCCCCCCACGATAAATGTCGCCCCACGACAAATGTTGCCCCAATGATAAATGTCGCTCCCCCGCAGAAGCCTCCCAAGACAAATGGATCCCCCACGACGAATGTTTCCCGCACGACAATTGTCGGCACCCCAAGACAAATATCACTCACACGACAAATGTCACCCCCCCACAAATGTTGCCTCTCCGACAAATGTCTCCCCACGACAATTGTCGCACCCCACGATAAATGTCTACCCCATGACAAATGTCAGCCCGATGACACATGTCGATTACACGACAAATGTCGCCCCGATGAAAAATGTTGCAACCACGACAAATGTCGCCCCCACGATAAATGTCGCCCTAATGACAAATTTCACATCCACGATAAATATCGCACCCACGACAAATGTCGCACCAACATAAAATGTCTCATCCACAATAAATGTCGCACCCACAATAAATGTCGCATCCTCGCTGAATATCGCACTCCCACCGAATGTCCCCTGGGCCGAAGGCCCGTGTCTGTCACTCGTATATATATACAATATTATATTATTATTAATAATTAAACGTCCAAACGACCCAAAACTCAAATCATCTCAGATTTTCATGAAATTCGCACCACTGCTAAATACCAATGCCACAAAACCAACAATGAAGTCAAAATTAAAATTCAACAAACCAGGCTCAGGTTAAAATTCCCCGAAGTTACAACCAACATCAACCTACTAAAATCCACCGAGTCAAAACCTCGAATTTCGATGAGCAAAATCACGTTCCAATGACGACGCCCGTTAACTATGCGTCAACATAACGACCTAACATCTTTATTACGTCACTATAGAAATTAAAATAAACATCGAAAAATCAAGGGCATTATAGCCACTCCCCCTAAAAGGAAGTTGTCCCGAAACTTGATACAAAACCGATTCTATTACAGAAAGAAAATAACACAAGGTTATCAAAAAGAAACACTTACCAAAAGAAACTTGTTGGGTATTGCATCCACAATGTACCTGATTTGAAGAAGCCCCTGTGCAAGCCAAGGTAAATAGACAATGTATTTGATGAAATATTTTTAGTTGTGCTTGCAGTTATTCCACGCTAAGTACACACCAATGTCAGGGTGCAGTGGGTCAATATACACGGGTCTGTGCAACGTAATCCCTCGTTGAGCAGATCAGTGTGTTGGCCTACGTGTACTCTCTCTATTGGGGTGTACTTAATTTCAAGTACAGGGCTATGATAAAGCAAGAGCAGACAAGGAGCAAGGATGGGCCAAAGACCTGCTCACGGGTGGAAAGACGAGAATTCGTCTAAGTATAATTCGTCGAGAATCACTAAGTGATTCTCGCCGATTCGTCGAGAATCACTTGTGATTCTCGACGAGTCGACGAGAATCACTAGTTGATTCTTGCCGGGTTGGGCCGGCTGTCGCGACGCTGTCAGAAAAATCATCTAAGGCAGAATCGTCGAGAATCACCAAGTGATTCTCGCCGATTCGTCGAGAATCACCAAGTGATTCTCGCCGATTCGTCGAGAATGACTTTGCATTCTCGACGAGTCGGCGAGAATCCAAGGTGATTCCCACCGATTCTCCCCGGCCTCTATAACCTGTGCAGCCAGAATTCTCTAAGTAGAATTCGGCGAGAATCGTAAGTGATTCTCGCCGATTCGTCGAGAATCACTCACGATTCTCGCCGAATTTGACTTAGGCATTTTTCCAAGTCTGTCTGGACCGGTCCACGTTATCTGCGGGATTTTGAACCGGACTTCGGTCTTTCTGCTGGTGGGGCCCACAACGGTCATCTCTTGACCTAGTGTATAAATACTCTGGTATTTGGATACAGAAGACATACGAAAGAAAGCGGCCGACGAAACCCTAATCTCGCGATCTTGCTCCGCCTCCGTCGCCGCAGCCGATCACCGAAGCCGATCTCGATCTCCTCCAGATCCTCGGTGATAGAAGCCAAGTCCCGCACAGCGTCTCACGTGTCTATCCAGAGATCCTTTGTCTCTTGATTTGAGATAGGGAAATTTTTCCCCGTCCGAATTGATCGAGACGATCGATCCTCGTGTGACCGTTGGTAGACCTTGCCGACTTCGCTAAGAAGATTGGATCTCCAGTGCTTTGCTGCTGTGTTCAGTTACCGCCGCCAACACCGAGAGCCTTACCGCCGCTTGACGCCGCCGCCGGTCTCGGGGAGATCCTCTCCAAGTGAGATCTAGGGTTGTGGACTCTTCGTTGATTTCAAGAACACGTCGTCGAACGAAGAGGGACACCTTGGTCTCCATACGTTGTTTGTATTTCTTACAAGCTATTTTTATTTCATTGTAAAGGACCGTTTGGTCTCTAGTTGTAGGGTTGGGTGAAACCCGTGTTGTGGGAGTGTAGACTCCTACGTGTGGAAGGGTTCCTTCCGTTAGTGCAAGGATTGGATTTCAATCCTGTTGGTGAAGTGACCGAGTCGTCCCTGGTTGGGAGATAGGTCGAAGGGGGAAAGTGGACGTACCCAAATCGGGGAACCACTATAAATTGCTTGTGTATTTTTGTGCTTTGTTGTTTTATTTTCTTGTGCAGGTATAATTTCAATTCCGCTAACACGCTGCAAAGACACCTATTCCCCCCCATAGGTGAAGGTAGTTGACACTAGGTGGACTTTCAAAACTAGGGGAATATATGAGTTTGAGCTTCTCTCATAGCTGACTCCAACTCCTAAGTCGCGTTCTCAATGTCTTGGTTTCACCAAAGAACCTTGACCATGGGTATTGTCTTCTTTCGCAACACCCAATCTAGATTATCCAGAATAAGAACAAGCTCTTCAACATAAGAAAGATTAGGCTGCAACTGAGGCATCGAGTCAAAGAAATGTCGGTCATTAAGCACACATTTCCCCAACTGGCTCACATGAAACACATCGTGCTCACTGGGGAAATTAGCTGGCAAATCCAGCCTATAAGCTGACACTCCGATGCGTTCAACAACCCGGAAAGGTCCCACATACCTGGGATCCAACTTATGGTTGCTTCCAAATCTCTTAACACCTACCATCGGAGAAACCTTGAGAAAAACCATCTCCCCAACTACGAACTCCAGATCAATCCTTCTTCGATTGGCGTTCTTCTTATAACGCTCATGAGCTATGCGAAGCTTCTCTTAAATATGCAATACGGAGGTACTCATCACTTCCAAAGCTTCTGGACCCAATAATGGTATTTCACCAACTTTAGTCCAAAACAAGGGGGTTCGACAATGCCTCCCATACAAAGCCTCAAAGGGGGCTATCTGCAAATTCTTCTGATAACTATTATTATAAGCAAATTCCATCAATCTAAGTCGCTCATCCCACGATCCTCCGTGATCCAAGATGTAACATCTGATCATATCTTCCAAAATCTGATTAACTCTCTCTGTTTGACCATTGGTCTGCAAATGATAAGCACTGGAATACCTGAGGTCGGTACCCAACCCTTCCAGCACACTCTTTCAAAAACGAGACGTAAACCTTGAATCTCGATCTGACGCGATACTTACAGGTACTCCGTGCAATCTAATGACCTCTTCCAAATACAACTCTGCTATCTTCTTTATGGAGTAATCAATCTTGAATGGCACGAAGTGAGCACACTTTTTCAATCTATCAACTATGACCCACATAGAATCATGTCCTATGGGAGATCTTGGTAAATAGTAATAAAGTCCATAGATATACTCCCACTTCCAACTTTGAATATCCAAAGGCGTCAACTTGCCACAAGGCCTTCTATGATCTTCCTTAACTCGCTTGCAAGTAAAACACTCAGACACAAACTTGGCTATATCGTTCTTCATTCCATACCACCAAACAATCTGTTTCAAATCTCTATACATCATTGTAGAATCATGGTGGTAGGCAACACTAGATCCATGTGCTTCACTGCATATCCATGCTCGAATATCCTCAACAGCGGGAATACAATACCTACCGCAGTACTTCAAATTACCCGCATCATCGATAGAAAAATCTGGTAATTCCTCTTTTTGGTTCTACTATGAATATGTTATAAATCAGGCTCATCCTTTTGATGAAGCCTTGTAAGTGTAACCCATGAAGGCTCTGCCACTTCCAGGCTGCTTTGCGAGTCGCTTCTTTCGACAGAAATACCCATCAGCAAAAACTCTTCCACTAAAGATTCTATGGAAAGGTTAAAGATCTGCGGGGTCTTCCTACTTAAGGTGTCAGCCACCACGTTAGCCTTACCCGGATGATATAGGATATCAACATCATAATCCGCGACATACTCCAACCATCTACGTTGGCGCATATTCAACTCCTTCTGAGTGAAGACATACTTTAAGCTCTTATGATCCGTGTATATCTTGCACAACACGCAATACAACAAATGTCTCCACTGCTTCAAGGAATAGATCACTGCAGCAAACTCCAAATCGTGCGTAGGGTAATTCTTTTCATGAACCTTCAATTGCCATGACCCATACACAATCACTTTTCCCTCTAACATTAATACACATCCAAGCCCGATGTGCGATGCATCCACATAAACTGCATACTCTACTCCCTCGGTAGGCAAGGTCAAAACTGGAGTAGTGCACAATTTCCTTTTCAAGTCCTAAAAGGCTCCTTTGCACTCATCGCTTTCCACAAACCTTCTATAATAGCCTGCCAATCCTAGGAAACTCCTTATCGCTTTAGGTATTGTAGGTCTTTTCCAATCCATAATAGCGGCTATCTTCTGTGGGTTAACAGAAATTTCGTCCTTATTCACAACATGACCCAAAAAGGATGCCTGAGGTAGCCAAAACTCACACTTACTTAACTTTGCATACAACTTATGTTCCCTTAAAACAGACAGAACTAAACGCATGTGTTGGGCATGCTCCTCAGCATTCCGAGAATAGACCAGAACATCCTCAATAAAAACGACCACAAATTTATCTAGGAAATCTTTGAACACTCTATTCATCATGTCTATGAAGACAGATGGTGCATTTGTCAATCCAAAAGACATCACCAAGAACTCAAAATTCCCATGCCGGGAATGAAAAGTAGTCCACAGAACATCCAACGCACGGATTCTCAACTGATGTAGCCCGAACGAAGGTCAATCTTCGAAAACACCGTACTACCACGGAACTGATCAAACAAATCATCTATCGACGGCAAGGGATATCTGTTTCTAATAGTTACCTTATTTAACTCCTTATAATCAATGCACAGCCTCATAGATCCATACTTCTTCTTAACAAACAACACGGGAGCACCCCAAGGAGAAAAACTTGGCCTAATGAATCCACACTGCAACAACTCATCTAGCTGGGTACGCAACTCTTCCAGCTCATGCGGGGCCAAACGGTACAGTGTCTTACCAATAGGGCGAGTACCCGGCTCCAAATCTATGACAAACTTCACATGTCTCTCAGGAGGAAGACCATAAAGACTATCTGGAAAAACATCTGGAAACTCCCGTACCACAGGAACATCCTTGACATGCAGCAAACCACCAACGGTTCCAAAAACAGAAACCAAATAAGCACTACAACCGGAATCTAGAAACTTTCGAGCATATACCATAGAAATAATCGGGGAATCCTGGCGCAAAAAACCATACACACTCCTGGGGTGGCCGTTATCCATCATGATGTCCAAACACTTGACTTTGCATTGGATAACCGTATCATATCTGGACAACCAGTCCATGCACAGAATCACATCAAAGTCTTCCAAGTCCAACACCTTCAGATCTGCAAATGCTAGAAAATAGCCTAAAAGAATAGGACCACTTTGGATACCCTGGTCCGACATCACCGAGTCACCAGAGGGAAACTTAATGCAAAACGAATTGCCAACTTGATCAAGAGTCAGACGATGACGCTCTACAAAAGTCCTAGCTACGAACGAGTGGGTAGCACCAGAATAAAACAGAACACGCGCCCAACGATTCTTTACCTTAAACTTTCCTATAAAATTGCATACATACCTAATCGACCAACATCGAAACTATGGCTACGAGTTAACGAACTAGATTAGAGTCTAACCTGAGAACACTTGGGTAGACGTCTACGCTTCTTCCAAAGTCACCACATTCAGCTTGCCCTTCCCTTTATCCAAAAGCTGCGGCGGCGGCAAGGATTGAAGTGGAACTGGCTGCAGCGGGGGCTGAGACCGCGGGCATCCCGACTTAAAATGCACAATCTGTCCGTACTGGAAATATGCCTTATCCTTACTCCAATAATGGGCCGCATCATGCCCCTTTCACTTACATAAAGCACAAACCAAATCTCCTTTGGGAGCGCTTTGAATTGCATGCACTTGCTGTTGCTTCTAAGCTCCCAACCTCTAGAAACACTTTTCAAATGGGTAGCCTGACCGACCATAGAAACTACACACCTCCTTGCTTCCTTTCTTTGAAGCTGTTCCAGAATCCCGAGAGCTCTTACCATCATCCGACTTTCTCTTGTCCTTTCTCATTTTCTTGCCTTGATTCTTAGTATTATCTATCGCTTCGACTTTCAGAGCAGCTTCTACTGCCTCAGCATAATTTTCAAATCCATATGCACTAGCCAACTGCGGGATGATGCTCCTAATACCACCTAGAAAGAGCTTCACTCTACTCTCTTCAGAGGCTACCAAATTCAGTGCAAACCTGCTCAACTTGCTGAACTCTATCTCTTACTCACTGACTGAGAGTTGTCTTTGCTTCAAATGCAGAAAGTAGTTAATCAACAAGTCTTGCTCGACCGACCGCAGAAATTACCTCAGCAGCAATTCCTTAAATGAATCCCACGAACATCCATCCATAAGGTTGTCCTTCTCTCTTAACCACCAGCTCTTCACAAGGCCCTTCAGCTGGTATGCGGCGACCATCACCCTTTGGTCTGCAGATACTCCTGAATACGAGAACATCTCCTTGATAGAAATAATCCAGTCATCTAACACCATGAAGCCACCTCTACCATCATAGGTAGGAGTTCCTAATCACTGGAAATGCGAAGTGAAATTCATCTCTGGTGGTAGCAAAACTGGAGGCACCAAAGGAGCATGAGGAATAGGAATGACTTGACCTACAGTAGGGTCCTGCACTCTAGGTTGCTGTCCTGAAATGACAGACTACAATGCCTGAATTTGCGATTGCATCTCAACCATCTTCCTAGACAGATCCTTATTGCTCTGCCGCAACCCTTCAATCACAGCTTCACTCTGCGCACCTAACGACTCGCCCTCAGACTAGGGAGTCGACCTCGTCACAACACGCTTAGGCAACATACTAATAATACAATGAATGACTAATGAAAACCTAGCTTAACGCTAGAACTACTTAACTTAATTAAGACCATACATGTATGGATACTTGCTCTTGCTGCTAACTTGTTCTGGGATTTTCATAAATGATATTATGCTTAAACTTAGGATGATATACCGTCATCCGATTGACTCCTGTGCATAAACTATGGATGCATGGATTCTTGTTCTTTTTTGTTTAAATCCATGTGTGTACATATGCCATCATGTAGATCTTGACTTGGCATGTGTGCTAATGCTATGTTATGTCATACATGTTGTGCTATGCAGTCTAATAAAGACCTTATTGCATGTTATGAGCGGCGTACACATGAAATATTATGCATCCTATACTACATAATATCACATGTAATGAAAGCAAAATCTAATGAGCATTCATGTGATGATTGATATGCATACCATACTACATAATAGTCACATGTTGCTTCCTATGAGGATCCATATGCAAACACATATTATGCATCCCATACTATATAATATTGTTGGTGTTACCATTGTGATCTGGAAGTGATCAAGCATGTGGCCTCACTGTCAACTCAGTATGAACCTATCAGGGTCGCACATAAGATTGTGGATAAATTGGGAGATTGGATTTGTATGATTTGGCTCATATGATGAGTTTAAAAGACTTAGCTCAATCAGGCTAAAGGCATCGAGTGCGTTGATACCACTCAACGCCTTCGTCGAGTTAAGCGTTAACTCGGCGAATGGCGATGTTGAGTGTGTTGAGTGTATTTAACGATTTGTTGAGTCAAGGTGTTTATTAGACGAGTATGACACTTAAGCGTTGAGTGTGTTGACTATACTCGATGATTCATTGAGTCAAGGAGTTATTTCGACGAGTCTGAGTCTCAAGCGTTGAGTGTGTTTTGTTCACTCAACTGTTGGAACCGATGTTTCACATTCCTTGTGTTTGAGAATATCAACTCCCAGGTTGTATTTGATCACGTCTTGTGTTGATAGAGTGTGCAAGTTTACAGGTTCAAGTCAAGAAGAAGAAGACTCATATGGACACTAACGCCAAGCGGTAGAAGTTACCGCCGAGTAGTAGCTGTGAATTAATTGGACAGAGTTCTCGAGAACATACCGCTCCGCGCTAGTCCTACCGCCCGCGTTAACACAAGGAATTATTCGGGCCGACCTCTCGAGAAACTACCGCCAAGCGTTAGTGCTTACCGTGTCGCGCTAGCCTCTCGACGAATGCCGAGTAGGATTCCTCGAGTAATCGATCTACTGCTAGGCGATAGTTGTTAACGCGTCGTGCTAACCTCTCGACGAGTGTTGAGAAGAATTCCTCGAGTAACCGACCTACTGCGTTACACTACCTTCTAATGTGGGGCGCTAGCTCTATGAAAAAAGAAAGATTCGTTTTGAAATATTATTCCTAATTTGGAGGACAACTGACACATCAAGCGCGCGAACCTATCGCCGGGGGATTGTCTTACTGCCGACGGTAGCCTATTTTCACAAAAACATATATAAGGCTGTCTCGGTTTTTTTGCTTGACATCTCTGACAACGAAAAGAGACGGGAGTTCGTCCATTATAGGGTTCGACCGCTCTCTTTGCGCTCCAGTCTAATAAGGTCTCCGTCGAAGAAGAAGAAAGTCGTTTCCCTACCATTCGTGAACGAGGAACTCCGGTGAGCCAAGGACTACAACGACTACGAGGAGTTGTTCGGTTGCAAGCATACGAAGAAAAGGAAGAATTTTGTTCTCTGGAAGTTACCGCCGCGCTATAACTAGTTACCGCCCCGCGGTAGCTCCTACAATGCCTCCTCTATTTAAAACAGCCCGAACTTGAGTTTCGTGCGACAGTTTTTCACGATATTCGAAAGGGGAGTTTGCCCTAGCCGTTTAAAGGGAATGGAGGGGGTCATCCCAACTCATTGACGAGGAGAGTTCTTCATATGAGATCAAAAGGAATTCATGCGCACGAATTGAAGGATACCAGCATGATGATCTAGAAGCCTTCGTCCTAAGTTTCATATGAAGGATCCTCGCTATAAAAACTCTCATCAAGCGCACACCTTCACGGATCTGAAGAACATCAAAGAGGAAGACTCTCAAGCCACAAAGATCGAACCTTTGCAAGCGAATCGTCATCAACATCAAGGGTTCTAGTTAGCGGGGAGTTTTCTCTTATTCCTTGTATTTTACTTTAAAGTCTTTTTGTCTAGTTATTTGAGTGAGGGAAATCGACCGGAGGGTCGTCGAAATCAGGGAAGGGTTTCGTGAGAAATCGACCGGGGAAGGTCGTCGGAATCCGTGGTTGGATTCCGTGGAAAATCATCCTGGGGATAGGGACGTCTAGATCGGTGGATCTAGCGAGGCTCTAAGACCGTTCCTTGTGTGGAGGTGAAGAGCCGGCTCGAATAACTTTCTTTGAGGTAAAGGGAGAGAGCCAACCGGTCCGGGTAGTGGGTTGGTATAGAAAACAAAAGGAGATTTTATTTTCGCCGCCTCCGATCTCTCGCGTCATGGAGATCAAGTTGTTGTAATTATAAAAAAAAATTGTTGATTTAGTTTGACTAAAATTCATGTACTGTTGTTTTTATTATTTGTAACGTTGTGGATGTTAGCTGGTGTTTCTCTGAAGGGTGCATAAATCTCCAAGTAGAGACTTGTCGAGGAAAACGAGGTATGTGACCTACCGCCGCGCGCTAAAAAGTTAGCGCCATGCGGTAGCCTCCAGAACTAGTTTTTCTGGACAAAAATAATTCGAATTTTCAATTAACTTGTAAAACCTTATTCGCCCCCCTCTAAGGTTGGCCACTAGATCCAACAAGTGGTATTAGATGAAGGTTATTCCAAATTTGTTTCACCACCGAGAATAATGGCCAACCCTGATCTTGAATCGACCAGTGGGGATTAAAAATTGTACACTGAAAATTCGTTTGCACCACCTCTATTTATAGGATTGAACTATAACAAATGGAGAACACTAATGCGAAAATTTCTTATATCATTAGATATAGAAGTTTGGAACATGACGTGTATCAAGCCCTAAACAATTTAAATAAGCACAAATGCCGTCTAAATGCCAAAGCTACGAATATTATATTTTGTGGGCTTGGTCAAGATATTTTCAAACTAATCTATATGCTTTCTACTGCATATGATATATGAAATTTTCTTGAGCTAACTTATTGTTCTCTTTCTATAGGTAATGAATCTGAGCAATTTCTCATGGATCCACGTGGAGAACTAAATGGAGACTTGCTCTTGGAGGAAGACGTGACGACCACGTCGATGGAAAGGGAAGATGAAATCTTAACAATGGATGAGGAAACACATGGAGAAGTCAAAGAAACTCTATACCTCAATCTTGACTCATCCAAGAGCTCTGTGAGGAAGTCAAATTCCCTTTTTGCTTATAAATCTATCTCTACATTCCGTGTGCTAGAAAATGCTAGACGTAGAATTAAGAAGTTGAAAAATATTAATTCAAAACTACGACTAGAAAACAAAACTTTAAAAGCACAACTTAATGTAGAACCCTATTGTGATGTGACTTGTCCTCCCAACTGCTCTTTAGATAACATTTCTACACCTTTTATAGATTATAATGAATTAAAAGAAAGATATAAGTTTGTTGAACAAGAGCTTGGCTTTGCAAAAGAACAAAATGATAAATTATGTTTAGAAAATTCATTATTGAAAAGTGATTGTGCAGGATGCAAGAATTATAAAATGAAATTAAAGAGATGGATGAGGCTTTTGAGGAATACAAAAATATGTATGAATCTCATATTGAATCTGTAGTCTCCACTCTTAAAAATAGCACGATCGCGTACAACAAAGCTAGACATAATTTTAAAATCAAAAATAAAGAATTAGTTACAAAGATCAACATGCTTAAGAAAATTATGATTAAACACTCACAAAATATAACTCCTAACTTTCAAGCAAAACCCGAGAGCATGTTGAATATGAATTGTCATATAATAACTAAGTCAATCAACGAGAGTAGAAAATTTCAAGCGCCTGTAAATTAAATTCCAAAACAGATAAATCATCTTCATTTGCAACCTCAAGTCACTCCCAATTTAAAATCAAATGAATGTAAATTTCCTTCAAAGAATCAATACAATATGAGTCTTTACCTTAGGCAACATAATCTTAACTCAGAGAACAATTTCAACATATCTAAACCTCAAATGCAAGATTGTTCAACTGAAGCTCATCACATAATGACTCGTAGAAATCTAAAAGAAAATTTGCAAAATAAAAATAACATTAAACCAAAGTATGAATGGAGGCCCATCATTCAAAATAGCGCACCCATTCCACTCAAAAGGGCCCATTCACCGTCATCTTCGCAAGGTGTACCACGCTATGTTTGGGTACCCAAAGGAACCGTCACCTCTTGCTCCTTTTTATACCTAAATCTCTTATCCATTAGTATCCACCAATTGCGTGAAGTAGAAACTAATCAAAACCAAAATTTCTCGATAATCTACTTCACGATATTCTTAATGTTTTTTCGGTTTTTGCTGTTTTTTTTGTATTTTGTTTTTTGCATTTGTTTATTTTTTTTCTTTTGTATTTTTTTAAGCCAAAATGCCATGAACACTCAGATATATTTTTGCTATATAACTTTCTCATATTAAAATTAACGATAAATCAATCTAACGGAACAAATTGAAATATAAGTCATATCATTTCAAAGTGGCCATAATTTACCTTTTATCATAAATCTATCACGCTATCTTAGTATGCCCACGATCATTCACCCATATGTTTATTTCATAATAGCGGGGGCTTAGGTGTGTGTTCTTTAGAAACGCTAACCTGTAAACCACGTCTTGTCCTTAACTGGGAAGGGTTCCAGTAAGTCCTTCTGTGGCGTTAGGGGGAAGAGTGTTAGGTTGAGTGGTTTCTTCTATGTGCACATGAGATTAACACCCCACCCTACGACATTTATGCAGCTCCTCATGCCCATCCGTCACTTTGTATGGGGCTAGGGTGTAGTCATATAACTTAGGTTTTGGATTATTAGGCATACTTAGGATTCACATTTCCACTACATGAACATTATTTCACTTATCATGTACGTTATATTAATGCACAATATTCTATCATGTTATCTTGTGTTTGCATCATATATCTTTTTGTGCCTTCATGTTTTTTGAGAAACACAAGTTTTATATATATATATATATACAAGTGACAGGCACGGGCCTTCGGCCCTGGGGGCATTCAGCCCTGGGGGCATTCGGCGGGGGTTCGACAATCAGCGGGGTCCGACATTCGGCGGGGTGCGACATTCGGCGGGATGCGACATTCGTCGGTGGTGCGACATTCGTCGTGGGGACGATATTTGTCGTGGGCGGCGATATTTGTCGTGGGCGTTGACATTTGTCGTGGGCGACGACATTTGTCGTGGGCGGCGACATTTGTCGTGGACAGTACCCGCCCGCAACATATACATATGAGTACTCAAAATGACCGTAAAAAAATATAAATCAAGAATATAATTTTTATTTTGTAAAACAAATTATATTTTAACGTTAAAACATTAATCTTTCTTTTGTCATTTTTAGCTATAGGCCATAGGTTTATGATACCTAGTATTTTTATTTTTGTATTTAAATATTGCAAAGTTGTGTAATTACCTAAAAGGATATTGACTTTATAATATATTAATATAAAGTTATGTATATTTGTGTAATTATGAATACAACTGTAAGGGCAATATAGGGATATTTGCAATGTTTCACCAAAGATTAGTTTTTGCATAATAGTAGAGATATATAATTATAAAATAATTTAAAAAAAACAAAAAGTTTATATATCTCTGTGTGTGTTTATTTCTTGGTATTTTTATAAAAAAAACTAAAAAACCTCAAAAACAATAAAAACATGTTTATCTTGTTTTATTTGCTTTGTTTGTGTTGTGTAATAGTTTTAAAAAAATTTAATATAAAAAACAAAAAAACTGTGGATCGTTCATTTCTTTTGGCTCACATGACTTTGACTTAGACCATAATGCGTACGTACAATGTTTGAGTTCAGACTCTTAATCTATATAAACATTGTCCTCTAGTCATAGTGGGATGAATCTATAGGTGCTTAACTATTTAGTGCGACAAGACGGGGTCGTGTTTGTTGACTATGCCTCTAGGTATGTGAGGACTTAGGGGAATGAATTCACATAATACACACATCCCTAGCCGGTGCACTCAAGAAAAGAAAAAATGCTAAGCTTACATGTTATAAATCGTTACACTATATTCTTACATGCTAGGAATATGGTGAATAATCAATGTCACGATACATTTATGCTTATACTAGGTGTGAAACTTCGGGCCAAATCTCTAGTACAAAAGTCATGTGTCCAAGTTATTGTGTATCTATCTAGGTGGATAGATTTCGATTGACTCGAGGCTGCATGAATTAAACAAAATATGATCAAAGTGATAGATCTACGCAAACAAAATAAATCTATGCAAGCTAGCACATCTCATGTCACAGACCCCCCAAGCACTACTCATTCCTCCTGATAAGTCTTCATAAGCATTGTGAGGATGAACACCTTGGTTAAATAGTCACTTCGATCTTGTGCATCGACTCTATATTTAGCTTAGTGCCCCTTATTTTTGCCTATGTTGTACATCGATTGACATGTGAGGTGATTATTCACCCTATTTCTCTTTTGTTAGGTTCCTAGACGATCGAGATAACCATGTACAATATGCTATTTTTCCCTTGGTGTTATCTCGCTTTCGATGCTACACGAACACATGTCATTGCCTTGTCTAAGACTTCCGCACATAAGAATTGGACTTCAACTACACTATCTCTTTTTAGCACAATACGTACTAGCACACGATTTACACTCATGACATTTTCAATGTTTGTTCAACTTGATTACTTCCTAACTCTTATAACATTGTAGACGTACTTGTTGTGTGCTTAGTTTTGTCTGTGCTGTTCAATTCATATTACCTCTGAAAATTGAACTTCTCTGTCTGTGTACCTTGCTCCATTTTGTGACCCATGTGCTTACAATTCTCTGATATGTATTTCATTTTGAGCCACCTCTATGCTTGTCATGTCTAACTTTACTTTATGTGTGCACTATCTGCTATTTGTCTAACGCTCATCATATCTACTATTTTTCATCCCGCATGTCTGGTTGGCCTTGCCTGCCCCTATTTGATATTATCAAAGGGGGAGATTAGATTGTTCATGAGTATGTTCATGAGTACGAGTCACGGGTTAGGAGATGTCACATGTAGGGGGAGCATGTTAACAATGTGTGCACATAGATATGGAGAGAAAGTCGAACATGTAGATAGGTGAAGTGTGTGTGTAGGGGAGCTATATAGAGAACCTGCAACCTGATGTTAGCTTATAACTCTTATTCTTTATATGCACTCTATCTCATTGTTATTTCTCATGAACGGGATTCGATATTATCAAAAGGTGGAGTTTGTTGGAACCGATGTTTCACATTCCCTATGTTTGAGAATATCAACTCCCATGTTGTATTTGATCACGTCTTGTGTTGATAGAGTGTGCAGGTTGACACTTGCAAACTAAGAAGAAGAAGGCTCCTATGGAAACTAACGTCGAGTGATAGAAATTACCGCCGAGCGGTAGCCGTGTATTAATTGGACAGAGTTCTCGGGAACATATCGCTCCGCGCTAGTACTACCGCCCGCGTTAACGCAAGGAATTATTCGAGCCGGCCTCTCGGGAAACTATCGCCAAGCGGAAGTATTTACCGCGTCGCGCTAGTCACTCGACGAATGCCGAGTAGGATTCCTCAAGTAATCGATCCATCGCCCGACGATAGTTGTTACCGCGCCACACTAGCCTCTCGACGAGTGTCGAGAAGAATTCCTCGAGTAACCGACCTACCGCGTGGTGCTACCTTCTAACGCGGGGTGCTAGCTCTATGAAAAAAGGAAGATTCGTTTTGAAATATTATTCCTAATCTGGAGGACAGCTGGCACATCAAGCGCGCGAACCTACCGCCGGGCGCTAGTCTTACCGCCGGGCGCTAGTCTTACCGCCAGCGGTTGCCTATTTTCACAAAGACATATATAAGGCTGCCTCAGTTTATGTGCTAGACATCTCTGACAATGAAAAGAGACGGGAGTTCTTGCATTCTAGGGTTCAGCCGCTCTCTTTGCGCTCCATTCCAATAAGGTCTCCGTCGAAGAAGAAGAAAGTCGTTTCCCTACCATTTGTGAACGAGGAACTCCGACGAGCCAAGGACTACAACGATTATGAGGAGTTGTTCGGTTGCAAGCATACGAAGAAAAGGAAGAATTTTGTTCTCTGGAAGTTACCGCCATGCTATAACTAGGTACCGCCCCGCGGTAGCTTCCTGCAATGTCTTATCTATTTAAAACAACCCGAACTTGAGTTTCATGCTACATTTTTTCACGAAATTAGAAAGGGGTGTTCGCCCTAGTCGTCTAAAGGGAAGGGAGGGGTCATCCCAACTCATTGAGGAGGAGAGTTCTTTAGAGGAGATCAAAAGGAATTCATGTGCACGGATTGAAAGCTACCAACCTGATGATCTAGAAGAATTCGTCCTAAGTTTCATGTGAAGGATCCTCGCTACAAAAACTCTCATCAAGCGCACACCTTCACGGATCTGAAGAACATCAAAGAGGAAGACTCTCATGCCACAAAGATCAAACCTTTGCAAGCGAATCGTGATCAACATCGAGGGTTCTAGTTAGAGGGGAGTTTTCTCTTATTCCTTGTATTTTACTTTAAACTCTTTTTGTCTAGTTGTTTGTGTGTGGGAAATCGACCGGAGGGTCGTCGAAATCCGGGATGGGTTTCATGAGAATTCGACCGGGGAAGGTCGTCGGAATTCGGGTTTCTATTCAATGGAAAATCGTCCCGGGGATAGGGACGTATAGATCAGTGGATCTAGTGGGGCTCTAAGACCCTTGTGTGGAGGTGAAGAGCCGACTCGAAGACCTTTCTTGGAGGGAAAGGGAGAGAGCCAACCGGTCCGGGTAGTAGGTCAGTATCGAAAATAAAAATAGATTTAATTTTCGTGGCCTCCGATCTCTGGCGTCATGGAGATCAAGTTGTTATAATTGTAAAAACAGTTGTTGATTTAGTTTGAATAAAATTCATGTACTGTTGTTTTTATTATTTGTAACATTGTGGATGTTAGCTGGTGTTTCTCTGAAGGGTGCATAAATCTCCAAGTAGAGACTTGCATAGGAAAATGAGATCTGTGACCTACCATCACGCGCTAACAAGTTAACGCCCCGCCGTAGCCTCCATAATTAGTTTTTAAGGACAAAAATAATTCGAATTTTCAATTAACTCGTAAAACCTTTTTCACTCCTCCCTCTAAGGTTGTCCACTAGATCCAACATCAACGCCTTCGTCGAGTAAAGGATTTACTTAATGAATCTGGCACTTAGGCGTTGAGTGTATTGTGTTCACTCAACTCCATTCGACGAATCTGGCTTTTGGCGTTGAGTGCGTTGAGTGCACTCAACGTCATTCGACGATTCGTCGAGTATCGCGCAGAAAGCGTTTAGAGCATTGAGTCCACTCAATTCCTTCGCAGATTCAAGCGTTTATTCAGCTAAGGATGGCGTTGAGTTTATCGTTTATCCTATGGATACTCGACGATTCGTCGAGTATGTGATGATACTCGATGATTCGTCGTGTATGCTATTGATACTCGACGATTCGTCGAGACAAGCATTGTCTGGCCGAAATTCTGGATTCTAAGTCTGGGTCTGTTAATAGCGACGAGAACTATTCTTTTTATTCCTTGGGTATAAATAGAAGTCTTTAGGGTTTCTTCTTACACTGCTTACTGTTCATTCTGTCTAAGTACACGAGCCGTACTGTGCGAAAAGATGGAAGCCCTAGAATCCCGATGGAAGTCGTTCCGTCTTTCGCCATCGCTGATCCCGATCCCGACGAATGTCTCTGGCGCCTCTCCTACAATAAATCTAGCAGTCTGTTTAAACGCTGAGTGTCCTCTCCCGACCTAGTGCTTGTTTGACAAGTGGCTGCGGGTTCTTCCGATCATGTGCATTTCTTGTAGAGGCACGAATATACTTTCAGCCCTCAAGACTCGAGTTGCTAAGTGGCCGACTGATTTTTTTGGAGCATCTAGGTTGAGTATCAACTCAATCCCACAAAGGTAATTTTATTTACAGCAAATTTTACTTCTTGATTCTTCAATATGGACGATCCGAACACTTTGGGTTTTCTTGTTCTTTATTTTCCGCTGCGCACACAAATGTTTTGTCGTCTAGTAAAACCCAACAAATATGCCCCATATACTTCTTATAATGCTTATGAGTGTAGTGTTCATGCTTTGGCCAAGGCTATTGATGACACATCAGTGTGTGTATGAAATGGAACAAGACGACTAAACCTATCCCTTTGATACCAACTGTCACAACCCGTATTTTATCAGCATAAAAGATTACATCAGAGTAAGAGAAAACACATGTCGTGATCCCACGCCGTGGAGGGGATAACTGCAGACGCTCAGACAAGAACCTACTCTTAATACTTTTCAAAGCATTCTCGAGTTTATCAAGAAGAAGACATATTTTTTGGTTAAGTTTGACGGTCGTATACCTCGGCTTATATATATATATATATATATGCGCTGCGGAAAATACTTTGCTTAATTAAATTATTATCCTACATGGACAGAGGCATCCCAAAAGGACTACTCATGATATGCATACTTCTAGATTTATTGTAAGTATGAAAAAGAGCTTTTACATTCGTTAAAATATAATGTTATTTGATTTAAAAGATGCCATGAGAATGAGATTAGTATAATTGTACTGTTTATAACTTGAAAATAACTACATGCAATCCTAACATGAAACCTTCCTAAAGAGCAAGTAAAACCAACAAATCATCTAAAGAGAGACTTAGCAGCTAGCAAGTAACATAACATTCCGCAAATCTCCGGTGGGCGTCGATAACCGGACACGAACCCACCAAAAGGCATGTATGTTTGAACTAAAAAAAACTACAAAACTACCTCACACCGGTGAGTAAAAGACAACTACAACAGCTGCAGGGCACCAACAACTACCAACCCTAGCCCCTCGATCGGCTACTGCTCCGATCCTGAGGCATTCAAAAGAAAAGAATACCTCAGCAAAAATATACAAGTGACAAACAAAGATTATTAGAAGCAATAATCAAAAGAGACAAAGGGGTACCAACCCAAATACAATGAAAAACTATCCAATTACAACAAATAATCCATAACAAAATAAGTAAGAAAGAATTCTTAAGAGTATGAGTAAGAGAAGTTGCACCAAGTGCGAAATAAAGTCATGTTTCGACAAAATCTTCAAGTGTAGGCATAATAACATATGTTTATATAATAATAAGGAAGAGTCTTACCAGCTCCAAAAATGTGAATCATTAACACTTGGCAAAATAGTACTGAGGCGGTGACACATTGTCCAACATGAACCATCAGACCAAACATCTCAAAAAGGCACAGGGGTGGTGGTCACAATGTCCAACTCAACCCAACAAGCCAAACTTCTCAAAGAGGTACTGTGGTGGTGGCCACAATGTCCAACACAACCCAACAGTTCAAACACCTCAAAAAGGTACTTTGGTGGTGGCCACAATGTCCAACACAACCCAACAATCCATAAGAAAACAAAAAACCCACCAAGTGTAATGATTCACGAAATCGGCATCAAGTTGGTGGTCCTTAATCCACTGCCAACCTAGCCACAACAAAACATCCAGAACACCAAATAAACTCGTGCATATCATAAAAATCCTTCAATATCAAGGAGGAAAGAAAATCCCAAAACAACTCGTCTAAGTCTATACTCGATGAATTAACCTCATTCGGCGAGAAAGATACTAAGTCCACACCCATTCGTCGAGTATAACCGACGAATCAGCTTGTCCTTACCTCGATACTCGATGAATCAACACAAATCTTCTAAGTCCACGAGGAATTTGTCGAGAATACTCGACGAATCTCCTTTACCTCAAGACAAAACTTGACGAAAAACATTACTCGATGCCAAGACTCTTATACTCACAACACTCGACGCCAAAGTAGTTGCACTCAACACACTCAATGTCAAAAGCATTACTTGACGAAAAGTACTTAACTTCTCGTAAATACTCGACGCACTCGACGCCAAAGGCTCATCACTCGACGCTAATGGTAAAACACTTGATGCTCTCGACGCCAAAGGTTAAACACTCGACGAATTTGGCTTAACCCACAGATACGCGACGAAAATGACTTAACCTCTCAGGCATACTCAACGAATTTTAGCCAGACTCAAGAAATCGAGATATTAGACGGGAAGGTGGACCTAATACAAAAATTCGACGAATCTCACAGGTTGACTTACCCATACTCGACGAATTTCACACAGTCAATTTCCTTCTCTACCCGGCAGACTTCGACCTAGCCGAACCCTACAATACTCCTATCTTCTAAGGAGGGAAAAATCGAGAGGAAGGAAAAGAAATACGAACAAAAGACTTAGCAAGGGGAAAGAAATCACTACTTGCCTCAAAATCTACGAAAATCCGACCTCGCGAGCGCTCTGCTCCAAGGATCGGCCTGAAGAACTCCTAGGTAACGATTCCTGAAACTTTTCGGGACAAACAAGAGTCAAGATATAAAATCCTAATGCCAAAAATCAATAAAATGAGGAAAACTTACGTCACACACGTAGATCTCGGCAAAATCTTTCCGATTCTACCCTTCAACGACGATTCCGAGCACAAGAACTCCTACAGGCGGTGGCCGACGTCCTCACGATGTCTGTCGCCTACTCTCTCCCACAATACAGTCTGATGGCTTGGGAGAGACGATGAATAGAGTTTCGTCTGAACATACGAACTTATATATATAATATTATATTATTAATATTTAAACGTCCAAATGACCAAAAACTCATATCATCTTGGATTTCCACGAAATTCGCACCACAGATAAATACCAATGCCACAAAACCAACGGCGATGCCGAAATTAAAATCCGACAGAACAAACTTGGGTTAAAATTCCTCGAAGTTACAACCAACATAAACCTACTAAAATCCACCGAGTCAAAACCTCGGATTTCGATGAGCAAAATCACGTTCCAACAACGACGCCCGTTAACTACCCGTCAACGTAACACCCTAACATCATTATTACTTCACTATAGAAATTTAAATAAACATCAAAAAATCAGGGGCATTATAATATGGTCATGTAACTTTAAATGATGTGGTACTTCATTCTGAACAGCGGACACGCCTCCTTGTTCATACCCATGACCAGGGCGTGTAATATTAATCTGACGTGGAAAACAACTTTCTGGAGCGGAGACGGTACATGGTTCGTGACTGAGGTCATGCCCCTGGCCACACCCGTGACCAGGGCGTATAAAACTTGAGTTCTCAGAGAACCTTTAGAATTTTGCCCTGTTTATATCAGTGAGCTCCAGATTTATATTATTAGCCCATAATTTCCTGAATTATAAAAATAAGATAATTAGGTACTTAAATTAGAGAAAGATAAACAAAATTCGATAAAATATAAAATAAAAACTATAGTAAAAATAGGATAAAATATGAGTAATTTCTTAGTCTCGAATGTGTTAATGGGAAAGAAGGGGGATGAACAGTAGAGGATTTTTGTCGATTTTTCACTTTAAAATAAATCATGCCCTAAGGATTGTTATCCTTTGCCTTGAATTAACGCCCTAGTTGACTCAGCCGTTGGTTTTTTTGTGATGAGTTTCTTGGATGCTTTTTCAGGTTATCACCAGATCAGGATGCACCCACCAGATATCAAAGTTGTCTCTTTTCATCATAATGGAGGGGTGCTACTGTTATAAGATGATGCCCTTTGTTCAGAGTGGTTACTGATCACCCTCTTCGCAAGATCTTTAAAGGAGTAGAACATTCAGGAAGATTGGCCAAGTGGTCCGTGGAGCTAAGCGAGTTTGATATTTCCTTCATCCCCTGGCTATCAATTAAGGCTTAGGCTGTAGCAGATTTTTTGGCCGACTATGTGGTCGAGATGAAAGATGAAGAATCCTCGCGACATGTTGCTTGCAAGATGTTGGTAGATGGAGCCTCCAGAAGATATTCTATGGGAGGCGGGGTAGTGTTAGAAAGCCCACAGGGGACTAGGATCGAGTAGGACGTGGTAATACATTTCCCATCATGAATAACCAGGCAGAGTATGACGTTGTAATCGCAAGACTACGTCTGGCTAAAGAACTAGGGGTTCAAGATGTGGAGGTGTTTATAGACTCGATGGTGGTGGCATCACAGGTTATGGGAGAATTTGAGGTGAGGGAGTCCACCCTCATGAACTACTTGGGCAAGGTGAAGGGGCTCATCGGGGGATTCCGAACTTTTTCCATTCAACACATACTATGGGAGGAAAATGCCATAACTTATCGGTTGGACAAGTTTAGACCCCAGGCTAGATGGACCCTGACAGACTTGTTTCATCTATCCATGAAGGAAGGCGAGTTCATGAAGGTAGATCAGAACCCCTCGTGGATGGATCCTTTCATATCTTTTTTAACAAAGGGTAGGCATTCGTAGGAGGTCCCGAATAAAAAATGCTTCAGGCACAAATCGACATACTACCTTCTACACGACGATAGTTTATAATAGATGACCCTTTAAAGGCTTCTGGCACAGTGCGTGGCTGAAGAGGAGGTTCCAAAGATCTTGAGGAAGTCCACTCTTGCGAGGGCGGCAGTAACTCGGGAAGCAAGACCTTGGAGTCAAGGGTGATGAGACAAGGGTATTTCTGGCCGATCCTGAGCAAGGATGCAACAGAGTTTGCGAGAAGATGTCAGAAGTGTCAGTTTTTTGCTTCACTCCAACTTTTACCGGCCCAAATACTTAGGAGCATAACGGTGCCCCGACACTTTGCAATTTAAGGGATGGAATTTGTAGGACCCTTCGTCCAGGCAAGTGGGCAAAGGAGGTTCCTTCTTGTCATGATTGACTACTTCTCGAAGTGGTTAGAAGTTAAGGAACTGGCCAAAGTGACCTCCCAAGTGATCCTCAAATTCATGTGGGGGGGGGGGAGATCATCTGCAAACATGGACTTTCTCAAGCCATCATCACAGACAACAGAACACAGTTTGCCAGCGAGGAATTTGTTAGCTTCTACACCCAGGTGGGGATATACCTTAGGTTTACGTCTATCCACCACTCCAGGAGTAACGGGAAGGTGGTGGTGGGAAATAAAATCATCATGAACTTATTAAAAAAGAATGCGGAGAATCTGAAAGGGAACTGGATAGAACAGCTTCCGTCGATCCTATGGTCCCTGAGGACCGCCCCCAATATAGCCACGCAGGAGACCCCCTTCAATCTTTCCCACAGTTGTGAGGTCATACTTCTGGTGGAGTTTGAGGTCAAGTCACCGCGGGTGGTAGCCGCTCAAGAAGGAGATGAAAAATGGAGAGTAGAGAATGAAGGTGAGCTACGACTCTCGCTAGACCTGGTAGAGGAGCTCCATGACTTAGCTGTCGTTAGGTACGAGGAAGTCAAGCGACGGATGACCAAGTACTTCAACAAGCAAATTAGAGTCAAGCAGTTCGCGGAAAGAGATCTTGTTCTAAAGAAAGTAGATGCGGCAGGAAGGTCGACACCTGTGTAGAATCTCAATCCTAATTGGGAGGGCCCCTACATAGTTGAGGGGGCACTGAAGTCGGGAGGGTACCACCTCCAGAATGTGGAGGGGGTGCCCCTAAGTCACACATAGAGTGGTGATGATTTGAAACGTTTCTATCCCTAAACTTTTATAGATAAAAGAAAAGGTCTTTGCTTATTGATTGTCTCTTTTCCCAAGTATTTTTCATTACTATTGTATAATATATACGACTTAGGAAAGTTTGGCCCCGAGCAGACCCTGCTTACCAGGCTCTCACTAGCTGGTAGGTCTGGAAGTCACTCGGTGGCAGAGGGAAAGTTTGGCCCTGAGCAAATCCTACTGACCAGGCTCTCACTAGCTGGCAGTTCAGGAAGTCACTCGGTAGGAGAAGGAAAGTTTGGCCCCGAGCAGATCTCACTGACTAGAATCTCACTAGCTGGCCGGTCTGGAAGTCACTTGATGAGAGAGGGAAAGTTTTGTCCTGAGCAGATCCCGCTGACCAGTCTCTCACAAGCTGGCATGTCAGGAAGTCACTCGGTGGCAGAAGGAAAGTTTGGTCTCGAGCAGATCCCGCTGAGCAGTCTCTCACTAGCTGGCAGGTCTGGAAGTCACTCAGTGGTAGAGGAAAAATTTGGCCCCGTACAAATACCGCTGACTAGGATCTCACTAGCTAGCATGTCTAGAAGTCACTCGATGACAGAAGGAATATTTGGTCCCGAGCAGATCCCACTAACCAGGATCTCACTAGCTAGCAGGTTTGGATTTCACTCAATTGCAGAAGAAAATTTTGGCCCTGAGCAGATCTCGCTGACTACGCTCTCACAAGATGGAAGGTCTGGAAGTCACTCGGTGGTAGAAGGAAATTTTGGCCCAGAGCAGATCCCGCTGACCAGGCTCTCACAAGTTGAAATGTCTGGAAGTCACTCGGTGGCAGAAGGAAAGTTTTGCCCTGAGCAAATCCCACTTACCAGCTCTCACTAGTTGGAAGGTCTTGAAGTCACTCAGTGCAGAAGGAATGTTTGGCCCCGAGCAGATCCTACTGACTAGGCTCTCACTAGCTGGTAGGTATGGAAGTAAGGGTGCAAATGATTCAAGCTCGAGTTGAGGTTGGAAACAGTTCCAAGATCGAGGTCGAGCTAATCATTTCGAGCTCGAGCTCATTTTTTCCTTGCTCGAGCTCGAGCTCAATAACTGCTTTTCGAGCTCCATCTTCAAGCTCGAGTCAAGCTCGAGCTTCTCAAGAGTTTTTTTAGCTCATGAGCCTGATTTTCTTTATATTTTTAATATATTTTTTTAAAAATATAAGAATAAAAAGCTCATGAGCCAAGTCGTGAGCTCATGAACAATATTATCTAAGCTCGAGCTCGACTCAGAATCAAGCTCGAGCTCGTCAAACTCGAGTTCGACGAGCACGTCGAGCTTGAGTTCGTCGAGCTCGAGCTCCACAGGCTCGAGATCGAGTCAAGCTTTTTTTGAGCTGGCTCATCGAGCTTTCGAGCCGGCTCAACACAACTTGCACCTCTATCTAGAAGTCACTCGGCGACAGAAGGAATGTTTTGACCCGAGTAGATCCCGTTGACCAGGATCTCACTAGCTGGCAGGTCTAGAAGTCACTCGGTGGTTGAAGGAAGTTAGGCCCCGAGAAGATCCCACTGAGCAAGCTATTGCTAGCTGGCAGGTCTAGAAGTCACTCGGTGATGGAAGGAAATTAGGACCTGAATAGATCCCCCAACCGGGCTTCTACTAGCGGGTAGGATAGGGAGTCGCTCGAAGACGGTTCCATTTGAGAAGTGAAGGTGGACGTCAATAGGTTGTCCCGGGAAAGGATTAAGAAATATGGTCCATAGGGAGGTCGGCGAGTGGAACCCCTCTAGGTACGCTCTCACCATCTTGACACTAGTCATCCCAAAGAAAGGGGAGAAGTCCACCCCTCCCCCCGCGACCATGAAGCGCTCGCCAGTCTTCAAGACATCGACTAGAGCAAGCCATGGTAAAGCACGAGTGCCTAAGGCCACATGCAGTTGGGAGACTCAGAACTGACCTAACCCTAATGCGCGAGAATATGCGAGGTGAACAGGAAACAAGCTGAAGTTCAAGTGAATGCTCGACAAAGGGAAAGACAGAAAGCACAAACAAAACACATAAACAAAGTATAAATTTTACTACGTATCAAAATGTTGGGTGTCCAGTAAAGATACCTCACCTCGCGTGCGAGTGTACAAATTTTTTACAAAAATAAAAAACAAAATAAAAATTTTCATATCCTCCTCTCCTCAGGGTTGGTCTTGCTCGCCGTCATCACCATCATTGTGAATTGGTGGGAGGGTGTTGGAGAGCATGAGGTCAAGTTGAGCCTTGAGGCCCATGTTTTCCTCTTCTAGAGCAGCGGCTCGCACGTGCATCCGATCAGCCATCTCGTTCATCCTGTATGATTCACGAGGACATGGTAAGTCAAGTGAAGGGGAGCACACGATGGATGTGAATGAAACTTGGAACATAACACCCCTCCGGAACTCTTCTCGAGGAGGTTTTCCATGGTCCCCAATCTCTGGGTGAGATCCTTCACTTCGGCTTTCAGGGTCTCTCATGTGGCCTCGGTTTTGTAACCATCACGGGATAGGGCAAGACCGCGACACACTGCCATATGTGAGAGCTCTAGGGCACAGAGCTGGGCTTGTGCGCTCTCGATGGAGAGCATGTACATCGACATGGATTCATATACCGATGCATCCTCCTGTGCATAGAGCACAGAGGAATGAACAAATGCATGACCGCTGGGGTGGCCTCTCTGACCATGTGGGGTGGAGTGAGGAAATCAAGACTAGGTGGTCTTTCTTGTCCCAAGCACCATCGACTCGCCGACATTGTCTTTAATCTTTACACCGAGCACAAAATTACGATGCGAGTCTGGCGTCTCCTCCATGCAAGTCCTCGGCCCGGACCCATTCGATGGTTTAGGGACCTCTCTCGCGACCGACCCTCCTCTCGAGGGGCTGACTGGACTTGTTTTCCCTTAGATGTTGTAGTTTTCTTGAGCATTTTTTTGCGAGGGAGGGTGTAACACCCCCATCCGTCACATAAGATATAGCAGAAGGTCCGATCGGGGCCCCATGCCACATTCTACAGACAGTTAGCAGAGTTATGTATTGAAATCATAACAGAATCACGCATCCTAACTCAGAGTGCATTCTAGCGGAAGATCAATTAAATTGTTTTAAGAACCCAACCAAACGAATGTCCACTAAACCAAACTCGAATGATAAGATAAATACACAAAAGTTATGGACTTACAAAGGTTTCCTCAAATAAAAGTGTTTTTCATACTTCGGCACGCATGACGGCCACACATGAAATAGTAAAAGTCAACACACTTCGCTTTGGCCTTCGAGGGCTGGCTTAGCTACCATGGGCTGCAACCCCCTATTTCCCGCTCGGCTCGGCTACACCTTCACGAAACCATTCCACCCCAACGTTGGCAAACAAAGCAACAGTCAGCATTAGCTGACCAAATTATAACCCCACCCCTCACTCGGGGTGGCGGTGCTCCTTCCATACAGACATTTAGCATATATATAATGGCAAACAGAACGTGCAACATAAGCACCATTCACCACGGACGTTGGTACTACCAGTCACACGCCCCGTGCAATTAGGGCACATTATCGATGTACCAGACATACCCAAGGTCCCACCTCCGTTCTCAATGACGTTTAGCATATTTTGAGCATTCATTAGTTTTTCCGGGCCGAAGCCAAAGACTCTCCCTATGCTATGGCAAAGTCATGCAAAGATTCAAGCCATTGACTCACTCCAAGCCAATTGCCATAAGGTGGGTACAGGTCAGCCAAATCCCATTGCTCAAACCATTAGGCTTCCAAGACAAGACGTGGGTAGCCTCCCATTTCCCAATCACATCAACACATAACTCTATTATGCTCCAAGGATGGAACTCACGACCGCCTAAGCCGGTCCTCTTGGGCTCTCATCTCAACACATTGGCCCACAGGTCTCCAAGAGAGATGCCTCACAATCACAATGACCCCCATATCTCCAAGAGACAGGGTTCATAAAACATTGCTCACTGGGAGCTACCGCCGCACGGTAGGGGATTGACTATCGATTCTTCCCCTCCAAATGTGTGTTTTCCTGGAGACCTACTCCAGTGCTCTCTTTGCAGCAACCTGCACACCCCGTGACTCCGAAATTTGTACGCTTACCTTGGAGTCTTCTCCAGCATACAAAACAATCATCACCAATCGAGACCAATATGTCCGTTTGGGCTTCACATAACATGTCTATTTTGTACTTCGATTCCAGACTCTAAATGCAAAGATAACGGGGATACAACCCATCTACCCGCCGGGAGAACTCCTTCCACGTGTTCTTAGAGCGTCTACCCTCACATGCCAAAACAAAGGAATTCACATGTTGAGTAAGAAGGATCGTTAGTCTTAATGTTTGTTTCAGCGCCATGGGAGAGAATCTAGCCGGATGAGGATGACCGCAATGGACTTGACTTCGCAGATCTAAACTCGACTCGCGACTCGGAGCTTCGATAGTCCAATGGCGATGGAATCTCCTTCCTCTCACTCTCCTTTGGTCTCCACTCACTCTGCTGGTCGGAAGAGGAAAACCACCTGATAAAATGAATTGAAACTTAACTTCCTAGGCTTTAAACCGAGCTACCTCCGCGAGGTAACATGCTACCTCCACGAGGTAACAGGCTACCGCCGTGCGGAACCTCAAATGTAGGCTTGTTTCGCAAGCTCACTACCCATGAACTCCAATCACGAGCTAACACGTGGTCACGTCGTAATTGCCCCACTACGGCCGTGCGGTATCGACCTACCGCCGAGCGGCAGATGATGCGTCGTATCAACGCATCGCTATCGACGAACTGATGCTATCGCCTCGCGGTATCGCTATCGTCGCGTGGTACCTCACAGAGAGAAACTCCAAACAAATAAGATCCACTACCGCCAGTGTTAACGTTGACGTCAGGCGGTAGATCCTAGAGAGCTCTGGCGATTTATCGACCATGCTACCGCCACGCGGTATCATCCTACCGCCGACACGGTAACTCACTGAGAACTCCTGCAACAAATCCACAGTGCTACCGCCAACGTTAAGCCTACCACCGGGAAGTAGCTCACAGAATTTAACTCCAGACTATGGAAAACTCAGGGCGTTACAAATCTCCCTTACTTAAAGAAATTTTGTCCCGAAATTTATATAATGCAGGAAAAAATAGAAGTATCAATTTTATAAAAGTATACCTCAAGGAAACAACTAGGGATACTCCGATCTCACGGTTTGCTCACACTCCCATGATAGTTCCTCACAGACACAGTTGTCCCACCGGACCTTGACCATCCTAATCGACTTATTCCGCAGTTGCTTGACTTCTATGTCCTCTATTTGAATGGGTTTGACCTTCGTTGTCAACCCACTATCAATCGACACTTGATCTGCAACGACCACTTGCGTAGGCTCTTGCACCGCTTTCCGCAATACAGATATGTGGAATACATCATGTGGATTACTTAGTTCTGTTGAAAGCTTCAATCGATAAGTGGCTTCACCAATGCGCTCCAGTACCTCAAACGCTCTAAGATACCTCGGGCTTAGCTTTTTCAAGCATCGAATCCTTGATACGCCCTTGAATGGTTTGAAATTCAAATAAACCCAATCGACTACGGCGAACTCAACATTTATATGCTTGGCAATATAATACTTAGCTTGCATATCCTGAGCGATCAACAACAGCTCCCGGATTGTACAAATAGTCAAAGTAGCATCCTCGACTTCCTTTCGCTTGAATAGCTTTGCTTCGCCCGTCTCCAGCCATGACAAGGGAGTACAACACTTTCTACCATATAGGGCCTCGAAGGGCGCCATCTAAATACTTGTCTGGTAGCTATTATTGTAGGTAAACTCGATTATAAATAGGTGGTCTTCCCACCTCTTGCCGAAATCTAGGGCACACATGTAAAGCATGTCCTCCATCATCCTATTTACCCTCTCAGTCTGACCATCTGTCTGCGCGTGAAAGGCCGTACTGAACTTTAGTTTGGTACCCAAAAGTTGATGTATAAGCCTCCAATCATTAGATGTGAAGCTCCCATCTCGGTCGCTAATGATGTTGTGGGACACACCGTTCAATCGTATGATATTTTCAAAATAATGTTTGCCAGCTATTCAACTCAATCATCCTTCCTATTCAGAATGATGTGCGACACCTTCATTAATCGATCAACGATCACCCAAAAGACATTGTTCCCCTTCTGAGATCTCGGCATGCCGTGCACGAAATCCGTAGATATGTCGTCGAACTTCCACTCTGGTATAGACAATGACTTCAGAAATCCACCGGGCTTCTGACATTCGGCCTTTACTAGGGCACATGTCTGACACTTTGCAATATATAGAGCTTTGTCCTTTTTAAATCCTGGCCACCAGAACATCTTTTTCTTGTACTTAAACATCTTTGTGCTTCCCAGGTGGATTGAGTACTTCGTGAATTGTGCCTTGTACATCAACTCCTCCCGTAATTTGCCCATATTTGTGATGCACAATCGATTTTTTTTCCACAAAATGTCATCACTAACAATAAACTGGGTATTTGATCTATCCAAAGTCTCTGCCAAGTAGCGCTTCATGCTATCATCCAGCTCTAGAGCTTGCCGAATTCGATCTGCGAGATCATACTACACTTATGTCCAGTTCAAAATGCTTCAGTATTAGACATCTAATCAACACACGAGATCTCCAAGGCCTCCAAATATCGAATAAGACGCTCATCATGCATCTGTATCCAGTTGGCCTTTGCAGGAATCCTGTATCTTAGCATATCTGCGATAGCATTTTCCTTGCTAGGAACATAATGTATCTTGAAGGTATAGTCCCCAAGGAACTCCATCCACCTCCACTGGTGCATATTTAAGTCCTTCTGATCTAACAGATACTTTAGGCTCTTATGGTCTGTGAAAATATCGACCTTTACGCCATATAGGTAGTCCCTCCAAAGCTTTGAAGTGAATATTACAGCCGCTAACTCCAAATCATGGACCGAATAATTTCGCTCATGTACTTTCAATTGGCGCAATCCATAGGCTCTCACCTTCCCATGTTGAAGTAAAATGCAACCTAAGCTGCTCCTCGAGGCGTAGAAGTAGATCCAAACTTTTTATCATTCCTTGTCATGGTAATGAAGGGTAACGCTATCCGCGAGAAGTTCTCCACGAAGCGCCTATAGTAGCCAGCAAGCCCCAAAAAACTCCGGACTTCCGCCAAAGAAGACAACACAGGCCACTCCCATATCGCAACTTTATTCGTCGGATCTACCGCAATTCCCTCTCCACTAACAACATGATGATATAACACTACCGAAGATAGCCAAAACTCACACTTGGAGAACTTGACATAAAGCTGATTACTCCTCAGGGTCTCCAAAACGATGCATTAATGATCTGCATGTTCTTCCACAGACTGAGAGTACGCCAGGATATCGTCAATAAAGACTATCACAAACCGGTCCAAGTACTCCCTAAACATCCGGTTCATCAAGTCCATAAACATAGATGGAGTATTCGTCAGCCCGAAAGGCATGACAGTGAACTCATAATGCTCTTAACGTGTACTGAATGCTGTCTTGGGAATGTCACTCTCCCTGATCCTTAATTGATAATATCCAGATTTCAGATCCAATTTCGAGTACACAATCGATTCAACTAGCTGGTTTAACAGATCATCGATTCTCGGAATCAGATACTTGTTCTTGTCTATTAGCTTATTCAATTCCCGATAATCAATACACAGCCTCAAACTACCATCCTTTTTCTTCTTGAAAAGGACCGGTGTGCTCCAAGGTCATGAACTTGGATGCACATAGCCATGGTCTAGTAGTTCTTGAAGCTGCACCTTCAATTCCACTATTCCCCTTGGTGCTAGGCGGTACGAAGAGCGTGACAGGCTTGGCACCTAGCACTAGATCAATGGTAAAATCGATCTCTCTCTAAGGCGGAGCTCCACAGAGATCTTCGGGGAAAACATAAGCAAACTCTGATACCACAGAAATTCTGATCAAACCAGGCTTGGGTTTAGCTTCTAATAGGGTGAAGAATAACTCTGTACCTTCCTTACTGCTTTGACTACCTGAAGAGAAGACATCATCGTCTTGCTCAATCACTTCATGCCAGAGAAGGTAGTTTCACAACCCGTATTTAGCCCCAGTTTGACCATCTTCAGATTGCAGTCGATGTACGCACATTGCGTTGAGAGCCAATCCATGTCAAATATTGCATCAAACTCTACTATGGGCAGTAATGATGCTTCCAAGTCAAACTCTTGACTCCCTATCCACACATTTACGCAATAAACTCTATCTGCGCGCATCGAGCATCCATTAGGAAGCTACACATCTAGTCTATCCTTTGCTATAGAATAAGGTACTCCGATATACGACACGAATTCCTCGGACAGAAAGTAGTGCAAAGCTCCTGCATCAAATATTGCTCTCGCCAGACAGTCCAAGATTAAGACAAAGCCTAATACAAGACAGTCATACAACTAATGCACATGGAGTAAGGTATGAAAAACAATAAAGCTAAAGTCTAAATCATACTTGTAACCACATCGCCTTGCTTGATGGCCTCCTGCTAGCCAAGGTTGTAAACTCGAGGTTGGGCTAGAGCATGATGGGATACGGTTGACTCCACCGTTTTCCCTTTCTCAGCATAAGATGCTCCTACCTTTTTCCCCTTCTTGCCACTCCAACACTCGCAGGCAATGTGTCCTGGCTTGAAACAATTAAAATAATGGATTGGGCCTCCTCTTCCAGACGATACCCTAGGAGAAACAAATGAAGAAGCCGGTCCAGTAGATTTTGGCTTCTTGTTCCACCTTCGGTACCCAGTCTTTGAAGAGCTTGGTATTTTAAATTCCGATCTCTTTAATGACGAATCATTTTTATGATGTACGCGCTTCATGTCCTGCTCCAGGGATCGGGTTGTATTGACCAAGGTCAAAAAACCCGCATCATTGGACATGAGAGCAGCAACCTCAGATCATCGCGTAGTCCTTCGTAGAACTGGTTGTTCTTGCACTCCTCATAAGTAAAGGTAGAACCTGCATATCGCCCAATCTCGTGAACTTATGCAAGTAGTTGTCCACACTACTCTCGCCGTGGGTTAATCTTTAGAACTGTTTCTCCATAGCAATTTTCTGCGCGGACGGGATATATCACCCCAAAAACAATCTCGAGAACTCATCCATCGAGATATTGTTGAGTTGTCTTCCAACAAAGTGATGTAATTCTAGTTCATCCCACAATTACCTTTCTTCACCATCCAAAATGAAAGTGGCTTTGGTAACCTTTTGTCACTCCTCTTTCTCCATCTCCGACATGACTCTCTTAACTCGAGAGAACCAGTCCTCAGCTTGCGTTAAGGTTCCAGTCCCTATAAATACTGGAGGATTAAAGATCATCACATGCTTGAGCTTATTTTCAGTCGCTTGTCTTTGCACAATGGGCTATGCAGCTACTATAAGTTTGGCTACGCCAAGCGGTACTTTGCCCAATTCAGGAGTAGGAGGCTGCATTTGCCGCCCTGACTAGGAATTTATTATGGCGAACACCGCTTCAGCTACCAATCTTATGGTTTCAACAGAAGGAGGGGTCGCATGCGCATCATTTGGCGCACTACTCTCCGTAGAGTGCTGATATTGAGACTGCTCTATACCACTCCTAATCACCTATAATCGTAAAACATTTAATTAGGCGACCACCATATTGCCAAAAAGCAATTATATGAACACACAAGTTCCTCAAACATATGTAGTTTCATTCCTAAGTGGACATTCATTAGTTCTATCATGTTATAACGACAGCGCACATACGCGTGCTCACTGCCCCTTAAAAGAATTCGTCCACGTATTTAAATAAGAAAGACCAACAATAGAGTCTGATACCAAATTGTAACACCCTCATCCGTCATATAGGATATAATTGAAGGCCCTGTCAGATCCCCACGCCATATTCTACAAACATTTAGCGAAGTTACGTATTGAAATTATAACATAATCACGCATCCTAACTCGAGTGTATTCTAGCGGAAGATCAACTAAATTGTATTAAGAACCCAACCATACGAATGTTCACTAAACCAAACTAGAATGATAAGATAAATACACAAAAGTTATGACCTTACAAAGGTTTCCTCAAATAAAAGTGTTTTCATACTTCGGACCCAGGTCGTCCACACATGGAACAACAAAAGTAAACACAGTTCTCTTTAGCCTTCGAGGGCCGGCTTAGTAACCATGGGATGCAACCTGCTATTTCTCACTCGGCTCAGCTACACCTGCAACAAACCATTCCACCCCAACGGTTGCAAACAAAGCAACGATCAGCATTTGCTGACCAAATTATAATGACCCCACCCTCACTCGGGGTGGCGGTGCTCCTTCACTGCAAGCATTTAGCATATATATATAGTTGTAAACAGAACGTGCAACTTAAGCACCATTCATCACAGACGTTGGTGTTGGTGTTACCATTGTGATCTGCGAGCGTTGTCTCACTGCCAATGCAATAAGAGCCTATCAAAGTCGCACATAAGAGCATTTGGGGAATTTGGAGGAATGGATTATGTTGGTCTTACTCATGTGATGAGTGGAGGGCCAAGTACCGGTAGGCGTTGAGTGTGTTGAGAACACACTGCTTGGCGTTGAGTGTGTTAAGACCAAGCAAAGCCAGACATTGAGTGCGTCGAGACCATTCGACAATTCGTCGAGTCAAGTGTTAATTCGTCGAGTTAGGCGTTGAGTGCGTCGAGACCACTCGACAACTCGTCGAGTCAAATGTTGATTCGTCGAGTCTAGTGTTGAGTGCATAGGGTCCACTCGACGCTTCGTCAAGTCAACTGTTAATTCGTCGAGGCGTTGAGAGAGTTGAGTCCACACAACGATTCGTCGAGTCAAAAGTTGATTCGTCGAGTCAAGTGTTGATGCCACTGCCAGGTGTTAAGTGCAATTTATCCACTCGATGATTCATCGAGTCAAGGGTTGAATCGACGTATTATATTCCATTTATTATGGGTCTGCCGATAGCGACGGATTTGTGTTATTTTTTCCTTAGGGTATAAATAGAAGTTGTCTTAAGGTTTTGCGACACACGTGACACCAAAGGCTGCTAAGTACCTATGCAAAACCCGAGACGGAAAAAGGCTGACGGAAAGCGTTTCTGAATCTCCCGATCCCGTCTCTGTCGCTCAGCCTGAAGGCGGTGCCCATCGCCGCCGCCTCTTCTAGAATATAGATCTAGCAGTCTGTGAAGATCCAGAGTGCTTTCCTCTAACCTAGATCTTGTGCGGCAAAAGTCTAAGGGTTCTCCCATTCGTGTGGATCACCTGAAGAGGCGTGGATACATTTCTGTGATCGAAACTCCCGCCGCTTGTGTCTGCCATTTTTCTTGGTGCATCTTGGTTGAGTAGAGACTCAATCTTACAAAGGTAAATTTTGATTTACAACACTTTACTTCTTGATCAATGTTCATCGCAAGATCTATTTCGTTTGGGCTTTTCTTGTTCCTTCTTCCGTTGCACACAAGTGTTGTGTCATATAGAAAAACCCAATAGTGGTATCAGAGGGAGGATGAGCGATGATCATTATTTCAGAAATTACTAAATCTATTGCGTGTAGATTTGAAAATTTAGAAATGTTCTATATTCCCAAATCTATTCTTGAAATCCCGCCAAGAAATCATGTAATTTCTTTGTGATATCTTTGTTGCTCCTTAACAGTAACCATCCCTCTTATTGGTTTGTGAAACCATGTATGTTAGATTTTTAATCTTCTATAGATAGACAAGCTTGTCTACTGTGTAAGTGGAGTTTGTGTTTCTCATGTCCAATGCATGTAAATATAAAGATTTAGAAAGGATCTAAATGTTCAGATTTAGCCCAGTTTGGCAAGTGTTGATGATTTTTCTTGTGTACATCTGGGATGCATTTGGATTGTTAATGTTGTTAGTTTTATTTTATGGATGTGCATATTAGTTAATTATTAACCATGATTAAGTGTTAATCAATTATCCTAAAAGTCTCTTATGTAATATTAAGTATTCAGATGTCTTCCGATGGATGACACTCTTTCTGGCTCAATTGATGAAGTGTGCGCTTGCCAAAGCAAGGTGCATTAATCTAACTTGGTAAGGGTGTGAGCGGATAATTTTGATATCCCACTGTCGACATCAGATCAAAATTAACTGGGTGACCTCAAAGGTTGAGTACCCAGAGACATAGGGTTGGCATGTACCATATGATGGATGCGAATAAAGAGTTATTCACCAACCATACAAGAGTTGCATAATGATGTAATCGGCAAGCGTTGCCTACCTAAATAGCTACATTGTGAGAGAAAAGCCAAAGTTGACTCATCGTGTTGGTGAAATGTAGATCTTGTCCACTAAGAGAGTAGCTCGCATAAACTCTCCGAATTGATATTGAGGGTTGTCAGTTTGATTAAAATAGTGGGAGTAATTTTAATTAAAGTCCTAATTGAAATAATAAAATATATTTTTAAATGTAGTACTGAGTTTTTCCTTTGCATAAATCCTTGTAGAATTTCCTTAGCAAGTGGATCTCACTCCACCCTGTCCCTCAGAGCCATCCTTGAGAAGGAGAAACTGAGTGGGACAAATTATTTAGCCTGATACAGGAACCTGAGAATTGTTCTCAGGCAAGAGCGTAAGCTATATGTCTTGGAAGAGGAATCTCCTGAAGAGCCAATAGGGAATGTGTCCCGAGCTAATAAAGATGCTTATCAGAAGTATCAAGATAAGTGCTTGGATGTCAAATGCCTCTTGCTGGAAAACATGAACTCTGAGCTTCAGAAGAAACATGATAACATGAGTTGTAAGGAAATTGACGAGCATCTCAAGAAAATGTTTCAAGGGCAGGCTCACTAAGAGAGGTTTGACATCACCAAGGCATTGTTTTATTGTAAGATATGAGATCGAGACCTAGTACGGACTCTCGTACTCAAGATGATTGGGTATATAAAGAACCTTGAAAGGCTAGGTTTTCCTATGGGCCAAAAGTTGGCTACTGACCTGATCCTGCAATTGTTGCCGGATAGTTATGAGCAGTTTGTCATAAACTACAATATGAATGAAATTGACAAGACACTGCCCGAGCTCCTATGCATGTTGAGAACTGCTGAGATCAATATAAAGAAGGCCAAGCCTGTTAGCCCCATACTGATGATGCATAAAGGCAAGCGCAAGGGCAAGGGTTTCAAGAAGTCTAATGTTGTACCTAAGTCATCTCTTGAGCCCGAGTCTTCAGCACTGAAAAAGAAAGGCTTGGCGAAGGAAGGAAAATGCCACCACTATGGTAAGGCTGGTCATTGGAGGAGGAACTGTCCTTATATTGAGGGTCTGTAGAAAATGAAGGGAGGTATGTCTTCCGCTTTAGGTATTTATATTATAGAGATAAACCTTTCTACTCCTTCATCTTGGGTATTGGATACCAGATGTGGTTCTCACATTTGTATAAATGTGCAGGAACTGGGAAGGAGAAGAATGCTGAGTAAATGGGAAGTGGACCTGCGTGTTGGCAATGAAGCAAGAGTTGATGTTATCGCCGTAGGATTTTACCATCTTTCTTTGCCCAGTGGGATTGTAATAGAATAAGATAATTGTGGTTATGTTCCTTCCATAACTAGAAACATTATATCTATTTCATGTTTGGACATGATTGGATTTTCTTTTATTATTAAGAATAATTGTTGTTCTATAATTAAGAATAATGTTTGTTAAGGTATAGCCCAAATCTTTAATGGTTTATACGTTTTGAACTTAGACCATCAGATCTATAATATACAAGATACTAAAAGACTAAAAATAAATGACACTCTGCATATCCAAGCTCCATAGAGATAGACTACTGGACTCATTTGATAAATAAATCATTTGAGAGATACGAATCCTATTTGTTAGGAAAGATGACTAAAGTCCCTTTCATTGGCTTCAATAAGAGGGCTGATAATCTCTTGGGTATATTATATAGTGATGTATGCGGACCCATGAGTTCTATGGCTAGAGGTGGGTACTTTTACTTTGTTACATTACAGATGATTTCAGTAATGTGTATCTTATGAAGTGCAAATACGAAACCTTTGAAAAGTTCAAAGAGTGTAAGAATGAAGTAGAGAACCAACTGATAAGAGGGTTAAAGCACTCCGATATAATTGAGGTGGCGAATATCTAAGCCATGAGTTTCGTGATCATCTGAAAGAGTGTGGTATTGTATCACAGATCACTCCACCCAGAACGCTGTAGCATAATGGTATGTCTTAGCGGAGGAATCAAACTTGTTAGACGTGGTATGGTCGACGATGATTCATGCAGATCTGTCAGTTTCCTTTTGGTGTTTTGCTCTAGAGACTACTACTTTTACACTAAATCGTGCTCCAACGAAAATAGTTATGAAGACATTGTATGAGATATGGGCTGGGAAGTGTCCTAGTATGTCTTTCATTAAGATTTGGGGTTGTGAGGCATTTGTGCGACGTCAAATGCCTAACAAGCTGGAATCCAAGTTAGATAAATGTTATCTTGTGGGGTATCCTAAGGAAACTAAATGATACTATTTTTACCTACCGTCTGAGGGCAAAGTGTTTGTCGCGAGGACTAGGTTCTTTCTTGAGAAAGAGTTCTTAAGTATAAAGACTACAATGGTAGAACTTGAAGAAGTTCAAGGACCACACATAGTGAATGGACCGGAATTGGAACCTAAACAAGGACTACAAAATGTTGTAGCTAGTGAATCTTCTCAAGAAACATAATTTCCATGTAGATCTGGTAGATCAAGGTTTGAGACTGAGAGATATGGATTTCTCGTGTCTCGAATAGGTAATGTGTTGCTTATGGATCATGATGATGAGCCTACAACCTACCAAGAGGCTATGTGTGGACCAAACTCCGAGAAGTGGCTTGAGTCCATGAAATCTAAATGGACTCCATATATGCAAACCAAGTTTGGACCTTGGTTGAACCACCTGAAGGGGTATGACCCATAGGTTGTAAGTGGGTCTTCAAGAAGAAGACCGACATGGATAGAAATGTACATACATTCAAAGGACGACTGGTGGCTAAAGGTTTCAAGCAAATTCATGGTATTGACTATGATAAGACTTTTTACCCTATTGCTACGGTTAGGTCCATAAGAATTCTGCTTGTATTGCTGCGTATTATGACTATGAGATCTGGCAGATGGATGTCAAAATGGCTTTCCTAAAAGGAAACCTCCTTGAGGAAGTGTATATGACACAAACCGAGGGTTTTGTATCTCCTGGTGAAACCACTAAAATATGCAAGCTGCAGAGATCCATTTATATATTAAAATAGGCTTCTCAAAGTTGGAATCTTCATTTTGATTAGAAGATCAAAGAGTTTGGTTTTATCAAGAACGAGGACGAACCGTGTGTTTACAAGAGGATTAGTGGGAGCATTGTCGTCTTCCTGATATTGTATGTAGATGACATACTATTGATCGGGAATGACAAACCAACCTTACAAGTTATTAAGAACAACCTAGGGATCTGCTTTTCTATGAAGCACTTGGGCGAAGCGACTTACATACTTAGTATTAAGATATATAGAGATAGATCGAAGAAGTTGTTGGGTTTGACCCAAAGTACATACATTGAGAAGGTGTTGAAATAGTTCAGCATGCTTGATTTCAAGAAAGGATTCTTACCCATGTCTCATGGTGTGAGTCTCTCTAAGGACCAGTGTCCTAAATCTTTTGAAGATAAGGACTGCTGAAGTTGATTCCATATGCTTCGAAAATTGGATCAATCATGTATGCAATGATATGTACTTGACCCAATGTATCTTATGCTTTGAGCATGACTAGCAGGTATTTGTCTTATCTCGATGATGGTCACTAGATAGCCGTCAAGAATATCTTAAAATACTTGAGAAGGACTAAGGATAAGTTCTTGGTGTTTGACAGACAGGAAGAGCTCGTTGTAAAGAGTTACACAAATGCTAGCTTCCAAACTGATAATGATGACTCAAAGTATCTGTCAGGGTTTATATTTTGCCTAAAGGAGGAGTTGTTAGCTGGAAGAGTGTCAAGTGGGAGACAGTTGCTGATTCTACAACTGAGGCCGAGTATATCGCTGCTGCAAATGCGGCGAAGGAGGCTTTATGGATTAGGAAATTCATTTGCGATTTAAATGTAGTTCCTAGCATTGTTGGTCCCGTAGTTCTCTAATGTGATAATAACGGTGCAATTGCACTTACTTTGGAACCTAGATCTCATCTGTGCTCCAAGCACATACTTCGGCAGTTTTATCTTATTCGATAGATTGTCGATCGAGGAGATGTGAACATTTGCAGAGTGTCGACTGAAGAAAATATTACGGATCCACTGACAAAGCCTCTCATACAAAGAAAGCAAGATAGTCATGTTTGATCAATGGGTATAAGATACCTGAATGATCAACTCTAGTAGGAGTCTTGTGGATTGTATCTTTATCGTTTCTTATAATAATTTATTTGATGAATATTGTATTATACATTTCATTTTAAATTTATAGCAAGTTCTTTTATTATATAAATTTATTTCTATTGTGATATATTAATTTAACGTAATAAATGACCTTAGAATGTTTGCTTCCATAAGAGTCATGTGGTGACTTGAATGTAAGAGCCCATGTTCTTAGAATCTTCATTCTTAAATGGTCCCTAGTCGGCGTGTCATCTTAGAAGCTAAGGGTATAACCCCCCAAATTTTTTGACAATTATTTTAAGTTCCTTTAGTGGGGTTTTTTGACGTTAGGGAGTTACGTTGACGCATAGTTAATGAGCGCCATTGTCGGAGCACGATTTTTCTCTTTGGTATCCGAGGTTTTGACTTGGGAAAATTAGTATTGCTAATTTTTATTTTGTTTAAGGAGTTTCCTTGCGAACTGGGTTTATTTGGAGACTCGATGGATTTTAAAAGGTTGTTGTTGCTTTTTAACTTCGGGGAATTTTACCCGAGTTTGGTTGTCGGATCCTGATTTCAACTTAGGCGTTCGTTTTGTAGCATCAATATTTAGCCTTGGTGCGAATTTTGTGGAAATCAGAGATGATTCGGGTTTTCCGGTCGTTTGGACGTTTAGCTAATTATAATTATAATAATATATTATATATATAAATACTTATACGTACGAATTGATGGAACCATATTCATCTTCTTCCCTAGCCGTCGGACCGAAAATGCGTAAGAAAGGGGGCGAAGGTCATCGCGAAGCCTTCAGTCGCCGACTGTAAGAGTTCCGGTGCGCAAAATCTTCGTCGAAGGTGTTGGAACCAACAAGGTCGATTCCTCCTAAAGCTCGGAACTATTGGGGCGGCTCACGCTTACTCCCTTAGGATCACACTCGAGGCGAAGAACTAGACCGGAGGCTCCAGCGAGGAGGTCCCACCTCGTACCCAGAAGAGACTAAAGCTCTTCCCCTCCCTAGCCAATGCTGAGCTAGGTGCCTTAGAAGAAATGGAAGGTGTCAAGAAAGCTTGCCCTTCTAAGGCACCTTACCGGTCTATTTATAGGCCTCTGAACTGGGACTGCAAATAACCAATTTACACCACCCTGAAATTACCAGAACATCCCTGGCTAGGTCTGCCAACAGCCAAACTCCGCTGTCCACAAGGGCTAAATGCAGACCACCCGAGGTAAAAGGGTAAAACACCCCTGGGGCCCAAAAGGTGGGCCCGGCTCTACCTTAACTGACCTTGAACCAAAGTGGCACCTGGCAAGAACTCCCCCATAGGGTCCTCTCGCATGGCGAGAGGTCTACCCCGGGCGAGAGCTCCACTCCTGGAGTCCTCTCGCGCGGTTAGCTGGTCACTCGCCGGGAAAGCTTCCCGTCTCGACATTCACCTATCTGAGGCCACGCTCCACTTAGGCCATCCCACTTAATGCAGTGAACCTCACTCCATGCCCTGCCTCCTCGCACCTCTCGCCTGATGCCTCTCGCCTTGCGCCTCTTTCCTTGTACCTCTCGCCTGAGCCCTCTCGCTCGGCTCTCGTTGCCTGGGCCCTCTCGCCTGGGCCCTCTCGTCTGGGCTCTCTCGCTCGCCTGCGAGTCTGAGGTTGTACAGAAGGGTAGATTCAGAAAGCTCTCGCCGAGATCTATGTGTACGCGGTTAGTTTTCCCCATTTCTTGGATTTTTGGAGTTAGGGTTTTTGATCTTGACTCTGGTTTGCCCCGAAGAGTTATAGGAATTGTTGCCATGTAGTTCTTGCGGTCGATCCTTGTAGCGGAGCGCTCGTGAGACCGGATTACGGAAGATTTGAGGCAAGTGGTTATTTCTTCCCCTTGCTAAGTTTCTTGTTCGTATTACCTTTCTTTCCTCCTTTTCCTCCTTAGAAGATAGGAGTTGTGTAGGGTTCGGCTAGGTCGCAATCTGCTCGGTAGTGTTAAGTCAGCCTGTATGAAATTCGTCGAGTATAGTTAAGTCAAACTGTGTGAAATTCGTCGAGTATGGGTAAGTTAGCATGTGTGAAATTTGCTGAGTATCGAAATTGGTCATAGTAAAATTCATCGAATATTAGTATTAGGTCAAACCAGTTCGTCGAGTGAAATCGGTAGGCGTCAAGTGAAGTCTTTTTTTGAGTATGATTCGTCGAGTTATATTGCGTCGAGTGAAACCGGTTGGCGTCAAGTGAAGTCTTTTTCGTCGAGTATGATTCGTCGAGTGATGTGACGTCGAGTTCGTCGAGTGAAACCGATTGGCGTCAAGTGAAGTCTTTTTCATTGAGTTTGATTCGTCGAGTGATGTGGCGTCCAGTTTGTCGAGTGCCACGAGATCGCCAAGTAAAATTCGTTGAGTTTCTCCTTGAGGTAAGGAGTAATTGTCGAGTAATATCGACGAATTCCTCGTAGACTTAGATGATTATATGTCGATTCGTCGAGTATCGAAGTAAGGTTAAGCCGATTCGTCGAGTATCGCCAAGTTAGCTTAATTTTTGCCAAGTACAATTCGATGAATATCTCCTGAATTTGTCGAGTATATTCGACAAATCAATGTAGACTTAGGTTTTTTCTCGCCGAATTGAGTCTGATTCGTCGAGTATCGCCTTAGAAGAAATTTCAGGATTTTTCCTTCCTTTTCGTCGTTGGATAAATCCTGTATTTTGTTTTGGGTTTTGTCGGTGTTCATGGAGGTTTATTTGTGGCCTTTGGTTGGCAGTGGATAAAGGAACACTAACTTAGTGCCGGTTTGTGAATCATTACACTTGGTGGGTTTTCATATTTTCTTTTGGAATGTTGGGTTGTGTTGGACAATGAGGGCACCACCACAGTGCCATTTTGAGATATTTGGACTGTTGGGTTGTGATGGACAATGTGGCCAACACCACAGTACCTCGATGATATGTTTTGGTCTGATAGTTTGTGTTGGACAATTGGGCCACCGAATCAGAGTCCTTTTTACCAAGTGTTAATGATTCACGTGTTTAGAGTTGTTCAGTCTCTTCCTTCTTATTATATAGACATATGTTATTATACTTACTCTTGCAGATGTTATCGAAGCATGGCTTCATATCGCACTTGGTGCAACTTCTCATACGTACACTTTTGAGAATTCTTCATTTCTTATTATAGTTTGACTTATTTGTTGTGGTTTGACAACTATTCTTGTCTTGGGTTGGTAACCATTTGACTCCTCTTGATTATTTTTACTGATGATCTTACATTGCCACTTGTATATTCTTGCTGAGGTATTCTTTTCTTTTGAATGCCTCAGGCTTGGAGAAGTAGCCGTTTGAGCAGCTAGAGTTGCTAGTTATTTGTGTTCTGCAATGTTGTAGTAATTCTCCCCTCACCGTTATGAAGTAGTTTTGTTGTTTTGTTTTTAGTTCAGACATGCATGATTTTGGCGGGTTCTTGTCAGGTTGTTGACGCCCACTGGAGTTTATTGTAGAATGTTTGGTTACTTGCTAGCTACTAAGACATTTTCTGAATTATTTTTTGTATTAACTTGCTCTCTGGAAAGGATTTATGCTAGGATTGCATGTTAGTTATTTTCAAAGTATAAAAGTATTATTATGCTTATCTCATACTCATGACATCTGTTTAAACCCAAAGTCATTATATTTTAGCCAACATAAAAGCTCTTTCTATACTTGTTGGGTATTTTATCAACAATAACCCGGACTTTAAGAAGGATCCAGTTAAGCTAAGTGAATTGTGACTGTATTTGATATTGCCTTTTGAGTTATATACTTGCAAGTTTTCATTATTAAGTACACACCAATGTCAGGTTACAGTGGGTCAGTAAACACAGGACTATACAATGTAATCCCTCATTGTGTAGGACAATGTGTTGACTTACATGTAATCTCTCTATTGGGGTGTACTTCTATCCCAAGTACAGGAGAAGGATCAAGGAAGGGCCAAGACTTGGAATCAGAAGGATAGGAATTGCCTAAGTAAAATTCGTCGAGTATGGCTAGGAATACACATCAAATTCGTCGAGTATGCTCATTCATATTCGTCGAATTCATCGTATATCCCTTCCAACACTCGTCGTATTCATCATTTGTACTTAGGGAAAATTCTCTGAGAATTGGAAAATCTGCTAAGTAAAATTCGTCGAGTATCATCGTGTATACTCGTCGAATTCGTCGAATGTATCTAATGATACTCGTCGAATTCATAGAATATACTAGAAGATACACGTCGAATTCATCGAGTCCGTTCGACACTATTTCTCTGGATTTTTCTAACTCTCATTCGTCGAATACTTCTTGGCTTGGCATCGAGAGCGTTGAGTCATTCAACCTATACTCGACGAATTCATCGAATATACAAGCTGATACTCAACGAATTCGTCGAGTATGATTCTCCGCTTTGGCGTTGAGTGTATTGCCGCCCTGAGCTGATTTGGCTATGTCTTATTCGTCGTATATCATAGACCATTCGTCAAGTATACTTAAGATACTCTGCGATACTCGACGAATTTGACTTATGTCATTTTCCGAAATTTTCAAATCACTGGTTCGGGTTTTCGGTCGGCCATGCACAATAGATTCAAGGTTTCGTTTTTGGAAAGCTTCTTATAACCGTTGGAAGGGATATCTCTATAAATACCTAGGGGATATTTCCTTTCAACCTAATCATACTATTGATCATCTTTCAAACCTATAAAAATTCCAAAATCGAATTTTTGCCCGATCGGCCATCGACGCACAGTACTTCGCGATTTCTCCAATCGGCCCTTGACGAACAATGCGATTAATCTTCTTCGACATACATGGCTGGATCGATTATCTTTATACAAATATATACTCCTCCAAATCAAGTCGTTTGAAGATTCAAGTCGAGATTCAAGATCTTTCAAGTCTACATATTCAGTGTTCTCCGAGCAATTTCAAGAACTACCATTCTAGAAGAACTACGGATTGAAGATCTTAATTCTTTTATTTGTGATTGTAATATCTTGTAATATTCGTTTCATTTTGTAGGAGATTTTCTGCGAGTTTGTAGATCCGTTTGTGGATTGAGTTTGTAGATTCGTTTATGGATCGAATTCGTAGATCTTGTTGTGGATCGTGTGGTAGGAGCGTCGTCTCCGAGTTATAGGAGTTGTGACTACGAGGTGTAATATTGTGGAAATCTGAGATTGGTGAAGTAGCTGAATCTAGCCCTCGTGGTAGATAGGCGAGGCGGGAAAGTGGACGTACCCAACGCGTGGAACCACTATAAATCTCGGTGTTTGCGTGCTAGTTTATTAAAAGTATTGTTATTCCGCGAAAAGACATAGACATCACCTATTCACCCCCTCTAGATGATTTAGGTAGAAGCTAGATACTTTCAATTAGTATCAGAGGGGCATTTTGTTCGATATAAGGTTAACACCTTGAACAAGATCCCTATTCTAGCGTCAAGAGATTCCGTCTAGTAACTATGGATAGAAGTAAAGACATGTCTTTTTTGAAGCTTCCGGTATGCACAAAAGAAAACTTTCCCACGTGGAAAGAAAGAGTAAGGTTCTTCATGGAAGATGCTGATCCCAGAATTTTACATATTTTGGAAGAAGGACCTCACATACCTACTCAACCATTAGCTCTGAACCCTACAGTCACGATCCCCAAGAAGATGATGGACTTGACTAGGGATGAAATTGCCTTAGTCTCTCTTGATAAGAAGGCAAAGAATATCATCGCTAGTGCAGTGGATGACTCAATGCTTCAGAATCTATTCCACTATAAATCTCCCAAGGAAATGTGGGATTGCCTAGTTGTGCTGATGGTAGGGACAGAAGAAGTCAGAGACGACCGTAGCTCGTAGCTTAATCAGGAATACGAAGCATTCAAGAAAGGATCAAGTGATAGTATTGTTGATAGCTTTGAAAAGTTTTTTAAGATTGTAAATGGCCTCAGGAACTATGGTCGTAATTTCACTAATGGAGAGATCAACGACAAACTTCTGAGATCCCTGACTAAGGACTGGGACACCAAAGTCATAGCCATTAGAGAATTTGGAAAACTGCCTGAAATTGACCCCAAGAACCTCTTTGGGAAATTGTTCTCCTACAAACTCCAAATGAACACCAGAATGAAGGAAGAGCAAAGCAGCCGGACTTTCAGCAAAGAGAAGTTTGTGGCCCTAAAAGCTGAAGGTTCAAGAAAGTCCAAAGCTGTTTCACCAGTAAGGACTCGGGCTCCTAACACCCCAGAAGACTACGAGCCTAGCACATCTGGCTCTGAGCTATCAGATGGGGAGTTCTCTCTAATTTCTAAGCAATTCAAGAAACTACTCAGCAAGATGAGACATATGAAGAATCAGTCATCCTCATCTGACTTCAGGAAATCTCATTGTGATGGTGACCGTTCCAGAAAAAGCTACAACCGAGAGGACAAGTATAAATCAAAACAGAACAAACATTCTTCATCTAACATTGTGTGCTATTGTTACAACAAGTCAGGTCAGATGATTGTTGAATGACCATACAAGAAGGAGGGCTCTAAGAAAGAGGAGAAAAGAGCTTCGTCGCCAAGAAGTCCAAGACTCTCAGCGATAGTGACTCAAGTGAGTCGAGCTAGGAGAATGAGGAATCCTACTTTGGGATTATGGCTCAATCAGATGAGCAAGTTGGTGACTCAGAGTATCGCGGGAAGGTAAACTCGAACATGATACTCTCGGAATCGGAAACGTCCACTAATGGTCATGAAGACTATTCTTCTGAAGTGGGCGAGTTTGAGTTAATGGTTCAGCATGAGAACCTTTTGAAAGCTTTTTACAACTGCCGAAAGGTAGTCAAAAAGCAGGCAAAAGAGATTGCCTCTCTCAAGGTAGTGCAATCAAGCCTGATGGAGGAAATTGCAAAATTGACTCCTCTCAGAAGTTAAGTTCACTCCTTGCAAGAGGAATTGAAAAGCTCGGCTAAAATATTAAGTCTAAAAGAGAAATATCTTGATGAGCTGGAAGAAAAGCACTTGGTGGAGAGAAAACTTGTTGAGAGGTTCTCCAAGCCGAAGACTATTCTCCCTCTCATTGATGAGTTCTCAGCTCCTACGAAGGATAGTGGTCTCGACCACGTAGTTGGAAAAGCTAAGGATGCCAAAAAAGCCAGTGCCAAAGAAAAGGGGAAGACACCTCTAGGTCAACCCTCATTTAGGAAGGTAATCTTCCCGACGAACAAGTTTGACCTTGAGTTGTCCTATGGTCATCTGGTTAGGCCTACATATGTAGAGCCCAAGAAGTGATACCAGGGATTGAAAGTGTTAAGTTGTCTACCTAAATCACCTAGAGGGGGGGGGGGTGAATAGGTGAATTGTGCGCCTATTTGCGGAATAAAAAATTTAACGAACTTGCACAAAAATAATCAAGCAATCACAGACGACAAGAAGATTTATAGTGGTTCCCCAACCTTGGGTATGTCCACTTTACCTCACCGATCTAGTAAATCACTAGACTCGGCTACTCCACTATCTCGGATTGAAAACCAATCTTACGTCTCAGAACCAAGTTCCTACAATCTTGATCCAAATGGATCTACACTCGGAAGATGAATACTTCCTACAACTCGGAGAACAAAGCTCCTACACTCGAAGAATAATCTCCTACAAGATTAAAAAGAGATTTGGAAATACAAACAAAAATTTCTTTTCAGATCTAAAAATCTGTCCCTAGGTCTTCTTTCTTGAATTTTGCGGCTTTTTCAGAAATTGTTGAAGAAGACTCTCGGTGGATCAGTTCTGAGAAACTTGGACTTACTCGATCAAGGAGAAGATGAAGATTTATGAATCCCTTGAACAACAAGTCGATCTGGATCGAAATAGGCTTTTGGCAACATGATGAGCGGCGGCGGCTTCTATAAATTTTCTTGAGAGAGACGGCCGATTCAGAATTTTAAAAAGAGTACGGTTCACTGCTTAGGGTTAGTCTTAATGACAAGATCTTATATAAGATTTCCCCTACGGTTAGAATAGACATTAATGACGACACGTGGACCAATCACGTCATGTCATTTGAAAATCTCGACAATTCTGAACTTAAGCAATTTTCTGAAAAACTGGACTGCAGTTCTCGAGAAGTGTATATATAAGTTCTCGAGAACAAGCTGATTACTCGAGGGCTATACGTTCTGGACTTATGTAAGTACTCAAGAAATAAGCGTTGAGTCTACTCAAGAACTAAACTAAGCTTCTCGAGAACTAAAATAACATTACTCGAGAACTAAAAGAATATTACTCGAAAGCTAAAACTTGTACTCGAGTACTAAGCTGACTTCTCGAGAAGTAGAAGCTAAGTACTTGAGAACTATAACCCAGCTTCTCGAGAGATGGACTTAGAAAATTTTCAAGGCTAGCTCTGGCTACTCGAGAAGTATAGCTGAGACTACTCGAGAACTAAGATAAGCTTCTTGAGAACTTAGTGAACTTCTCGAGTTATGCTAACTCCACTACTTGAGAACTATACTAGACTTCTCGAGAAGTGGACTTAGAAAAATCTTTGAACTTAGGAAATTTTTCTTCTTCATGAATCCAATCTTCATCCAATGTTCCAAGTGCTTGAATGTGAAGTGTATCCCAATAGAGAGGCTACACACGAGTCAACACCTTGGATCACACAGTGAGGGATTATACTGTATGGTCCTGTGTTTATGACCCACTGTAGACTGACATTGGTCTACACTTAGCAATGATAGTCTGCAAACACACTACTAAATAGAGATATTAAATACAACTTAATTCAGCTTAGTTCAAGGGCGACTTCATGCAAATCTGGGTTATTGTGGATGCAATACCCAACAATCTCCCCCTATTTGTAGAAGACAGAACCCACTACACTAAGGTGAATTATAGCAACAAAGAAAGAACTGTATATGAAAAATAGATTCAAATGCAAGAGATGAAAAATGAAACACAGAATCAGCAAAACTAGAAGTTATATATATATATTTAATGTTTTAGAGTTCAAATCAACATCCATTTCATCCTTAATCTCAAAATGAGTTATCAACAGAAAATCAGTCCTTGCTCTGATGTTGCCTGTCATACTTCTCTTGTTGTCTTCTCTAATAGCTAAAAGGCTTTGGATAATACCTTGGAGGTTTAGGAGGTGCCTTTGGATTGTTCTTCCCATACTCTCTGTCATAGATTCTCCTTTTAGTCATGGACTTTTCATAGAGTTCCTACTCAAAAGAGCTGTAGTGAAGATTTCTGTTATCATTGTAGTCCATTACTAATTTGAGAGTGTCTAGAATCAAAGACTTGGAAGTAGGACTCCAGACTTCAGCAAATTCCTGTACTTTCCTTTTCTTTGAGTCTGGCTTAGGGACACTTTTGCTAGCAGAGGGGCCTTCCCCAAACTTTCTCTTCTTAGGAATGTGGATTTCAGGTAGATCTTGAGGAATCGCATCATCCCAAACTTGATCATAGGAAGCAGGAGGAGGATTTTGATCTTTTGGCCTTGGAGAGAAGCATGGCATCTAAGGCTGCATCTGAGCAGGCATATTGCTTGACTGACCTTCAACAAGGTGGTTCAAGTGATGAGGTATGACATTAGGATCAACCTGGAATTCAGGGAATATCTGGTTATGCATCCAGACTGCAGTGTCATAGTTATGAAATTTCACAGACTGGATCTGTTCTAAAACATTCTTATTAATTGCAGTTAACTGCTCAGACTAGACAGTGTTGGCAGTAACAGTAAACTTGTCCACAAACTTGTCCACATATTCTTTCACTAAACTCTCCCCCTTTCTGAATTCTACAGATAGTGTGCCTATAACATCTTCCTTGAAGGTACCAACCTCTTCACAGATTTTCATGGGGTTTTCCTGGGCTTTCTTTTCCAAGAAAATTTGGTTGTCAGCAGGAGTTACTAATTGATCAATGACCTTACCAACACTAGTGATAGTGTGGTCTATAGCTTTTCCACCAATTTGAAATAGCTCTTTGAGAGAGTCAGTGTCGTGCTGAATTTCTGCAAAGCCTCTGCTCATCTCTTTCTCTAGAGCAGATACTTTGTCTTGGACTATTCTCAAAGATTCATCAAAATATTTTCTTTGCTCACTCAGCATTACTTCAATCTTACTTAGAATATCTGAACTTACAGGGGCAGCAATAGCAGCAGCAGGAACATCATGAGTAGCAATTTGAGGTTGAGAAGGGACTTCCCATGGAGGGATTTTATGAACAACTATAGAGCTTTTAGCTCTGGTAGTATGAATGACTATATTTTCTTCTTCCTCACCAAGGAAGGTGGGAATAGAGAAATCAAGTCTCCTCAAGGGAGCTTTAACTGCCTCTGGTTCTGGCTCATCCTCTTCTGATAGAAGGATGGTATCTAGTTGAGGTGAGTCTTTGCTTGGAGATGGAGAAGGAGCTGCTTTGGGAGAAGGTACTGGAGATGGTGAAGGTGCTGGAGATGGATCCTTTGAAGGTTCTTCTGCATTTTCTGAGTTGAGGGAAGGAAGGGGCTCATCAGAGGTGAGTTCTTTTATCATGTTTTCTATATCTTCTACAGTAGAGTTGAGGGTTTTCTGAACTTGCTCATCTGAGAATGTCTCATCTGATATATCTGCCATTTGTGACCTGACTGGAGATCTGATTGGACTTCTGACTGGACTTCTGATTGGTTATTTAGCTGGACTTCTGACTGGAGATCTCACTGAAGGAGGAGAGGGAATTCTCCCCCTCAGTTGCTGCACCAGATGGTTCATCAAGTTCATGAGATGAGGGAGATGGGGTCCTGACCTCAGAAGCAGAATGTTCAAGCTCTTTAGCAATCTGCTTGGGGTTCTTCAGTTTTAACTCCCACCTTTGTATAAAAGTTAAGGAGATCTTCTTCAAGTGATGAATAGGTGTTCCTTTGGAGGTCTTGAAGAATATTGGATCAATGTCATGCAGCATCAAGGAGATGATCCTGACAAACTTTGAATCTTTTATGCTGTCCCTGATCATATCAAAGATCATCATTCCATACGGAAATTTCTTCCTATAGATGATAACAGTCATTACATTGAATAGGTCATTGGTGATGAAAATAACAGAGCCGGTCCTGCACCATAGGATCTTCCCAACAATATCTAACAGAAGCTTGCTTACATCATTCAGAGCTGTCCTTCTGAGAGAGGTGATGTATACTGGAACTCCACAAAAATGACAAGTTCTGTCATTATCTTCCTGTGTAAGTTCATCTTCATCATCTACAATCGGCAACCTTAGAAGTTTGGACACAATGGACTGGTTCAACTTGATCTTAACCCCTTTTACTTTTGATTTCAGAGCTGTGCTATTCCTCCTTATTTTGACATTTTTATAGAACTCTTCAACTTCTGGGAAAAGAATTTTGCAAGGTTCTTGAAGAACAAAGTTCAGACCTGCGGTTTCGAGAAGAAGTAGAAGATTCTTGAAATCATCTGAGAGTTCGGCAATCCCGGCCACAACTAGTTCACTTCCAACTCCTATTCTGGACTGCTGAGCCATTGATGCTGAAGACGACGACGAATGGAGCGCGAGAGAATGGCGGTGTCGAAGCTTTGAGTCGGCGGAAGGAGAAGAGTTTTCGACAGAAATGGATTTGAAATGTCGGTTGATTTGTGAAATCTAAAGTTATATATATATATAAACCTAGTAATGACAATTAAGTGTCTAATCAACCTAAAATAAGCCTTTGATTAAGACAGAAATCACGCGGTTTGCGAAAATGAAGAAATGAACAGAATTTGAAAAGTGACGGGTCATTTCTCGAGAGGGCGATTAGTTCTCGAGAGACAGAGTTAGAGTTCTCAAGAAGTGAATTCTTAGTACTCGAGTACTTATAGTACTTATCGAGAGATAGACGTGAAGTTCTCGTGAAGTAGACTTTAGTATTCTAGAACCAGATATTTACTTTTCGAGAAGTAACTTTATGTCTCGAGAAGTGATGTCCACTTGAGAAATTTCTAACCTTTTTGTAGTATCCTCGATTCCTGAACTTTGAAATGAACCCTTTTGGTCTATCCTTCTTTATTCAGCATCCCAAGTTAAGTTTTGAAGAAATTGAACTTGGTCTCGTCCAGCGGCTTCGTGAAAATATCTGTAACTTTCCGATCTGTTGGCACATACTGCAGATCCACATCCCCTTGCTCCATATGCTCCCGGATGAAGTGATATCTGAGCTCGATGTGCTTTGTCTGGATGTGTGAGACTGGGTTATTGGCAATTGCTATTGCGCTGGAGGAGTCGCAAAATAATGGAATGTCTTTAACTTCATGTTGTAATCTTCTAGCTGGCTCTTTAGCCAAAGTAACTGTGCACAACAATTGACGACAGAAATATATTCTGACTCGGCCGGTTAGATTGCGACACAGTTTTGCTTTTTGCTGCTCCATGAGATAAGCTTTCTTTCAAGGAACTGACACGTCCCAGAAGTGTTTTTTCTGTCATCTTTGCTACCTGCAAAGTCTACATCTGAAAAACCAATTTGTTCGCTGTCATTACTTCTTGGGTACCATAAGCCAAGATTCGGTATACCTTTATGGTATCTCAAGATCCGTTTTGCAGCAGCATAGTGAGATTCCTTACAGTTCAATTGGAATCTAGCACAAACACATATATAGAACATTATGTCTAGTCTACTGGCAGTAAGGTAGAGCAAGGATCCAACTATGCTTCTGTACTTGGTTTCATCAAAATGTTTCCCTTTCTCATCCTTGTCCAGAGACATAGCTGATGCCATTGGAGTCCTCATAGAGGTTGCACTCTCCATTCCGAATTTCTTAATCAACTCCTTGGTGAACTTAGTCTGTGAGATGAAAATTCCATCTTCAGATTGTTTCACCTGAAGTCCTAAGAAATACTTCAGCTTTCTCATACTACTCATTTCAAACTTCCTTTGCATAAGTTTAGAAAACTTTTTGCAGAGGTTGTCATATGTAGAACCAAAAATGATGTCGTCGACATAGATTTGCACTAGCAAAATCTTGCCTTTAATTTCTAAAAGACTTATTTTCAAGAGCATAAACACCTAGAGGGGGGGGGGGCTAATATGTTCTAAACTTTTTAAACAATTTATTATTGGCAAACAGCTAGATTAAATTCTGCACAGATAATTCAAAGCACAGACCACAATTCACAGCACATCATACACTAGATTTATAGTTGTTCCCCAAGGTATGGGTACATCCACTTTCCCCCTTCGCCTATCCAGTAGATAACTGGATTCAGCCTAACTTTCTTCCACTAGCTCGGATCCGCAGATCTTACAACTCAGAACCTGAATGGTTCCTACAGCTCAGACTTAAACAAGTCCTACCTCAGATTCCTCCCAAGAATCCTACCTCAGGCCTCAGCACTACCTCAGCCTTTATCAATAGGCTTACAACTCAGAATTTTCACAAGTCCTATACCTCAGGCTCTCAGCCTTTATAATTTTAGGCTTACAACTCAGATCTAACAATAGATCCTACAAGAAATTGAATGATATAAAGGTACTGAAAATTCACCAACTAGATTTCTCTATTGGTGTATTTTTCTTGATTAGTTCTTGAATGAACTGACCCTTCTGATACAACCTGACTTAGCTTTTCAAAGCTTCTTGATAGAACAAAATAAGGTGGATCTTCACTTGATGTAGAAGATGATCTTCAGTCAGCTTCTTCCTTAAATTCAGAATGAATTCTGAATTTTTCTTGCAGACAGCTCTGGATCTGCCTTCGTAAGGGTTTTCCCTATTCTTGTTGAAGAATTCTCTAGTGTTGTTCTTCTTCTTATGTTGTGTTGTCTCTTTCATTGTTGTCACAGATCTGACTCTTATATAGAGTTTCCCAATGGTTACCGGCTGATCCGGTTTGTAACAAACTTCTGACAATTCTGACAGAGGTGTCAGACCGGTTGGTTATGACACTTGTCGAGTCATCAGTCAAGTCAGTGGATTCGTCAAAGACTTTCCAACTCAGCACATTCCACTCTACAAACTGCTGCACACGTGTCGACACATATAGGCTAAGTGTCGACACAAGTATTCATGATGTCGACACAACATTCAATGTGTCGACTCAGTCAATCTTCTGCTACTCGACACTTCTTCTGTTGTATGTGTCGACACAAGTCCAGTGCGTCGACACAAGTCCAGTGCATCGACACAAGTCTTCATGTTCTCGACATAACTGCTGCAAACAGATGACGTTGAGTGTATGTTAGACGGCGTTGAGTGTGTGTCAACACAAGTCCTGTGTGTCGACATAAGTTCTTCTGGTCTCGACATAGCTGTTGTCGACATACGACGTTGAGTGTATCCAGATGGCATTGAGTGTGTGTCGACACAAGTCCTGTGTGTCGACACAATTGCTTCTGATCTCGACACAACACTTTGAGAGTTGATGTGTCGACACAAGTCCAGTGTGTCGACACAACTGCTTCCAATGTCGACATAGCTCCTTGGTGTCGACATAGCTCCTGTATTAGGTGTCGACACAAATTCTGCCTCAGGTGTCGACACAATTCTGGGTGTCGACATCGCTGCTTCTTTAGGCGTCGACTCAGTTTTGGGTGTCGACACAACTTCTTCATAATTGTCGACTTAGCTTGGGTGTCGACATAACTCCTTCATAAGTGTCGACTTAGTTTGGGTGTCGACACAACTTCTTCACAAGTGTCGACACTTGTACTTAGAAAATTTTCTTCAAATTCTTGAACCTGCACAATGTAACTCAAATATCTATCAAATACAAATTGATGCATATTATTGACTAAGATGAGACTTCTTCAAATCTGGTACATATTTTTCAATGTACCCAACAATCTCCCCATATTTGGAGAAGTCATAATCCTTAGTCAAAGATATACGTCTCTCATAATAAAACATAATAGAAATAGATGTACATCAATTTCACAGCAGGTTAACATATAATCATTGTAAACAACAAAAACTAATACTAATAACTGATTTCATTTAATTCAGAAAAATGGTATGTTTACAAGATTTTCCTTTTAGAACAAAAAAAAAATATTACGCTGTTCTTTTACATAAGCCTAGCTATCCTATTACTGACTAGACTCCTTAATGACAATGCCTTTTCCAGACTTGATCTTAGCCTGCAAACGAGGTTCAGTATCATCAACAGACTTCTTTCCTTTCAGAGCTTTTTTCTTTTGTTCTTCAGCCTTTATTCTCTGTCTTTCAAAATAGTGAAATGGCTTTGGGAAGTACTTGATTGGCTCCTGAGCATTAGCAGGTAGCTTCCCAGCCTTAGCACTTCTTCTGTGTTGAAGAATGGCTTCCTACCCAGCCTGATACTTATTCCATTCTTGCTCCGAATACCATTTACCCCTATCATGGGTTTTATCTTTCACAGCTTTCCATGCAGTTAGTATAATATTTCTGAAAATAGGACTCCATTGCTCAAAGTCTGGCTTCAACTCAGCCTGTTCTCTGAACCTCTTTTTGGATAGTTGATCTTCCTTCTGAGCTTCTATGCCAGCTTCTTACATTTCTACTTTCTCTAGAATAACATTGTGTGCCTCTAGTGGAGGACTATATATTTTCTGAACTTCCTCTTGAATCATTCCAAAATTTGCTTGGGGGTAAATCACCTGAGAAACTTCAGGCTGATCTCCTTCAGTATGAGCAGGTTGTATTCCAGACTCAGCTACATTGTCATCATCACATAGGGGAGGATATTCAAGAGTTGCTCTGATTCTATTTGATATCCATTTAGCATGATCAGAGCAGGCTTTGACTACTACTCTCTCCCCCTTTATGACTTGAAAGACTTTCAGATCCTGCTGTTGTTTGGCCAGGAATACCACAACATTACCTCCCTTATGTAAGCAATCTATCATTTCCTTTTTATTTTGATTAATTGTAAATCTAATAGACTTGATATCCTGAGCCAATTGGAATTGCAACTCCTTGTGAGTTACATCCACATATTTCTCCAGAGATTGTCTTTGCTCATCCAACTTAATTTGCATTTGGAACAGTAGAGAACTTAAGTTCATGCTTGGAGCAGGTGGTGTTGTGCCTGTTTGCAAGGCCTTTTTGTAGCCAATACTCTTTTTCCTTAAAACAACTATTTTTCTTTTCTTAGCCATTGAGGCTTCTTCATCATCAGAAGTTTCAGAAGTACTTTGTATATCAACCGTGTCCTTATCAGTTGGGGCATCCTGATACAGCTCCCCCTCAGTCCTTGGTAAATCTTTTTCTTTGATTTGTTCCTCCCCTAGTCCTTGGCAAATTCTTTTCCAGCTGGGATTTCTCCCCCTCAGTTCTTGCATCAGGTAAATCAGAAAAGAGCTCTTCCATAGTGAACTCTTGCTGCACCTGTATAGGAGGAACAAGATTTGTTTGAACAGCAAAAAGTTTTCCCTGGACATCCAGATTTTTGTCCAGGGCCCTCTTTTTAAAGGAGATACTTACTTGCTCATTTTTAGCTTCTTTCCCAACATTGTCTTGAGCTGCATTATTGATTTCAGATACTATGTTCTTGACAGTATCTGCAGCAAATTCACTCTCAAGGGCAGCTTCAGCAATGCCTCCCCCTTGGGTTGGCAGCTCAGTTTGTTCAGTATTTTCTCCCCATGGAGTGGAGTCTATCTGTTGTTCTTTGGGCTCACTACCCACCACTTGATCTTGGGCTTCTTTTGGTTGCTGGTCTTCATCTGAGCTGAAGACTACTTCCTCTTCAGAATCACTAGAGGATTCCGCTTATTGAACAACTTTCTTCTGTTTTTTATCTTTCTTAGTTTGTTTCTGAGGAGTAATGACTTCCTTGGTCAGAACCCTATCCCACCTTTACAGAATTCTCACATCCATTCTTCTCATGTGATTGATTTTGGATCCAGCCACTTGTTTCAAAACATCTGGTATTACTGAAGATAAACATAAACTTAGGATCCTTCTCAGGTTTGGTTTCTTCACTCCTTCTTGGATCTTGTCGAACACTACTGCTGCCCATTCAGTTTTCACTTTGAATATGATCCGTGTCATCAGATTGAACATATGGACTGAAATTCGATCATGTCCACCTGTCTTACATAATATTACCTTCCCAACTATTTCAGACAAGAACTTCCCTTGGGAATTCATCCCTTTCCGAGTTATGGATGATCCAACCTTGATATTAGGGCTCACCCCGCACCAACTTAATTCTTCTGTAGTCAGGGATGGAGTTACTTCATCTGTATCCTTAACCAAAGGAAGCTGAAGAGATTTCCTAATTGTCTTCAGTGTAAGTTTCATTTGGGAATCCTGGACTGTTGCTTTGATCTTCTTCCCTTCTGTATCCACGCTTGCTATTGAATAGAATTCCAATACTTACTTCTACCAAATCTTGGTTGGTTCAGAGACCAAGTACTCCAAACCATTCTCAGAAATTAGGGCAATTACACCCTGAATTTCTCCTAAAGCTGTCGTGAACCTTTCACGAACTAGCTCATATCCTTCATTGACTTTGTCTTCTTGATGATGCGCAATCGACGAGAGAGATGAGAGAGAAAAGAAGAGAAGGTCTTTGTCGACAGAAGGTGCAGAGCCAAGAATTCTGAAAGCGTAGTCGACCAGACTTTGGCTTCACTTATTTATAATTTAGTGTCAAGGGCAAGTCAAAAGAAGCGCCTTAGTCGACAAATCAGCATACGTGTCGTCAGAAATGACCTAGGTCTCGACAATACTTAGTTTAAGTCGACACGACTATGTGTCGACATACTAATGTCTGAGTCGACAATACTTATATTAAGTCGACACATCTATGTGTCGACATACTTGTGTCAGTGTCGACACACTTGTGTTTGTGTCGACACAGGCCATTTAAGTCTCGACAGAGTTGTGTCGACACCAGTTCTTCTGTCTACACATATACTATTTCTGTGTCGACACATCCTTTTTCTGTGTCGACACAACATACTGAGTGTGTCGACACAAGCAAGTTGTGTCGACACAAACTTTGTACTTAGACAAATTTCCAGAGAAATTTGGTGCTTACATATGCTACTTAAGGAAGCTTGTGCTAACCTATTTTAGGTTCAACATACCTAATTCAATTTTAAAATAATTGAATTTAGTTTCATCCAGAGGTTTTGTAAAAATATTAGCTATTTGATTATCTGTTTTCACAAACTCTAGGCTAATATTTTCCTTCTCTACATGTTCTCTGATGAAATAAAACTTAATTTCTATATGTTTGGTCCTACTATGTGATACAGGATTCTTAGCAATAGAAATAACACTAGTAGAATCACAAAATAATGGAATTCTACTTACCTGGATGTCATAGTCTTCAAGTTGATGTTTTATCCATATCAATTGTGCACAGCAGCTACCTGCAGCTATATATTCTGATTCAGCTGTTGATATAGCTACACTGGTTTGCGTCTTGCTGCTCCATGACACGAGCCTCCCACTAAGGAATTGACAAGTTCCTGTAGTACTCTTCCTGTCTTCTTTGCATCCAGCAAAGTCTGCATCTTAGAAACCAGTTAGAATGAAAATTCTTATTCTTTGGGTACCAAAGGCCTAGATTAGGTGTGACCTTAAGATATCTCAATATTCTCTTAACTGCAATACAATGAGATTCCTTTGGGCAAGCTTGGTCCTTAGCACAGACACATGTTGCATACATGATGTCAGGTCTACTAGCAGTCAAGTAAAGTAGCGAGCCAGTTATCCCTCTATACAAAGACTCATCAACAGGTTTTCCTGCCTCATCTTTGCCTATAGGCATACTTGTTCCCATTGGAGTTTTTGTGGTAGAAGCTGAGTCCATACCATACTTCTTAATCAACTCCTTGGTGAACTTAGACTGAGATATGGACAAACCACTATCAGTCTGTCTAACTTGAAGTCCCAAAAAGAACTTCAGCTCACCCATACTGCTCATCTCAAACTTCCCTTGCATAAGTTTGTCAAACTTTCTACAAAGGTTATTTTCAGTAGAACCAAAGATAATGTCATCCACATATATCTGGACTAGTATTATCTTGCCTTTAGATTCCCTATAGAATAGAGTTTTGTCTATTTTTCCTCTAGAGAATTTATTCTCAATAAGGAAAGCAGACAAGGTCTCATACCAAGCCCTTGGAGCTTGTTTCAAATCATATAGAGCTTTCCTAAGCCTATATACATAATCAGGAAAATGAGAATCTACAAAACCTGAGGGTTGTTCAACATAGACTTCCTCTTTTAAATCCTCATTCAGAAATGCTGATTTCATATCCATATGGTATACCTTGAACCCTTGATAGGCAACATAGGCTAAAACAGCCTTATAGCCTCCAGCCTTGCCACTGGAGCAAAGGTTTGATCAAAGTCAATACCTTTCTCTTGCCTGTAGCCTTTAGCTATCAGTCTAGCCTTGTTCTTGACTATGGTGCCATTCTCATCAAGCTTGTTCCTATAGATCCACTTAGTTCCTATTATGTTGTGGTCCTTAGGTTTAGGCACCAGTTCCCAGACTTTACATCTTCTGAACTGACTGAGCTCTTCTTGCATAGCATCAATCCAGTTGGAGTCTTGCATTACTTCTTCAATCTTCCTGGGTTCTATTTGAGACAGGAAGCTAGAACATAGAACTGTGTTCATGCTCTTGCTCCTAGTTAGAACCCCTTGACTTGCATCACCAATTATTTGGTGAGCTGGATAATCCTTCAAGTGTCTTCTTGCTGGAGGAAATCTGTCAGCATTATGTCTTTCTACAGTTTCCTCAACTTGATGCCCCACATTGTCTTCTTCATCCAGTGAGACTTGTTCTCCCCCTAGATAGTTTACATCTTTTTCTTCATCCAGCCTGACAGAACTTTATCATTGATGGTCAACTTGTCCAGCCTATCTGTTAGACCTGTAGCACTAATTGAAGAACTAGACAATTCATTGTTAATCAATCTAGACTCATCAAATACAACATGAACTGACTCTTCTACAATTTGAGTAGTCAAGTTGTAGACCCTGTATGCCCTACTGTTATTATTGTACCCAACAAATATCCTTTTTAGGGATTTGGCAGCAAACTTTGTTTGGTAGTGCTTACCATTAAGTAGGACATAACACTTGCTACAAAAGATTCTAAAATAAGAAATGTTTGGTTTTCTGCCTTTCAAAATCTGATAGGGGGTCAACTTAAGTTTCTTATTTATGAATGCTCTATTGAGAACATGACAAGCAGTGTTTACTGCCTCAGCCCAGAAATATTCAGGGAGAGTAGTATCACTGAGTAGAGTTCTACCAGCCTCAATAAGAGTTCTATTCTTTATTTCAGCAATTTCATTTTGCTGAGGTGTTCTAGGTGAGGAGAACTCCTGACGTATCCTAAGTTCTTCACAGAATTTAGTCATACATTCAAACTGAAATTCAGTTCCATGGTCACTTCTGAGTTTGACCACTGAATTATTAAATTCATTCTGAAATTTTCTAACAAAAGTTTGGAAAACACTAGGGGTTTCAGATTTCTGCCTCAAGAAGAACACCCAAGTGTATCTAGAATAGTCATCAACAACAACTAGTGTATATACTTTCCTACCAAGACTGTGAACTGACATAAGACCAAACAAATCCATATACAAGAGATATAAACATCTCAATGAATCTTTGGTATCTAGTGCAGGAAAAGAGGACTTGGTTTGTTTGCCCTTTTTACATGCTGAACACACTCCCTCTTTAATGCACTTGACTTGAGGACCATTCCACACCAGACCCATACTATACAGCAGTCCTATGGACTTATAGTTCAGATGAGCTAGCCTTTTGTGCCATTTGACACATAGTGAAGCTTTCTTATCTGTAATTAGGCAAATAGGTGAGTTGTTCAACTCACAATCTAGGTTAAGACAATAGACTTTTCCTTTGCTAGTGCCAGTCAAAATGATCTCTTGATCACTTGACCTCTTAATTTGACACTCTCCTTTGTGAAAGGAGATGTCATAACCTAGATCACTAAACTGACTTATGCTAATCAAGTTATGTTTCATACCATTCACATAAGCCATTTTAGCGATACTAATTCAGTCACAAGAAATGTTACCAAATCCTTTGATAATTCTTTTTTCTGATCCACCAAAGATGACTTTGGGACCATTCTCTATGGGTACATAGTCCCTCAACATTCTTCTTGTTTCAGTCATGTGTCTGGAACAACCACTATCCAAGTACCATATAGGGGTATGGTCACTTGGATTCACCTGCATCAAATAAAGAATCACTTACCCTTAGAACCCAATTTGTTATTGGGTCCTAGGTCCTTGTTAGTTTGCAATCCTGCAGCTGTTCTAACAGGAAAAATACTCTTGATTTTAACACTTGTATTAAACCAACAATCCATGGCAAAGTGGCCCACCTTGTCACAACACCAACACTCAAATCTATTATACCTTCTCTTAGATACAGACTTTGCTACTTTGTTGTCAGCAGTCTTATTAAGTGTTGGTGCTGGAGCAACAAACTTAAAGAATTTCTCTTGTACATGATGGCCATGCCTATAGAGTGGCCTATTGACATTTGCACCCTTGCCCATGAGATTTCAATACTCACAGTGATCATGAGTAGTGTCATGATCATACCTGTTTGTAGGATTCATCACCTTCTTAAAGAAGATAGGGGGTTTTGCAGCTAGAGGCTTAACTAGGGCCTTATCTTTTCTATGTGAATTGGTGGCCCTAGTTTTTCCCTTAAAACCTAGACCAGTCTTCCCTTTTTGTGAAATGAAATTGTCTATTAAGGGTAAGACAAATTTTGGCTTGGAGAATTTAGCCACTTGCTCTCTTTATTGCTGAAATTTTGCCTCCAGTTTCTTTATATGATTCTCCTTGAAAGAGATTGTGCCGATTTAAATAACAGTAATGTTTTTCAGTTTGGCAACCTCATTTTATTTTAGATCCAACAGCTTTGCTGAATCTGCTGCAGCCAGCTTAAGAGACTCAATCTCCTTGGACTGCTCTTTGATAAGAAACTTGCTCTTCTTCAGAGCATGCAACAACCCACCATACTCATTAATGGGTTGATGTACATCCCCCTCAGAATCAGAACCATCCCCTTCTCTTGAAGTTGATGCTACTGATTCTTATCTAGTAAAATAATCAGAATCTAAGGGAGAAATGTATACCTTACTAGGACCAACCTGATCCTATCATTGATCATTTTCTGATAGGGCTATCAGCCCTCTGCAGCAATATTCTTCCACTCCATTTATGGAGTCCAACATTTATAGGAATTCTAACTCCTTAGAATCCTCTTCAGTTGAGAATAACCCAACATATGCTTCAGCATCTTCTTCTCCTGATTCAGATGATGACGAATCTTTCTAGCTCTTCTGCTTCTGGGCAACAAGGGATTTTTTCTTCTTGCCTTTTACTTGCTGTTTGGTCTTGTCTTTTGACTCCTTCCTTTTTTTAGGACAGTCAGCTATGACATGTCCTTGCCTGTTGCAACAATAACACACAATCTTAGAATTAGATTGTTTACTTGGTTTAGAAGCATACCTGTCCTCCTTGGGAGTCTTCTTTTTCTTGTAGTACTCATCCTTGGAAAAGGATGTAGAAGGTCTGGTTCTCGACTTCTTCTTCTTCATAAATCTTTGGAACTGCCTTGTGAAGGCTGCAAAATCCTCATCAGAGGTGTGGCTGTCTTATGAGGTGTTGTCAGGAATACCTTCTTCTTCCTCAGCACTCCTTCTAGGAGGAGAAGGAGATTTTCTCCCGCCCTTTCTTGTGCCTTCAGCCTTGAAGGAAACTGGCTTTTCCTTGTGTTCAGATCTGCTGCTCTTCTCTTCCTCCTTCTTAGCTGTAAGCTGCATTTCATATGAAAGCAGCTTTCCAAACAGTATGGGAGGAGGTCTATATGCCAGCCTTGCCACCTCTCTGATGGCACAAATCTCGGTGTCTCAATCATTTGTCAGAGATCTCAGAAACTTGTCATTCAGTTCATAAGTGCTGAAGACTCTTCCATAAGTCATCAGCTCATTTACAATCCTGAAGAATTTCTTGTAGCATTCAGTTATGTTGTCATTCTTAGCTTGTCTAAAGCTCTCATACTCCTGATTCAGCATAGACTTACTATCCTCTTTGACTTCTTCTGTGCCCTCCATATAGACAATCAATGTGTCCCACATTTCCGTGAAGGTTTTACAGTGCACCAGATTCTGAAATGTGGCATCATCTATAACACTTAAATAATGTTCTGTGCTCTTTTGTCTAGTGTTGCCAAGATGATCTCATCCTTGGTCATTTCAGAATAACTATTAGGAGTTTTAACATTTACATCCAGGACTGATACATTCATTGGAATGAAGGGGCCTTCCTGTACTGTGATATAGATTCCTTGATCAGATGCTTTCATAAACAACCTGACCCTTTCCTTCCATATGCCAAAGGATTCTTTCCTGCAGATTGGCAGTTTCATAGATCCAAACTCCTTTTGATTCTCATTTGAACCCATTCTTGATATCTATTATTTTCCTTTGAGATTCACTCAAACTGTTAGGTCAATCTTTGAGTAACCTCCCTCTGATACCGCTTGAAAGTCTTAATTTCAAGAGCCTAAACACCTAGAGGGGGGGGGGGTGAATATGTTCTAAACTTTTTAAACAATTTATTATTGGCAAACAGTTAGATTAAATTCTGTACAGATAATTCAAAGCACATACCACAATTCACAGCACAACATACACTAGATTTATAGTGGTTCCCCAAGGTATGAGTACATCCACTTTCCCCCTTCGCCTATCCAGTAGATAACTGGATTCAGCCTAACTTCCTTCCACTAGCTCGGATCCACAGATCTTACAACTCAGAACCTGAATGGTTCCTACAACTCAGACTTAAACAAGTCCTACCTCAGAGTCCTCCCAGGAATCCTACCTCAGGCCTCAGCCCTACCTCAGCCTTTATCACTAGGCTTACAACTCAGACTTTTCACAAGTCCTACACCTCAGGCTCTCAGCCCTACCTCGGCCTTTATAATTTCAGGCTTACAACTCAGATCTAACAATAGATCTTACAAGAAATTGAATGATATAAAGATACTGAAAATTCACCAGCTAGATTTCTCTATTGGTGTAGCCTTCTTGATCAGTTCTTGAATGAACTGACCCTTCTGATCTAACCTGACTTAGATTTTCAAAGCTTCTTGATAGAACAAAATAAGGTTGATCTTCACTTGATGTAGAAGATGATCTTCAGTCAGCTTCTTCCTTAAATTCAGAATGAATTCTGAATCTTTCTTGCAGACAGCTCTGGATCTGCCTTCGTAAGTGTTTTCCCTATTCTTGTTGAAGAATTCTCTAGTGTTGTTCTTCTTCTTATGTTTTGTTGTCTCTTTCATTGTTGTCACAGATCTGACTCTTATATAGAGTTTCCAAATGGTTACCGGCTGATCCGGTTTGTAACAACCTTCTGACAGTTCTGACAGAGGTGTCAGACCGGTTGGTTATGACAGGTGTCGAGTCATCAGTCAAGTCAGTGGATTCGTCAAATACTTTCCAACTCAGCACATTCCACTTTGCAAACTGCTGCACATGTGTCGACACATATAGGCTAAGTGTCGACACAAGTCTTCATGATGTCGACACAACATTCAATGTGTCGACTCAGTCAATCTTCTGCTACTCGACACTTCTTCTGTTTTATGCGTCGACACAAGTTTAGTGTGTCGACACAAGTCTTCATGTTATCGACATAACTGCAGACAGATGACGTTGAATGTATGTCAGACGGCGTTGAGTGTGTGTCGACACAAGGCCTGTGTGTCGACACAAGTCTTTCTGGTCTCGACATAGCTATTGTCGATAAACGACGTTGAGTGTGTGTCGATAGCGTTGAGTGTGTCCAGATGGCGTTGAGTGTGTGTCGACACAAGTCCTGTGTGTCGACACAATTGCTTCTGATCTCGACACAGCACTTTGAGAGTTGATGTGCCGACACAAGTCTAGTGTGTCGACACAACTGCTTCCAGTATCGACATTGCTCTTTGGTGTCGACACAGCTCCTGTATTAGGTGTCAACACAAATTCTGCCTCAGGTGTCGACACAATTCTGGTTGTCGACACAGCTGCTTTTTTAGGTGTCGACTCAGTTTGAGTGTCGACACAACTTCTTCATAAGTGTCGACTTTGCTTGGGTGTCGACACAACTCCTTCATAAGTGTCGACTTAGCTTGGGTGTCGACACAACTTCTTCACAAGTGTCGACACTTGTACTTAAAATTTTCTTCAAATTCTTGAATCTGCACAATATAACTCAAACATCTATCAAATACAAATTGATTCATATCATTGACTAAGATGAGCCTTATCCAAATCTTGTATATATTTTTCAATGTACCCAACAATTTCCCTAAGAAATAATGTCTTATTTATCTTTCCCCTTGTGAACTTGTTCTCGAGGAGAAAACTAGACAACGTTTCGTACCAAGCTCGAGGAGCTTGTTTCAAACCGTACAATGCTTTCGATAATAAATAAACATAGTCAGGAAAGTTATGATCAACGAAACCTGGGGGCTGTTCCACATATACTTCTTCATTTATGTCACCATTAAGGAAGGTGGACTTCACGTCCATTTGATAGACAGTGAAGCCCTTCAGTACAGCATAAGCCAGGAACAGTGTTATGGCCTCCAGCCTTGCCACTAGAGCGTATGTTTGGTCAAAGTCGATTCCTTCTTCTTGACGATATCCTTTGGCGACGAGTCTGGCCTTGTTCTTTATGATTGTTCCATCTTTTCCCATCTTGTTCCTGTAGACCCACTTCGTCCCGATGATATTTTTACCTTTGGGTCTTGGAACTAGCTTCCAAACTTTGTAGCGCTTGAAATGGTTCAGTTCTTCTTCCATGACCAAGATCCATGATGCGTCTGAGTTTGCTTCCTCAAACTTCTTTGGTTAAACCTGTGAGAGAAAACTTAAATATAAATTCTCGTTAGTTGTACCTCGACGAGTTCTGACACCATCCCGGGGATCTCCTATGATTTGGTCCAATGGATGATCCTTCAGATGTCTGAGCTTTAGATTCCTAGCATCTGGAACTTCTTCAGCCACTGGAGTGACTTCATTAACTTGGATGGTTTCTTCATCTTGATCGTCTATCTATTCAATGGGGGTTGGAGTAGTGATCTTGATGAACTTTTCTCTTTCACCTTCAGTCGGTTCATCTAAGCTGATTTCTTTCAGCTTTGTACCTGCATCTACAACAAGCACACTAGACTATTTGCTTTGCAACAAGCTCGTCTCATCAAATACAACATGTATGGATTCCTCTACAACCAGAGTTTTTCTATTGAAAATCCTGTATGCCTTACTATGGCTACTATAACATACAAAAATACCTTCAAAACTTTTCTCACTAAACTTGGTAGTATGATACTTACCATTGTTAAGCACGAAGCATTTACAGCCAAAAATTCTAAAATATGAAACAGTTGGTTTCCTGCCTTTTAGAAGTTCGTAAAGTGTCTTATCATGATTCTTATTGATGAGTGCTCGATTTTGCACGTGGCATGCAGTATTGACGGCTTCAGCCCAGAAGTACTCCGGTAGTGAATCATCACTCAACATAGTCCTGCTTGCCTCTATGAGTGTTATGTTCCTTCTCTCAACTACTCCATTTTGCTGTGGAGTACGAGGAGATGGAAACTCATGAAAGATACCTAGGCTTTCACAGAATTCTGTCATGGCCCCAGACTTGAATTCTATTCCATTGCCACTTCTAATTTTGACTACGGAACAGTTGTATTCATTCTGGACTTGTCTAACAAAATTAGTAAAGATATCGAAGGTATCTGACTTGTATTTCAGAAAGAACACCCACGCAAAGCGCGAGTAGTCATCCACAATAACCAATGTATATTCCTTACCTCCCAAGCTTCTAATTTGTAGTGGACCGAACAAGTCCATATGAAGTAGGTGTAAACACCTATTGGAATCTTTGCCTATTATGATTTTAAAAGTAGCCCTTGTTTGCTTTCCTTTTACACAAGCATGACAAGATCTATCTTTGACGTACTTGACATTCGGGGCATCACGAACTAAGTTCAAGGAGAATAATTTATTAATAGTTTTAAAATTAATACGTGCTAACCTCTTGTGCCATTGGTCACCAAAAGAGGCACTATCTTTTGCTAAAAAGCACACTGGTGTAGAAGAGTCTATACAAATGAAAATTAAACAGAATATATTCCTGCTTCGAGTGCCTGATAGAATCATTTCCATATTGTCAACAGACTTTATCAATAACTTGTCAGCATGGAATTCAACTATGCATCCCTTATCGCAAAGTTGGCTTATGCTTATGAGATTGTGTTCCAATCCCTCAACATAAGCTACATCCGAAAAGGATACACTACCTTTAGTGATCATATAGTAGCATTTGGTTATCCCTCGGTCTGAACCTCCAAAGATGACCTTTGGTCCGTTCAACACTGGAGAATAGTTTTGAAGTAGGCTTCTAGTCCCGGTCATGTGCCGAGAGTATCCACTGTCCAAATACCAGATAGGCGTTTTAGTGGACTTTAGACATCCCTGCAATCATAATCAATTTGCCGTAGGAACCCAAACATGTTTGGGTCATTGGTCTCGTGTTAGAACACTCCCCCTACGAGTATTAACATCATGAGTGGTCATTCTCATGTTGCCAACTTGAGGAGTTGCAACATTTCTTGGATTAAACCGACAATCGATGGCAAAATGACCAATTCTGCCACAACACCAACAATCGAACCTGTTATATCTTTGCCTTAGGTACTCCTGCTTGACCTTCTGGGATAGTGGTCCAGCAGGGGTAGCATTCTTGGAGGAAGATCCTTCATGATGATGACAATCACATGATTTCTTCTTCATCACAGGCTTTTCCACAATGGATTTTACTTTTGGTTCTTTCTTGAAGTTATGACCATGATCATAAGGACCATAGTCCTGAAGAATGACTTCTTCATAAGATGCCTTAAAGACACTCTCACCAAAGTTTCTGGGGCGAGTCCATCCTTGTTAACGAGACTTTGGCTTTACATAAGTAGGCCTAGTAAAGTGGTCGTAGGATGAGTTAAGATCAAACTCATTAGTTGGAAGTATGACTTTCCTAAAGATAGTCTGATCTTGAGGGACCTTCCCCTTTGCTTTGGCCAAGGCCTTCTTGGCGGCCTTATTCCTTCTCTGAGCCTTATTCCTCCTAGAAGATTTACTAGGAGCTTCTACATGGCCTAGCCCAACACCCTTGGCCTGAGCAGAGAACTCAGCAACAAGTGGAAGAACTACCTTGGGCTTAGAGAAACCTTCAACAAGTTTTTTTCTGCTTCTAGTAATTCTTCCAACCCCTTGATGATTTCATCCTTCAGATCAAGGTGCTTGATAGCCTTGTTGAACTCATCAACAACAGTATCTAAGTCTTCTCTGAGTGAGTCCATCTTAATGACTTCCTCTCTCAGAGAGCTTTCTATGGCCTTTAGAGACTTAATCTCTTTTGCCTGAGTTTTCATGACCTTTCGACATTTGTCGTAAGCCATGATCAACTCCTTATAGTGGGCCATGAGTTCAGACTCATCGTAAGAGGAGCTGTCCTCATGATCATGCTCAGAAACTTCAGATTCTGAAAGAGGGGTGTGAGATTTTACCTCCCCAGTGAACTGGGGCTCTTGTTCATCATCTGATTGATCCATAATCCCAAAGTAGGCTTCCTCTTCTTCACTCAACTCAGATGAGTCAGAGTCACTAAGAGTCTTGCCCTTCTTTGCTATCAGGCTCTTCTCTGTCCTCTTCTTGCTGTACGAGGACTTCTTTTCTTCTCCTGCCACCCTCCTTCTTCTTGTGGGGGAAATCAACTATGACGTGACCTGACTTGTTACAATAGTAGCAAACTATGTCAGTCGAAATATGTTTGTTCTGTTTAGAATCATACCTATCGTGGCTGCTTGAGCCCTTTCTATGTCGATCACTGTCAAGTCGTGATCTTCCGTAAGAGACATCCTTGTCTTTCCATTGCTTCTATTTGTTCAAGAATTCCATGAACTGTCGTGAGAGTAAGGAGAACTCTCCTTCAGATAGCTCTGATCCCGAGGTAATTGGCTCCGAGTTTTCTTCTTCACTAACTTCTTGTGCTGGGGCTGGAGAGGTAGCCTTGGTCTTCCTAGAGGTGTCTGCCTTTAGAGCAACAGACTTCTCTTTGGATGCAGACCTGCTCTTCTCTTCTTCAGCTTTCCTTGTGTTGAGTTGAAGCTCATACGACATCAGCTTCCCGAAGAGATTCTGAGGATTTGTCTCAGCTAGCTTTCCAAATTCCCTGATGACACATACCTTATTGTCCCATTTCTTGGTTAAAGATCTTAGGAACTTGTCATTCAGTTCTCCGTTGGTGAAAACTCGGCCATACACTCTGAGGCCATTAACTATCTTGAAAAAGTTCTCAAAGGTATCTGCAATGGTATCTTTGTGCCCTTGTCGGAAGGCTTCATATTTCCGATTCAAAAGAGATCTTTTATCATCCCTTACTTCTTCTGTACCTTCCATCAAGGTGACGAGGGACTGCCACATCTCCTTAGCAGACTGGCAGTGGATCAGGTTTTGCAGCATAGAGTTATCGACTGCACTTGCAATTATATTTTTAGCTTTCTTATCCAAGGAGACAAGTGCAATCTCGTCTTTATCTAGATCCATCAACTTCTTTGGGACTTTCTTTGTTGGATCTATAGTTGAGATAGTCATAGGAATGTGAGGACCTTATTCAACAATCATGAAGATCCGGGGATCCACAGCTTCCATGAAAAAATTAATTCTTTCTTTCCACATGGGAAAATTGTTTTTTGTGCACAGGAGAAGCTTGGCAAAATCTTTAGCCTTGTCCATTGCTTGAAAAATTCTCTAGAGACAACTTAAAGAGGAAATTGATCAAGGTGTTAACCTTTTAATGACCAACCTGACTCTGATACCAATTGAAAGTGTTAAGTTGTCTACCTAAATAACCTAGAGGGGGGTGAATAGGTGAATTGTGCGTCTATTTGCGGAATAAAAAATTTAACAAACTTGTACAAAAACAATCAAGCAATCACAGACGACAAGAAGATTTATAGTGGTTCCCCAACCTTGGGTACGTCCACTTTCCCTCACCGATCTAGTAAATCACTAGAATCGGCTACTCCACTATCTCGGATTGAAAACTAATCCTACGTCTTGGAACCAAGTTCCTACAATCTTGATCCAAATGGATCTACACTCGGAAGATGAATACTTCCTACAACTCGGAGAACAAAGCTCCTACACTCGGAGAATAATCTCTTACAAGATTAAAAAGAGATTTGGAAATACAAACAAAAATTTCTTTTCAGATCTGAAAAATCTGTCCCTAGGTCTTCTTTCTTGAACTTTGCGGCTTTTTCAGAAATTGTTGAAGAAGACTCTTGGTGGATCAGTTCTGAGAAACTTGGACTTACTCGATCAAGGAGAAGATGAAGATTTATGAATCTCTTGAACAACAAGTCGATCTAGATCGAAAAAGGCTTTTGGCGAACGGATGAGCGACGACGGCTTCTGTAATTTTTCTTGAGAGAGACAGCCGATTCAAAATTTTAGAAAGAGTACAGTTCACCGGTTTGGGTTAGTCTTAATGATAAGACCTTATATAAGATTTCCCCTAACGGTTAGAATTGACATTAATAACGACACGTGGACCAATCACGTCTTGTCATTTGAAAATCCCGACAATTCTTAACTTAAGTAATTTTCTGAAAAACCGGATTGCAGTTCTCGAGAAGTGTATATATAAGTTCTCGAGAACAAGCTGATTACTCGAGGGCTATACGTTCTGGACTTATGTAAGTACTCGAGAAATAAGAGTTGAGTATACTCAAGAACTAAACTAAGCTTCTCGAGAACTAAAATAACATTACTCGAGAACTAAAAGAATATTACTCGAGAGCTAAAACTTGTACTCGAGTACTAAGCTGACTTCTCGAGAAGTAGAAGCAAAGTACTCGAGAACTATAACCCAGCTTCTCGAGAGATGGACTTAGAAAATTTTCAAGGCTAGCTCTGGCTACTCGAGAAGTATAGGCTGAGACTACTCGAGAACTAAGATAAGCTTCTCGAGAATTTAGTGAACTTCTCGAGTTCTTCTAACTCCACTACTCGAGAACTACACTAGACTTCTCGAGAAGTGGACTTAAAAAAAATATTTGAACTTAGGAAATTTTTCTTCTTCATGAATCCAATCTTCATCCAATGTTCCAAGTGCTTGAATGCGAAGTGTATCCCAATAGAGAGGCTACACATGAGTCAACACCTTTGATCACACAGTGAGATATTACACTGTATGGTCCTGTGTTCATGACCCACTGTAGACTGACATTGGTCAACACTTAGCAATGATAGTCTGCAAACGGACAACTAAATAGAGATATCAATACAACTTAATTTATCTTAGTTCAAGGGTGATTTCATGCAAATCTGGGTTATTGTGGATGCAATACCCAACAGGGATAGACACGTCCCTAATACTATGGTGCCAGTATTTTCAATGCACTGTACGAAGAGATTGAACTCAAGAGTTATGGCCCCTATGATCATGGACATAGCCATAAGAGGGCACCAAAATCCAAAACTTTTGTACCCAAGGCAAAATAGATGGATAAGCCCTATATATGTTGTTAACAGGGGGCTTCCACCTCCAAGTATGCTGACTCTGCTAGACCTCACATTTAAAAGGTTAAACAAGAATACAAGAGAAGGTTCAACAGATTTGAATGTTGATGCTGTGACAAAATTGGTCATTTTCGTGTGGATTACTTGTTTAACCCTGATAATTTTGTAAATCTACAAGTTAACCGTGCGAGGCCGACCACTAGCAAAGTTAATGTTCCTAGTGGTGTTAAGCTGACCAGGAAGCAAGGACCCAAATATGTTTGGCTTCCTAAAGTAAAGTTATTGGTCATTGTAGGTATGTCCAAAGGCCAACAAAAATCCGATCTGGTATTTAGACAGTGGATGCTCTCGACATATGACCGGGAAAGAAGCCTATTGCTTGATTTCACCCCAGTCAAAGACGGATCAAAAGTCATCTTTGGATGGTCAGACCGGGGAACTACAAAAGGCTATGGTATGATCTCCAACGGAGTAGTCTCTTTCACAAACGTAGCTTATGTTGAAGGATTATACCATAATCTTATAAGCATAAGTCAGCTATGTGATAAATGCTATATCGTTGAGTTCTGCAAGGACAAGTATTTGTTAAAGTCGTATGCAAATTTGGAGACGGTCTTAATAGGCACTCAGAGTAGAAACATTTTTTGTTTAAATTTTCTTTGCTTAGACAATTCTACCCCAGTGTGTTTTTTGGCTAAAAGTAGTGCGTCTCTTTGTGAACAATGACACAAGAGATTAACACATATTAATTTCAAAACAATAAATATGTTGTTTTCTCACAACTTAGTGCGCGATGCCCCCAACATTAAGTGCCTTAAAGAGAGTCCATGTCACTCATGACAAATGGGTAAGCAGACAAGGGCTACCTTTAAGGGTATTGCTGAAAAGGATTCTTCAAGAAGTTTATACTTACTTCATATGGACTTATTCGGTCCTATGCCTATTCTCAGTTTAGGAGGTAAGGTCTACACGTAAGTAATTGTTGATGACTACTCGCGTTTTACTTAGTTGTTCTTTCTGAAACACAAGTCAGACACCTTTGACATATTCACAAATTTTGTCCGGCAAATTCAGAACGAATTGAACTGCTCTGTGGTCAAAATCAGAAGTGACCACGAAATAGAATTTGGGTCTGGTGCCATGACAAAATTTTGTGAAATTCAAGGTATCTTTCATGAGTATTCCTCCCCGCACACTCCACAACAAAATGGAGTTGCTGCGAGAAGGAATATAACACTAATTGAAGCATGTACAACTATGTTGAACGACGCCTTACTTCCGGAGTACTTCTGGACTGAAGCAGGCAATACAGCTTGTCACGTGCAAAATAGAGCACTTATCAACAAAAGCTATCATAAGACCCCCAATGAGCTATTGAAGGGCAGGAAATCGACTGTGTCCTATTTTACAATCTTTGGAAGCAAATTCATTGTACTTAATAATAGGAAGTATTACCGCATGAAGTTTAGTGAAAAATGTTTTGAAGGTATTTTATAGGTTATAGTAGCCATAGTAAGGAATATAGAATTTTCAATGAGAAAACTCTAGTGGTATAAGAGTCAATCAATGTTGTATTTGATGAGACAATCCTGCTACAAAGTAGCTCGTCTAGTGTTATTAGTGCAGATGCAGGTACCAGGTTCAAGGAACAAAGCTTGGATGAAGCTGTCAAGGAAGAAGCTCCAAGCTCGGTCAAGATCGTCGATCCAGGCTTGGTGGATGTAGAACAACTAGAGGAAGAATTGCTTCAACCTCCAGAGGATGCACCAAATGATGCAGAGCCTGCTGGTAGGAGGGAAAAAATCTAGGGCTCGGACACCTAAGAGATCACCCAGTTCATCAAATCTTTGGAGAGCCAGGCGACAGTGTCAGAATCAGAAGAGGTACAACTAATGAGGTTATGCATCTTAGTTTTCTGTCACAGGTTGAGCCGAAGAAATTTGAAGAGGCAAACAAGGATGCTTCTTGAATTTTTGCAATACAAGAGGAGCTCAATCAGTTTGAACGTTGCAAAGTCTGGGAGTTGGTACCCCGGCCCAAGGGACAGAGGGTGATCGACACCAAGTGAATCTTCAGAAACAAGCTAGACGAGAATGGAGTCATTATCAAGAATAAAGCCAGATTTGTTGCTCAAGGATACAGACAAGAATAAGGGATCGACTTCGACCAGACCTTTGTTCCAGTGGCTAGGTTCGAGGCGATCAGGTTGTTTCTTGCGTATGCTGCCCTCAAATGCTTCACCGTCTACCTAATCTGCGTGAAGTCAGCATTCCTCAACATGAATCTGAAATAGGAAGTATACGTAGCACAAACCTCAGGTTTTGTTGATTCCAATTTCCCTTATCATGTTTATTTTTTAAATAAAGCTCTATACGGCTTAAATAAATCTCTACGAGCTTTGTATGCGATATTGTCTAGCTTCCTGATGCGCGTAAAATACGGCAAGCGTACCGGTCGCACAAGTAATAAAGTTGGGAATAAATCCCCGGATGTCGGTCTCTTGAGGAATGCAATTAGCGTCGAACGATTTAGACTCTAAAACTATTGTTATGAGAGTTAATTGAAATAAACAGAAAAAGAAGGGTCTTTGGTTGGTGGTCTTACGACCGATTACACTAATGTAAACTATGCGGGTCGCAATCACCGCTTCTCAAGGCGAGATGGATGTAGCGGCCGCGATGCCGTACTTCGGTTGGTGAGTGGACGGAAGTCTAGCGAGTGAGGTGATTAGTGCGGAGTGAAATTGAGTGAAACGAACGTGTGGAGTGGAGCGAGATGGAGCGAGGCGCATCAAAGAATAATTCTCATAAGCAAGATGAAACACAAATGATCAAATTAACACTAGAAATTGATGTTCATTACATGCATAAACATTCCATGCAACAAGAAAAGATAGAAAATGCAAAACCACGAGATTGAAGATCCACCGCGGTTGTTGGCCGGAGGTGCGGGTTGTCAATCCGCTTCCAAGCGCAGTCCGAGGAGGGCTTCCGGTACCACCGAGCTGTCACCTCGAGGGCCTGTAATTCCGTTCTCTAGGTATGCTTCGTCTTCTTCCTTGGTGGAAAGCTCGGAGAAGAATGCTTCAATGGCCGGGAGGATCACCGGAGGATGCGTAATGCTTTGGAATCGTCGGAGAAGGTCCTCCCGATGGTAGGGATGAAGGTGGAGGCGAATGGAACTGCTGGAGGGCAAAACGGCGGACTGGCGGAGGGTTCGTAACACGTCCGTTACCCTAATTCGCGGAACATGGCTTTTTATAGCTTGCAGAATAAATAGGGCGCACGACCACTGGCGCACGACCAGTGGTCGTGCGCGACCAAGGTCAGCGCCCGTGCGCGAGCAACCTGCAGACCTGCATCAGAAAATCAATGGTCGCGCACGATCAGCAGCGCACGATCAGTGATCGTGCGAGGCAATGCTGATGATCGTGCGGAAATAGCCAGGTAGAACTTTGTAAAATGGGTATGACTGCGCATGATCGGCGGCGCACGAGCAGTGGTCGTGCGCGGTATGGCAAGCGATCGTGCGGAAGGTTCAAGACAGGGATTTCACAAATGAGTCCGGGCTGCGCACGATCAGTGATCGTGCGCCAGGAGGTCGATGGTCGTGCGTGGGTAAAAACGCACGACCACTGACTCCTTTGCCAAAAATAGTGAAACGCCTATCCCGAATGCCCTCATGATCCCCAAACCTGCAGGAAAACTGCACGGGACATCGATCGCGGCAGCCACAGCAAACAATAATAATCATAGCAAGAATGTAAATGCACACAAGCACTGAAATGGGATAAAAAGGTGCACAGGGCGTGGAATGCCGTAGCTATTCAAAAGGAGTACTAATGGCTCTAAAAGATAGTGCAAAGCTGAGGAAAAAGGCCTAGATGAGTCCAAAATAAGGTATAAAATAGGGACTCATCACACCCCCAGACTTAACCATTTGCACGTCCCGGGCAAATAATCACCTTGTGAACTCAAAAATGGCTAGCTGACGTAGTAATTTCAAAATACAGTAGGACGAGAAATCAAGAAACACAAGTGCATATAAAATATAATAGAAGGAGTTTTTAATCATGCTATGCAATTTATAATTTTCGATAAACGTAAATAAATACTGTCACTACTCAAAGATTGAATTTTCGGAGAATCGCGCGGTCATGTGTAGGAAGAAAATAGGCAAGTCGGATGGTGGAGCATTGCCAAAGAGCGGGGCTCGTGATCACCTCCAAAGGAATCCACCAATGTCGGGGACCATATGCTTGCCCGTTCACACTTTCTCCACGATGCTAGTTCGACTCGAGCATAAATCCGTAGGACTTTAGGTGAAGAGTTGGGGCTTGGGTGTAGACGTAGGTATGGATAAAAAAGATGAAAATGAAGGCTACGCACAACCCAACGGAGCTCGCACAATTACAGATTTCCCACTAGCAAAATGAATGCGAGTGCACCACACCCCAAGACCTGGTTTTTACAACATGGGTGTATGCACCGCCTACCCCAAAACAGATTTCTCAAAAACAGATTTTCATTTATACTTTTTATTTTCTCTTTTTCGTTTCTTTTTCACAATTTTTTTTGCTTTTATAAATTTTTCTTTTTCAAATTCTTGAATTTCAGCAAATATAACAAGATGGCAAATCCACATTTTTCACAAAACCACTTCCCACATCAACAACCCAACGAGAAAATGCTTGGAACTAGAGCTCGACGCGGGTGTACGACTAGGATTGGCTTGAGGCATTGGTGAATTGAGTGTGGAGCTGAAACAAAAGGAAGGTAGGCTCAACGGGGCTAGCGAGGGCTATGTTAGGACGGGTGCAAGGCTCAACCGGGCCAAAGTGATGGCCTACGTCACGCTCACGCTCGACTAACCGTGCCCCAATGCTTCGAAAGTAGCCTGGGGCAAGTTCTTAGTCACCGAGAAAAGTGATCCGTCCTCCCGACTCGAGCAATACAAAGCTAGCGACGCCTACACACATTCCTACACTACCGAGTGATTACTCCGGATTCATAGATTTGAGTAGGACAGACAGTATTTACGAGTGCAGAAAAAATATAAATTGCAGGCATAAAGAAAAACTAAATCTATACAATTTCTACACAACGTGAGCACTCGATTAGGAGCACTGCACGAGTTTCGAACTACTCTAAATCAAAATCCTACGTCAGCACCACCATCTTAAAGTTTACACGAAATAATACATTAACTCGAGCCGCACGCGTGGTCAAGTGCGCGCTCATGTGGGTGCCAAAGTGTGTGCAGCAGGAGTCAAAAACAATGAAGCAAAAAGGAAAACTACTGGCATGCGAAATTAAATGTGCTCGTGGAGTGCACAAGCGGCTCTTCCCCCTAGACTTGAATGAAAACATAAGCAAGTAAAATAGACATTCAACCAAGGAATGAAATCTGAAGCGAGAGAGAGTACCTATGCTCCAAAGAGGGGAGCATGCCAGAAGATTGCGTGATGATTCGCGGGAGTTGCTTCTTCGCACAAAAGATAAGTTGAACCTGCGAATTAGGCCGAACAACAGAAAATACAAAAAATAAAAAACATAAAATAAAAAGCATAAACGAGGGGACCAAAAGGTCCAAGCTTGGGTTGTCTCCCGAATAGCCCTTTTGTTTACCGTCCTTAAGGTGGACCAAATACCTGTATTAGCAGTTGTATATAATGTTTTTGCAGCAAAATAAAAGCTACAAAATAGAGAGCGAAATAAGGTCCCAAAGCAACTAGGAAAATAAGCAGGAAAAGCGAGGCAGAGCGGCAAAGAAGCAATCAGCTATATGTCGATTTGTGGTAAGTCTTTCCGGTGGAGAGCGAAGGAGAAGCAGAATTTTTCATAGCATCTTGAGGAGGGGATTTCCCCTTGCTCAGATGGTGCGTGTCTTCGCGCCGGAAGGAAGAATAACGCTTATCGCGCAAGCACTTGGCCTCCTTCAGCTTCTCAACCGATGGAGACTTCCAAGGAGTGGATTCCACAGTTTTCCCAGATTTTAGGATCGATGGCGTCATTTCCGGCACCGCGACGGCGATCGGATCAGCCCAAGCGACAGAACGCTTAGCACAGTCATGAATATTATTACAATAATAAATGTCTAGGGATTTCTCCCGCATGGAACTAGGAATGTCATGCTCAACAACAACATCGGTGGTTAATGACACGGTCGCCGTGTCTTTGGTGCACTCGAACATCTTCGTGGTCAATAAGTCATTCTTCTCATCAGTCGTCTCGGTCAATCCTCCCTTTGTTTTCTCATCCGTAAGGGTTGCCTTCAAAGCTTGGATTCCAGAATCTTCCTTGAAATCTGCACTACTCAGAAAAACGTCATTTTGAACAGGAGAGGGGTGTACGGAAGTATCATCGAGGGCGAAATCATCGGCCGGCCAGGTGACGCGTCCTTTGGAAAAATCCAGGGATGCGCCACTGGCCGTCAGGAATGGGACACCAAGTATCGGAATGGAGTAATTTTCTTTTGGTCCCATGACCTGAAAATTAGTGGTAAAATGTTTGTCGTTAACCTCGATCTCAACTTCCCTCACACCACCTTCAGTATCAACCACATTTCCATTAGCTAAAATAAGTGATTTCCGGTCTTCGGTGTTTATTTGCAATTGCATCTTCGCGACATCCTGCAGAGTGAGGATGTTGCTAGATGCTCCGGAATCACATAAAGTAGTGGTTTCAATATTATTGATCATACAGCTAATCACGAGTTCGTTGTTATTCCCCAGCCTTTCCTCCCCAAGGCTTTTCCCTTGTTCGTGGGGATTTTTTTCGGTGTTGCTTGGTAGAGTACCATGAGTGCGCTCGGAGACCATTTGAGCCAATTGGCCCAACTGTGCCTCAAGCTTACGCATTGAAGCGGCTTGGTTTGTCATGTTCGTCTGGGAAACTTCAACAAATTTTTCAAACATTTCAGCCAATGAATTGGTTTTTACGGCGGGGGGGGGGGGGGGGGGGGGGCGCCCTTGGGTGTAATTCGGGTGAGGCGGCCGCGGTTGGCTTCCGGAGGCGGAGGCATCATATTGATGCTGCCCCGGTTGCCATCGTTGGCCCGGTGCGTTTTGATTCCACGAGAAGTTCGGGTGATTTCTCGCACCCGGATTATACGCATTTCCATAAGGCGCGCCCCTGTTTTGATTCGCGATAAAATTAACAGTTTCATTGGAAAAGGCGGGGTCATACGTTACCTCCGCTCCAGGGCACTCAAAGCTATGATGATCGGTTCCTCCGCATCCTTGACACGAAATGGCCCACACCGGAGCAGCAGCAGCGGGCCTTGATGCTTCCACAGCAAAGACTCCACTTGTCCCACGGGGAGTATTCCTTCCTGCGGTCCAAAAGGCGCTATGCGTGGCGGTGTCTTGCAAAACTCTCAAAGCATCCTCAGGAGCAAGGTTCATAATTGTTCCACCAGAGGCGACATCAATCATGGCGCGGTGTTGAGGTTCGATGGAGAAGTAGAAGCTTTCCACGAGATTCCACGTTTGGAATCCGTGGTTGGGGCACTTCCGCAGCAACTCATTGAAGCGCTCCCAAACTTCCGCTAAGCTCTCTTGGTCGTTTTGCCTGAAATTAGCGATGGCCCGTCTCAAGCTCACGATACGGTCGACCGGATGGAATTTGGCTAGAAACTTTGTGGTAAGAGCCTCCCAGGTTGTGGCAGTTCCAGGAGGAAGGGCATGAAGCCATGACTTGGCTTTGTCACGTAGAGAGAAGGGGAAGAGACGGAGCTTGACCGTATCATCAGGAATCCCAGCATAGCGGAAAGTAGCGCAGATTTCCGAAAAGTCTGCCAAGTGAAGATGGGCATCCTCCGTGGCCATTCCGGAGAACTGTGCGTTGTTCCAGATGATGTTAAGAATTGCTGGTTTGATCTCGAACTGCTGGTTTGCGATCGCCGGTCCGAACCCAGGGTAAATGCTCCCTACAGTGGGAGTGGTGTAGTCTCTCATGGTTCGGACATGCGGCAGATTCACCTCATTCTCATCCCCGTTCCGGTAATCATGGAGGTTCCCTCCAACACGAACTCTGTTGTCATTGTTCAACTGATCTCCCATTGTGATTGGATTGATAGCAGCGGCACGCCTTTGCGCACGAAGAGTTCGCTCGATCGCAGGATCGTAAGTAACGAGATCTCTTGCAGCACGTCCCTGCATCCACTGAAGCAACAAAACAAAGAAACAAAAATCAAAAAGCACTAACTCTTATACCAATACTTCCAGATATCATAATCGTTCAACAGTTGCATTCCCCGGCAACGGCACCAAAAACTTGATGCGCGTAAAATACGGCAAGCGTACCGGTCGCACAAGTAATAAAGTTGGGAATAAATCCCCGGATGTCGGTCTCTTGAGGAATACAATTAGCGTCGAACGATTTAGACTCTAAAACTATTGTTATGAGAGTTAATTGAAATAAACAGAAAAAGAAGGGGCTTTGGTTGGTGGTCTTACGACCGATTACACTAATGTAAACTATGCGGGTCGCAATCACCGCTTCTCAAGGCGATATGGATGTAGCGGCCGCGATGCCGTACTTCGGTTGGTGAGTGGACAGAAGTCTAGCGAGTGAGGTGATTAGTGCGGAGTGAAATTGAGTGAAACGAACGTGTGGAGTGGAGCGAGATGGAGCGAGGCGCATCAAAGAATAATTCTCATAAGCAAGATGAAACACAAATGATCAAATTAACACTAGAAATTGATGTTCATTACATGCATAAACATTCCATGCAACAAGAAAAGATAGAAAATGCAAAACCACGAGATTGAAGATCCACCGCGGTTGTTGGCCGGAGGTGCGGGTTGTCAATCCGCTTCCAAGCGCAGTCCGAGGAGGGCTTCCGGTACCACCGAGCTGTCACCTCGAGGGCCTGTAATTCCGTTCTCTAGGTATGCTTCGTCTTCTTCCTTGGTGGAAAGCTCAGAGAAGAATGCTTCAATGGACGGGAGGATCACCGGAGGATGCGTAATGCTTTGGAATCGCCGGAGAAGGTCCTCCCGATGGTAGGGATGAAGGTGGAGGCGAATGGAACTGCTGGAGGGCGAAACGGCGGACTGGCGGAGGGTTCGTAACACGTCCGTTACCCTAATTCACGGAACAGGGCTTTTTATAGCTTGCAGAATAAATAGGGCGCACGACCACTGGCGCACGACCAGTGGTCGTGCGCGACCAAGGTCAGCGCCCGTGCGCGAGCAACCTGTAGACCTGCATCAGAAAATCAATGGTCGCGCACGATCAGCAACGCACGATTAGTGATCGTGCGAGGCAATGCTGATGATCGTGCGGAAATAGCCAGGCAGAACTTTGTAAAATGGGTATGACTGCGCACGATCGGCGGCGCACGAGCAGTGGTCGTGCGCGGTATGGCAAGTGATCGTGCGGAAGGTTCAAGACAGGGATTTCACAAATGAGTCCGGGATGCGCACGATCAGTGATCGTGCGCCAGGAGGTCGATGGTCGTGCGTGGGTAAAAACGCACGACCACTGACTCCTTTGCCAAAAATAGTGAAACGCCTATCCCGAATGCCCTCACGATCCCCAAACCTGCAGGAACACTGCACGGGACATCGATCGCGGCAGCCACAGCAAACAATAATAATCATAGCAAGAATGTAAATGCACACAAGCACAGAAATGGGCTAAAAAGTTGCACAGGGTGTGGAATGCCGTAGCGAACCAAAAGGAGTACTAATGGAGCTAAAAGATAGTGCAAAGCTGAGGAAAAAGGCCTAGATGAGTCCAAAATAAGGTATAAAATAGAGACTCATCACTTCCTCCTTGAGAACAAGTTCACAAGAGGGAAGATAGACAAGACATTATTTCTTAGGGAAGTAAAAGGCAAGATTCTGCTAGTACAAATCTATGTCGACGATATTATTTTTTCCTCTACAGAAGACAAACTTTGCAAGAAGTTTTCCAAACTTATGCAAGGGAAGTTTGAAATGAGCAATATGTGAGAGCTGAAGTATTTCTTAGGACTTCAGGTGAAACAATCTGAAGATGGAATTTTCATCTCTCATACGAAGTTCACCAAGGAGATTCATAAGAAATTCGGAATGGAGAATGCAACCTCTATGAGGACTCCAATGGATTCAACTGTCTCTGGACAAGAATGAGAAAGGGAAACCTTTTAATGAAACCAAGTATAGAAGCATAATTTGATCCTTTCTCTACCTCATTGCCAGTAGAGCAGATATAATATTTTCAACATGCGTCTGCGCTAGATTTAAGGTGAACTCAAAGGAATCTCACTACGTCGCTGCAAAGTGAATTTTAAGATACCTTAAGGGTACACCCAATCTTGCCATATGGTACCCAAGAAATAATTATGTCGAGCTAATTGGTATTTCAGATGCCGATTTTGCAGGATGTAGGGATGACAGGAAAAGAACTTCCGTGACGTGCCAATTCCTCGGAAGACGGGTTATTTTATGGAGCAGTAAGAGGCAGAATTGTGTGGCAACTTCTACGGCCGAGTCATAGTATATCTCTGTGGGTAGTTGTTGCGCACAACTTCTATGGATCCGGAATCAACTTGAATACTACAACTTGACGTTTAAAGAGATTCCTATGTATTGCGACTCATCCAGCACAATAGAGATCGCGAATAATCCAGTCTCTCACAGTCGGACAAAACACATCGAAGTGCGATATCACTTTATTCGGGAGCATGTGGAGAACAAGGATATAGACCTAAGCTATGTCCCGACAGATAAGTAGATCGCAGATATTTTTACGAAGCTGCTGGACGAGGCCAATTTCTCATTCTTCAAAACGGAACTACGAATGCTGGAGATAGACTCATGAAGAAGGCCAAGCAAGCAGGAACTTACTCGAGAATTATTTCGCAAAGTCAGAAAATTTTCCCAAGGAAAATTCTTTGAGTATCAGAGCTCAAGTCCCGATTCCTGGGATATTCATGCGATACTCGCCGAATCGGTCTACTCCTGATGGTTTGGCTCCCGCGACACTGCTCATCTTCCTCTTCTGCTGTTTTTTCTTTCGATCATCGTCTCTAGGTCAGTGGCAGGAATCCACAGCGGGATCCCAAGGCTCCAGCAGACCTAAACCCTAAATCGGTTTCCAGCGATTGCTCTTCTGTCAGCTTGAAATCTCGACACCGTGATTCTCACCGATTCTGAAAAGCTACAGCAGTCCAGTCATTTCCAGATTCTAGTTGACTAGTTTCTCCATGGCTCCTAGAAGCACAAGTGGTTTGCTAGGGGGAGGAGAACTTGTTCGCACAGGGTTTGCCTTTTCCTCCGATGAATTCTGAAAAGTGATCCTTATGTTAGAGATGGCTGGACTTTCCTTCATCCTCGAACACCCCTGCAAGGTGTTGGACAAGGAAGTCCTAGAATTCTTCCAAAATTCTAAGCTACGTCATGAAGATATAGTCATAAAGAGCAAGATTCAAAAGACCAAAGTCAAAGTGAAATCGTCACTTCTCTCCAGGTACTTGCGGCCTCCTACTTGTGACGAAGCCAACTACCTAGACGAGGATGACTTATCCAGGGCTCTCCTATTTTGGGGACTGCCCCGAGGTACTAAAGCAGTTAAGCGCAAAGGAATGAATGAAGAAGGCAAGCTCCTTTCAGAGATCATTGGCAAAGTGCTGCTATGCAAAACCAGTTCCCATGATTACCTTTCTACTGAAATGTTCAAGACCTTGGTAGTCGTCATCTGCAGAAAGAGACTTGATTGGGGTGCTCTGTTATTTGAAAAGATAAAGGACAACCTTCACACTAAAACTTTGGGAGGATTATTAGCCTATACCTGAATCAGCTGGATGGTGACAGGTTTGATATGACCAAAGGCGTGCCTATCTATTACCTGAAGAAAATAGACTCATCTATATTTTCCAGGTCGGATAGGAGGTACATCAGGCAAGGGGGAGCCCCAGACCTGCATGTGGAGGAGGTAGGACAAGTACCTGAGGACAGGATTTCTACTCCTCACCCTAGTGAAATTCCTGAGAGTTCGAGTTCAGGAATCGAGGGGGAGACAGTTGAAACACAAGTGGCCATTAGCATAGTGCCCTTGAGTGTGCCTTTAAACTCAGTGCCAGAAATTCCAGAGTCAGTTATTCAAGTTCTATAGCCAGGGAATCTGATGATAGAGGTTGCCAAGTTTGCTCAGACTGTTGTTGATACTATTGTCTAGGATGAGGTTGTTGCTGATGATGTTGAGAATACTGCTGCTGCTGATGACCTGACAGTTTATGATTATGAGGTTGAGAGTGTCGTTGAAGAGATGAGGATTAATTCTGATAAGTCAAAGTCTATTACTGCTGATGTTAGTATTGCTAATGCACTCATGGTAGTGGAGAACCAGATAATCCCTCTCCCATAAATTGTTCCCACTTCATCTTCTAAGGGGGAGGTGACTAAGCCTTCTATATTAGTTGCTACTGAGCTTGCTAAGCTCATGAACAACTTTTAGAATAGGATAAGCAAGATGCCAGATGCACCACCTACTGCTGAAGTTGAGGTTGTGGATCTTTCAGATGAAGAAGGAGATGTGGAGGAGCAGACTCCAGTTGTGACTACTGCTGAAGATCGAGCTACTACTTCCAGAGCCCATTTATTTCTGATAGATTAGTCTTCCGGTGAGGATCTGCCCAGCACTCCCATCCTTGAGATCCCAGTTTTGACTGCTGATAATACACTTCTGCGAAGCATCGAGGTAATGTTGGCCAAGTAGAAGACTTATTTTGATTCCTCAATGAGGCAAGTGCTGAAAAAGGTGAAAGAGATAGAAAGAGATCTAAACAAAGGCCTAGCTTAGGTTAACATAAGATTTGACAAGCTAGATGACAAGTTTACTCCTGGTTTACCCAAGGTTGAAAAGGAGTTGAGTTTTTTATGAAAGGTTTAGAGAGCAATCAGAAAGTTATGTGCAATGTTGATACTAATGACAAAACCATCATTGAAGCTCACAATAATTTGATAGCACATTATGACGATAACATGCAAGCTTATGCAAATGCTCTGGCCGCAGAAGTTAGAAAGGGGGAGGATTCCTTGGAAGCTAAGGTGGCAGCTAAGGTCAATGCGCTTGAAGAAGCAATGTTAGAAAATTCCAAAGGTGTAAATGACTACAGTTATGACAACTGTGTGTGGCTTCATATTCAGTTGACAGGATATCAAGTACCTATTGTGCATGAACCAACACATGATGAGACTCATCCTCCCCAGGATTACTCTCAGTAATTGTCAAACACGCAAGATTTTTCTCAGGTTAGTGTTGGTATTGCTGCTACTGCTGCTTAGGCTCTAGAGGCAGAACTTGTTGAAGATTTTCCTCCTCTGGTTTACAAGCGAAGAAAGATATGGGGAAGGCCCGTCTACAGTAAGGTCAGAGCCAGTTTGAGTAGAGCCAAACAACGAGATGGAAGAGGTTTGGAGCCCGATATCAAGAGGAATTATCTTAGATACATTTTCCTTGGTCGAACTTGGTAATGAAAAACTTCAGCACCACTTCGATCAAGAAGAATGGAACAAGTACAAATTGTCCTGCACAAAGAGAATGATTCATTTTAGGAACAATCAGAATGCTGATTCGATGCCTCCAGCACCTCCAAAGTACTTTCCAAAGCCAAGGGCTTATTTTGACAGCCAGAGGTTGAAGAGGCAGAGACAATAATCATATACTATGTGTTTTATTTTGAGTGTTGCGGGTTTCCCCCTCCCAAAACAATGAACATTTTGATATATATATATATATATATATATATATATATATATATATATGATTTTATGATTGAATATGAATGCACTTTCTAATTTTAATTTCATTTTTCGTTTCAAGTCTTAATGTATTATTAATTTTTATGTATAATTCACCTTTGCTTATAGGGTTCTGACTTCTTCAAATAGGGGAAGATTGTTGAGTATTGTATCCACAATAACCCGGATTTGAAGAATGATCCAATTAAGCTAAGATGAATTGTGATTGTATTTGATGTTGCCTTTTGAGTTATGTACTTGCAGGTTTTCATTGCTAAGTACACACCAATGTCAGGTTACAATGGGTCAGTAAACACAGGATTATACAATATAATCTCTCATTGTATAGGCCAATGTGTTGACTCACATGTAATCTCTATATTGGGGTGTACTTCTATCCCAAGTACAGGAGAAGGAACAAGGAAGGACCAATACTTGGAATCAGAATGACAGGAATTGCCTAAGTAAAATTCGTCGAGTATGGCTTGGAATAAACGTCGAATTCGTCGAGTATGCTCTTTCATATTTGTTGAATTCGTCATATATCTCTTCCAACACTCGTCCAATTCATCATTTGTACTTCGGGAAAATTCTTTGAGAATTGGAAAATCCGCCAAGTAAAATTTGCCGAGTATCATCGTGTATACTCGTCGAATTCGTTGAATGTATCTAACGATACTCGCCGAATTCATCGAATATACTAGACGATACATGCCGAATTCGTCGAGTCCATTCGACGCTACTTCTCTAGATTTTTCTAAGACTCATTCGTCGAATATTGCTTGTCATGACATCGAGAGCGTTGAGTCATTCAGCCTATACTCGACGAATTCGTTGAGTATACCAGCTGATACTCGACGAATTCATCGAGTATTATTTCCGCATTGGCGCTGAGTGTATTGCCAGCCTGAGCTGATTTGGCTAAGCCTTATTCGTCCTATATCATAGACCATTCAACAAGTATACTTATGATACTGGACGATACTTGACGAATTTGACTTAGGTCATTTTCCGAAATTTTCAAATCACTGGTTCGGGTTTTCGGCCGGCCATGCACAATAGATTATGGGTTTCATTTTTGGAAAGCTTCTTATAACCGTCGGAAGGGATATCTCTATAAATACCTAAGGGATATTTCCTTTCAACCTAATCGTACTATTGATCACATTTCAAACCTAAAAACATTCCAATATAGGATTTCTGCCCGATCGGCCGCCGACGCAAAGTACTTAGTGATTTCTCTGATCGGCCCTTGACAAATAGTGCGATTCATCTTCTTCAACATACATGACTGGATTGATTCTCTCTCTACAGATCTATACTCATACAGATCAAATTGTTTGAATATTCAAGTCGAGATTCTAAATCTTTCAAGTATACATATTCCGTGTTCTCCGAGCAATTTCAAGAACAACCATTCTAGAAGAACTATGAATTGAAGATCTTAATTCTTGTCTTTGTGATTGTAATATCTTGTAATATTCATTTCATTTTGTAGGAGATTTTCTCCGAGTTTGTAGATCTGTTTGTGGATCGAGTTTGTAGATCCGTTTGTCGATTGAGTTCGTAGATCCGGTTGTGGATCGAGTGGTAGGAGCGTCGTCTCCGAGTTATAGGAGTTGCGGCTCCGAGGTGTAAGATTCTGGAAATCTTATATTGGTGAAGTAGTCGAATCTAGCCCTTTATGGTAGATAGGTGAGTCGGGAAGGTGGACGTACCCAACTCGGGGAACCACTATAAATCTCGGTGTTTGTGTGCTTGTTTATTAAAAGTATTGTTATTCCGCGAGAAGACACAGAAATCACCTATTCACCCCCTCTAGGTGATTTAGGTAGACGCTAGATACTTTCAGTACTTATATTAATCTAGTGGTATTCATTCCATGAGTTATCCTATTGGATGTTTCTACTAATATAAGATAATAATTGAACTAAATAAAGTATTTTTTGTAGTGTATATTATATTTTTATCCGTGAGCTAGTTGATCCACCGCGCCAAAAGGGATACGACCATCCAAATTTAATCTAAGTGGTCGTCGCTTGAGAATTTCACAAATAATATTAAGAGTAAGTCCTTGCCTGATCCTCTGCAGCTATCCCCTGCACGACGTGACGTCACGACATGTGTTTTTCTCTTACTCGGATATAATGTTTTATATGGTGAAAATGCCAGTCGTGACAGTTGGTATCAGAGGTGTAGTTTCAGTGGTCTTGTTCCATTTCATACACACATTGATGTATCATCAGTACGTCTTGGCCGAAGTATGAACACTACATTTATAAGCTTGATAAGAAGTATACGGGGCATATTATATAGTATGGGATGCATAATCATCACATGAATGCCCATTAGATTTTGCTTTCATTACATGCGATATTATGTAGTATGAGATGCATAATATTTCATGTGTACGCCGCTAATAACATGCATTATGGCTTGTATTAGAATGCATAACACAACATGCAAGAAAAAACATAGTATTAGTATACATGCCAAGCCAAGATCTACATGATGACATATGTACACACATGGATTTAAACCAAAAAGAATAAGAATTCATGCATTCATATTTATGCACATGAGTCAATAGGATGACGGTATATCATCCTAAGCTAAGCATAACATCATTGATGAAAATTCAAGAGCAAGTTAGGAGCACGAGTGAGTATATATACATGTATGGTCTAAACTAAGTTGAGTAGTTCTAGCGTTAGGCTAGGTTTTTATGAGTTATGTGTTGTACTATTAGGAATGTCGCCTTAGCGTGTTGCGACGAGGTCGACTCCCCAGTCTTAGGGTGAGTCATTAGGTGCGCAAAGTGAGGCTGTGATTGAAGGGCTGCGACAGAGCAATGAGGCTCTGTCAAGGTAGATGGTTGAGATGCAATCAAAAATTCAGGCACTATTGACTGTCGTTTCAGGGCAGCAGCCTTGAGTGCAGGACCCTACAATGGGTCAAGCTGTTCCTATTCCTCCTGCTCCTTTGGTGCCTCTTTTTCAGCTGCCACTAGAGATGAATTTCATTTCATATTGTTAGTGATTAGGACCTCCTACCTATGACGGTAGAGCTGAATTTATAGCATTGGATGACTGGATCGTTGTCATCGAGGAGATGATCTTGTATTCAGGAATTTATGCTGACCAAAGAGTGATGGTCGCCGCTTACCAGCTGATGGGCCTTGCAAAAAGCTAGTGGTTAAGGGAAAAAGAGAACCTTACGAATGGATGCTCGTGAGAATCATTCAAGGAGTTATTGCCGAGGAAATTTCGGTCGTCGGTTGAGCAAGACCGTTTGATGAACAACTTTCGACATCCTAAGCAAAGACAGCTCGCAGTCAGTAATTACGAGATAGAACTCAGCAAGTTGAGCAAGTTTGCTTCGGATTTGGTAGCCTCTGAAGCGAGCAGAGTAAAGCGCTTTCTAGGTGATCTTAGGAGCGACATCCAGCAATTGGCTAGCGTGCATGGATCTGAGAATTATGCTGAGGCAGTAGAAGCTACTCTGAAAGTCGAAGCTATCGATAACTCCAATAATCGAGGTATGCAAATGAGAAAAGACAAGAGAAAGCCTGAGGATAATAAAAGCTCTCGAGAATCTGGTCCTTCTCCGAAGAAAGGAAGCAAGGAGGCATGTAGTTTCTGTGCCCAGTCAGGCCATCCATTCAAAAAGTGTTTCAAGATGGGAGCTTAGAAGTAACAACAAGTGCTTGCAATTCAGAGCGTACCCAAAGGAGATCTGGTCTATACTTCGTGCAAGCAGAAGATGCATGATGTTGCCCGTTGTTAGAGTAAAGATAAGGTATGCTTTCATTGTGGATAAAAAGAGCATTTGAAGTCTAGATGCCCGCGGTCTCAGCCCCCGCTGTAGCAAGTTCCACTCCAAGCCTTACCGCCGCCGTAGCTGGAAAAAAGGGAAGGGCAAGTTCAATTTGATGATTTTGGAAGAAGTGCAGACGTCCACCCAAGTGATCTCAGGTTAGATTCTAATCTAGTTCTTAACTCGTAGTTATAGTTTTTATATTGTTCGACTAGTTACATATATGATTTTATAGGGAAGTTTAAGGTAAAGAATTGTTGGGGGCGCATTCTTTTTGATTCTGGTGCTACCCACTCGTTCGTGACTAGGACTTTCGTATAGCGTCATCGTCTGACTCTTGATCAAGTTGGCGATTCGTTTCCGTTAAGTTTCCCTCTGGTGACTCGGTGGTGTAAGACCAGGGTATCCAGAGTTGTCCTATTCTTTTAGGCGATTTCCAAGCTTTTGTCGATCTGAAGGTGTTATACCTGGAGGACTTCGATGTGATTTTGGTATGGACTGGTTGTCCAGATATGATGCTGCTATCCAATGCAAGGTTAAGCATTTGGACTTCAAGATGGACAACGACCACCCCAGGAGTGTGGATGGTTTTCCGAGCCAGGATTCCCCGATAATTTTTGCTTTATGTGCTCAGAAACTCTTAGATTCCGGTTATTGGGCTTATTTGGTTTCTGTTTTAGAAACTGTTGGTAGTTTGCCACGTGTCGAGGATTTTCCTATTTATCTAGAGTTTCCTGATGTTTTACCAGTTAGTCTCCCTAATCTACCGCCTGAGAGAGATGTGGAGTTTATTACACATCTGGAGCCGGGTACTCGCCCTATTGCTAAGGCACCGTACCATATGGCTCCGCGTGAGCTGGAAGAGTTGTGTACCCAGCTTGATGAGTTGTTTTAGTGTGGATTCATTAGGCCATGTTCTTTGCCTTGGGGTGCTCCCATCTTGTTTGTTAAGAAGAAGGATGGATCTATGAGGCTGTGCATTGACTATAGGGAATTGAATAAGGTAACTATCAAGAATAGGTATCCCTTGTCGCTGATAGATGATTTGTTTGATCAGTTGCGTGGTAGTACGGTGTTTTTGAAGATTTACCTTTCAGGCTACCATCAGTTGAGAATCCGTGAGACAGATTCTCCGTGGACTACCTTTCGTTCTAGGCATGGGCATTTTGAGTTCTTGGTGATGTTCTTTGGATTGACGAATGCACCCTCTGCCTTCATGGATATGATGAATAGAGTGTTTAAGGATTTCTTAGATCAATTTGTGGTTGTTTTTATTGACGATGTTCTGGTTTATTCCCGGAGTGCTGCGGAGCACAAAATACTTGCGTTTAGTTCTGTTTGCTTTAAGAGAGCATATGTTGTATGAAAGGTTGAGTAAGTGCGAGTTTTGGCTACCTCAGGTGTCCTTTTTTGGTCATGTTGTGAATAAGGACGAAATTTCAGTTGACCCAGAGAAGATAGCCGTTGTTATGGATTGGAAAAGACCTACCACAAAAAAAGAGATAAGGAGTTTCCTAGGGTTGTCAGGCTATTATAGAAGATTTGTGGAAGGATTCTCTATGTTTTCTATGCCTTTGACTAAACTTACGCATAAGAACACAACTTTTGTGTGCAGCGATAAGTGCGAAGCAGGCTTTCAGTAGTTGAAATGGAGATTATGCACTACTCTAGTATTGTCTTTTCCTACCGAAGGATTGGATTATGCTATTTATATGGATGCATCGCACGTCGGGCTCAGTTGTGTTTTGATGCAAGAAGGAAAAGTGATTGTGTATGGGTTGAGGAAATTAAAGATTCATGAAAGGAACTACCCTGCTCATGACTTGGAGTTTGCGGCAGTGATTTATGCCTTGAAGTTGTGGAGACATTTGTTGTATGGCACATTGTGCAAGTTTTACACGGACCATAAGAGCTTGAAGTATGTCTTCACTCAGAAGGAGTTGAATTTGCGCTAGTATAGATGGTTGGAGTATGTCGCAGATTATGATTGTGAAATTCTATATCATCCAGGCAAAGCTAATTGTGTAGCCAATGCCTTGAGTAGGAAGACCGCTCAGATCTTTAAACTTTATGTGGAATCCTTGGTGGAAGAGTTTTTATTAATGAACATCTCTATCGGAAGTAGCGATTTGCCAAGCATCCTGGAAGTGGCAGAGCCTTCATGGATTATGCTTACAAGGCTTCATCAAAAGGACGACACTGATTTGCAACATATTCATAGTAGAACCGAGATAGGGGAATTGTCAAACTTTTCAATTGATGTTTCGGGAACCTTGAGATACCGCGGTAGATATTATATTCCCGCTGTTGAGAATATTCGAGCAAAGTTGTGTAATGAGCCGCATGGTTCTAGTGTTTCCTACCACCCTGATTCTACAAAGATGTATAGAGATCTGAAAGAGATTGTTTGGTGGTATGGGATGAAGAACGATATAGCCAAGTTTATGTCTGAGTGTTTTACTTGCAAGCGTGTTAAGGCAGATCATAGACGGCCTAGTGGCAAGCTGAGGCCTTTGGATATTCTAAGTTGGAAGTGGGAGAGTATTTCTAGGGTATTTATTACCGGTCTGCAGAGATCTCCCGGAGAACATGATTCTGTGTAGAACCGAGAAAGTGGAATTGTCAGACTTTTCAATTGATGTTGCGGGAACCTTGAGGTACCGCGGTAGATATTATATTCCCGTTGTTGAGAATATTCGAGCAAAGTTGTGTAATGAGCCGTATGGTTCTAATGTTTCCTACCACCCTGATTCTACAAAGATGTATAGAGATCTAAAAGAGATTGTTTGGTGGTATGAGATGAAGAATGATATAGCCAAGTTTGTGTCTGAGTGTTTTACTTGCAAGCATGTTAAGGCAGATCATTGACGTCCTAGTGACAAGTTGAAGCCTTTTGATATTCCAAGTTGGAAGTGAGAGAGTATTTCTAGGATATTTATTACCGGTCTCCAGAGATCTCTCGGAGGACATGATTCTGTGTGGGTCATAGTCGATAGATTAACGAAGTGTGCTCATTTCATGCCATTCAAGATTGGTGACACCATGAAGAAGATAACAGAGTTATATTTGGAAGAGGTCATTAGATTGCATGGAGTACCGGTAAGTATTGTGTCAGATTGAGATTCCAGGTTTACGTATCGTTTTTTCGACAAGTTTGCAAGAGGGGTTGGTCACTGACCTCAGATATTCAACCGCATATTATCCGCAGACCAATGGTCAGACGGAGAGAGTTAATCAGATTTTGGAAGATATGATCAGATGTTATATCTTGGACCACAGAGGAGCATGAGATGAGCGGCTTAGATTGATGGAGTTTGCCTATAATAATAGTTCTCAGGAGAGTTTGTAGATGACCCCCTTTGAGGCTTTGTATGGGAGGCTTTGTCAAACCCCCCTTGTTTTGGACTGAGGTTGGTGAAGGACTGTTGTTGGGTCTGGAAGCCTTGGAAGAGATGAGTACTTCTATGATGCATATTTGAGAGAAGCTTCGTATAGCTCAGGAGCGTTATGAGAAGAACGCTAATCGACAAAGGGTTGATCTGGAATTCGTAGTTGGGGACATGGTTTTTCCCAAAGTTTATCTAATGTCAGGCGTTAAGAGGTTTGGAAGGAATAACAAGTTGGATCCTAGGTGTGTGAGACCTTTCCAGGTTGTTAAACTCATCAGAGTGTCAACTTATAGACTGAATTTGCCTGCTAATTTTCCTAGTGTGCACTATGTGTTTCATGTAAGCCAGTTGCGGAAAAATGTGCTTTGTGACCGACAAGTCCTTGACTCATTTCCCCAGTTGCAGCTTAATATTTCTTATGTTGAGGTGCGTGTTTGTATTCTGGAGACTCAGTATCAGGTGTTGCGAAAAAGATAATACCCATGGTCAAGGTTCTTTGGCGAAACCAAGACGTTGAGAGCGCGGCTTGGGAGTTGGAGTCAGTTATGAGAGAGGCTCATCCTCTTCTGTTCTCATAGCTTCTTTTGGTAAGTATTTCTATTAGATAACATTTGGTTATTTCCATTTTGGTAGTAGCTTCAGTTTGTGTACCAAGTTTCGGGACAAAACTTTCTTTTAGGGGGGTGGATGTAGCGCCCCTGATTTTTGATGATTATTTTAAGTTCCTTTAGTGGCGTATTTTTGACGTTAGAGCATTACGTTGACGAATAGTTAACGGGCACCGTTGTCGGAGCATGATTTTTCTCTTTGGTATCTGAGGTTTTGACTTGGGAAAATTTGTATGGCTAATTTTTATTGTGTTTGAGGAGTTTCCTTGCGAACCGGGTTTATTTGGAGACTCGGTGGATTTTAGTAGGTTGTTGTTGCATTTTAACATCGGGGAATTTTACCTGAGTTTGTTTTGTCGGATCCTGATTTCGACTTCGTCATTGGTTTTGTAACATTGGTATTTAGCCTTAGTGCAAATTTCGTGGAAACCCGAGATGATTCAGGTTTTCTGGTCGTTTGGACGTTTAGCTAATTATAATTATAATAATAATATTATATATATATATAAATACTTATACATACGAATCGACGGAACCCTATTCATCTTCTGCGCTAGCCATCAGACCGAAAATGCGGAAGAAAGGGTGCGACGGTCATCACGAAGCCTTCGACAACCAACTGCATGAGATCCGGTCCGCGAAATCTTCGTCGAAGGGTAGATTCGGAAAGCTCTCGCCGTGATCTATGCATGCACTGTGAGTTTTCCGCATTTCTTGGATTTTTGGCGTTAGGGTTTTTGATCTTGAATCTGGTTTACCCCGAAAAATTTCAGGAATTATTTTCAAGGATTTCTTGCGGACGATCCTTGTAGGAGAGCGCTCGTGAGACCAAATTTTAGAAGATTTGAGGCAAGTGTTGATTTCTTCCCCTTGTTAAGTTTCTTATTCGTATTAACTTTCTTTCCTGCTTTTCCTCCTTAGAAGATAGGAGTAGTGTAGGGTTCGGCTAGGTCGCAATCCGCCCGGTAGTGTTAAGTCAGCCTGTGTAAATTCTTCGAGTATGGTTAAGTCAGCCTGTGTGAAATTCGTCGAGCATGGGTAAGTCAGCCTGTGTGAAATTCGTTGAGTATCAGAATTGGTCTGAGTAAAATTCGTCGAAAATCAGTATTAGGTCAAACCAGTTGGCATCGAGTGAAGTCTTTTTCGTCGAGTATGATTCATTGAGTGAAGTGGCATCAAGTTCGTCGAGTGAAACCAGTTAGCGTCGAGTGAAGTCTTTTTCGTCGAGTATGATTTGTCGAGTGATGTGGCGTCGAGTTCGTCGAGTGAAACCGGTTTGCGTCAAGTGAAGTCTTTTCATCGAGTTTGATTCGTTGAGTGATGTGGCATCAATTTCGTTGAGTGCCACGAGATCGCCAAGTAAAATTCATTGAGTTTTACCTTGAGGTAAGGAGTAATCGTCGAGTAATATCGACGAATTCCTCGTAGACTTAGATGATTATACGCCGATTCATCGAGTATCGAAGTAAGGTTAAGCTGATTCGTCGAGTATCACTTGGTTCGCTTAATTGTCGCCAAGTACAATTCGATGAGTGTCTTCTGAATTCGTCAAGTATATTCGACGAATCAGTGCGGACTTAGGATTTTTATCGCCGAATTGAGTTTGATTCGTCGAGTATCACCTTTGAAGAATTTTCAGGATTTTTCCTTCCTTTTCGTCATTGGAGAAATCCTGTGTTTTGTTTTGGGTTTTGTCGGTGTTCATGGATGTTTAGTTGTGGCCTTTGGTTGGTAGTGGATAAAGGACCACCAGCTTAGTGTCGGTTTGTGAATCATTATATTTGGTGGGTTTTGGTATTTTCTTATGGACTGTTAGGTTGTATTGGACAATGTGTCCACCATCATAGTGCCTTTTTGAGATGTTTGGACTATTGGGTTGTATTGGACAATGTGGCCACCACCACAGTACCTTGATGAGATGTTTGGGTCTGATAGTTTGTGTTGGACAATGGGGCCACTTACCCGGAGCCATTTTTACCAAGTGTTAATGATTCACGTGTTTAGAGTTGTTCAGTCTCTTCCTTCTTATTATATAGACATATGTTATTATGCTTACTCTTACAGATGTTATCAAAGCATGGCTTCAAATCGCACTTGGTGCAACTTCTCATACTTACACTTTTGAGAATTCTTCATTTCTTATTATAGTTTGACTTATTTGTTGTGGTTTGACAGCTATTCTTGTCTTAGGTTGGTAAGCCTTTGACTCATCTTGATCATTTTTACTGATGATCTTTCATTGTCACTTGTATATTTTTGCCGAGGTATTCTTTTCTTTTGAATGTCTTAGGCTTGGAGCAGTAGTTGTTTGAGCAGCTAGAGTTGGTAATTACTGGTGTTTTGCCGTATTGTAGTGATTCTCCCCTCACCGTTGTGAGGTAGTTTTGTTTTTAGTGCAGACATGCATGATGTTTGGTGGGTTCGTGTCAGGTTGTTGATGCTCATTGGAGTTTATTGTAGAATGTTGGGTTACTTGTTAGCTACAAAGTCATTTTTTGAATGATTTATTGTACTAACTTGCTCTTTGGGAAGGAATTATGCTAGGATTGCATGTTAGTTATTTTCAAAGTATAAAAGTATTATTATGTTTATCCCATACTCATGACTTCTTTTTAAAGCCAGAGTCATTATATTTTAGCGAACGTAAAAGATCTTTCTGTACTTATATTAAATCTAGAGGTATGCATTCCATGAGTTATCCTATTGGATGTTTCTGCTCATGTAGAATAATAATTAAACTAAATAAAGTATTTTCCGCCGCGTATATTATATTTTTATCTATGGACTAGTTGATCCACCGCGCTGAGGGATACAACCATCCAAATTTAATCTAAGTGTTCGTCGTAACAAACTTGAGAATTTCACCAAGAATATTAGGAGTAGATCCTTGCCTGAGCATCTGCAGTTATCCCCTGTGGGGCATGCCATCACAACACGTGTTTTCTCTTACTCTAATATAATGTTTTATATTTAGAAAATGCTGGTTTTGACAAAGGGCGATGATGATACATTAAGACTAGAAGGTGTAACATCCCATTTCCGACTAGACCCCTAGGGGTGATTTTGTCCTGACTAGGTCAGGACAAACCCATAGAGAACCGAGGAGGACCAAGTGAACCTAGGATTTCAATTAAGTGTCACTTGGTCTGCAAATAGTAAAACCCAGAAACCCTAGTATTGGAGGGCCAAGTAAGTCCAACCTAAGTGGTCCCTAGGGTAGGTCATAGGGTCAACCCTAGAATCCATGTTGACCCAAGTCAACTCTATTCTAGGGTTAGGTCAAACCTAGCCTAAATGGGCTAACTCAAGCTCAAACCCAAACCTACTTGTGCTAGCCTCATTCTTTGTGTTCATATGGGTTAAATGGGCTGCCAATAGACAAGAGGGCTGGCCAACCCACTTAGTGACTAGGAGAGAGAGAGAGAGAAAGAGAAATTCAAAATAAGGATAATTAGGAGAGAGAAAGGGGTACATTTGATTGTGTTAGTGGATTGAGCCACTTGGGCCCATGCCACCAGCCCACACATGGGCTGGCCGACCCATTCAACCCATTTAGGAGGAGGTGGATGCAGTGGGACCCACCATGCATGCATGGTGATGCAACCAAGGCAACCCGCCACTTTTGCCTAGGTTGTATCACCCCCCCTTGATATCATCGCCTCCTACACTTCATCTCCTCATCTTCCTCCTCACTCCCCCCCCCATTTCATTCTGATCCAGGGAAAGAGAGAGAGAGAGAAGCCTGTAGCTGGAAGCAAGGAACCCGAAGGAGAAACACCACCACCGCCGGAAATGGCTCCCCGCCGCTCCTCACGTCGCATGGCCGCCGGGAAGGTCCTCCCTCACCTCTCTCCTCATGCTATAGATCCTAGGAATGTTAGGTAAAGGTTCGGGCTCGGATTGAGCCTGAACCAAGCTCTCAATTTCGCCATTAATGGCTCCTGCATGTGCTCGGGTAGGGGTGGCGCCGCCCCTTTCCTCCGCCCTAGCCGCCGGAAAATGTCGCCCCCACCACCGTGAGGGTGGAGGAGGAGAATTCTGGTGGAGCCGCCGCCCCTAGCCGCCGAGAAGCCTCCCGTGAAAACTCCCATGAAAGCTTGTATCGGGCTGGTTCCTGCATGCTGGATTGGAGAAGAAAAGCAGCAGCCATCAGATGGCTTTAAGTTTCGTGCCATGCAATATATAAATCCTGTATTTAATTAATTTATGAATAGTGTTATTCTGCCTTGTAAAACAGCCTCCTTTGTATGTCAAATTTAGAGCCCTTCTGGACATTTTCATAAAACATGTTCAACATGCAAATTATAGGTCTTGAAGTTATCTTTAATTTGATATGTTACACAAAAAATTTGGTTAAGTATACTGCCCTGTAGAGCCACTTTTCTAGGGCTGGTCCTAGGGTAGGTCAGAAATTTAAATGAGTGCCCTGCCCAAACCCTAAGTCCAAATGGGCTGAAATTTTGGGCATGTGGCTTATTTAGTCTTATCTAGATTCTCCCCAAAAATGGGAATTTTTGGAGAAAATAATCCTATAGTTTTAGTCAAAATTTGATAAATCAAATAATGTTGATTTTTGGAGCATACCAACCCCAATTGGCCCCAAATTTTGGTGGCCTGCCCTTAGGGGTATATTAGACCTATGGTAGAAAAAATTAGTCAATTTAGACTTCTGCATGTTGAGATATCTCACGTGCAAGATCTGAAAAAGGTGAATGACCTTGGGCTGCAAATAACAAAATGCAGAAATTTGGGGGAGAAGACCAAGCCCATCCAGAGTCCCAAATGACCTGAGATTTTGGGCAGTACTTGTTTTAGGGCATGATTAGGCCCTGCCCAAAAATGGGATGAATTGGAGTTAAAATTAGGGGGAAAATTACTAAAATACCCCTTGGCTTGTTTAGGTGATTCATGAAGTATTTCAACTCCAAAAGGCCCCAATTTTTGGTGGCATGTCCATGAGGACAATATTAGGGCATGGTTAAATTTTCAGCCCATATGGATCACTGCATGTTGGGTTAACCCACTTGCATGTGTAGGTTAGACTTAATCTTGGTGTGCAAATAGCAAAATTTGCTATGATGTGTATTTATTCATTTTGGGACTTCTAAAAAGCTTGAAACTAATTCCAGAGGATCTTTAGGACAAATTTAACCCCTCAAATTAATTATGGGATTCTTGGGAACAAAAATCCCATTATTTGGATTTTTGAAAATTATAACAATATTGGAAAATAAGGTTGGAAAATAGATTTAATCATGCAAAAATCCTCAAATTTGGTTCTGTTAATATTTTTTGGTTATATTTGACTTGGGGTAACTTTATTTTCTCTGTTGAGATCTTTTGGAGTAAAATATCATGTAAAGACCATTTTACCCTTGTTTCTTCCATTCATGAATTAATGAAAAATATAAATCAGAAAAATATGGAAATATTTCTAGTGGTGTATATATGGATTAGTTTGCTGGAATATTTTTTTTCAGAATTTTTGGATGTACATATAATTTTTAAATCAACATAATGGCATTTTGGTAAATATCTAAGAACTTGAATTGCAAGGCCATTGCACTGTTAAAGTTGATGAAACTCTTCCAATAGTCTTATATTAATGATTTATATCCCCTGTAATTTTCCTAGAATTTTTATGGGTAAATTTCTTATACTTCCTTTGAAAAGTGTTATTTATGATGGTTCTGCATTAATCAATAAATAAATACAAATATTTAAAGGGAAATTATAAATCTTGGAAGACAGTCATATTTTACTATGTCGAAGGTCAGAATAATTTCCCACATTATTAGGACCATGAAATGATAGACTTTGTGTTAAATAGCGTGAAGAATTATTTGAAGAAATTAGATTAATGATATAAATAATTGGGAAAAAAATTATGAAAATTATCATGGTCATCATATTGGTCCACACCACCCTAGGATAAATAATTGGAGACATATGAACCAAGGATTTAGAAGTTGGATTCCGGGGTGGAGTAAGGTCAAGGGCTGCGCATAGTAAGGTAGGTTATACCTTAGGACCTCCGCGGAATTGATCGACAATTGAGCTAGAGTATATGATTGGAAGTATAACCCTGGGTGGCAGTTGTGTCCTAGTGACGAGAGTGAAAGTGCAAACCTTAGTCATAACTTGGCGGAGGCCGGCGGAAGACCGTCGCCCCTGGAATAACATTTTAAGTCACTAAGCCGCTCTAAGTAACACTGAGAGCAAAGGGAATCATGGGTAGGCATCAACTAAAGTAAATATCCTTGAGAAAGGGAGCTTTGGCTTCAGCCCATCGTAGTTCCTAGTGCCCCCGAGAGCCCTTCACCGGGCATGCCCTGGGCAGTCCTGGGATTAACCCTAAAATACTAAGTATAACAACCGGTAGGCAAGAGTAGTCTAATAGGCTAGGTAAACTGTACATATTCTCACTCGTGACTAGTTGGAGGGAAAAGGTTAAGTCGTCCCGAGGTGTTCAAAGGGGCGTCATCACGCGGTGTTCAAAGGGATGAGGTTTGGAATTTAAGCCGGACGGGTTAGTCTGGGGAGCCTTGACTCGGTTGTTGGTTATTACAGACGAGTTAGTCCGGGGAGCGTTGGCTCGGTGGTTGATACTTCAAGGTTGCATGTGCATAAGAAATACCTAAGGTGGTGGGTCTTCGGTACTGGATGGTCGTAGCACCGACGCTAGTACGATGACTCGGCAAGTGTGATTTTACACTTCGCCAAAGCTAAGTCCGGTGGTCTTGTCGGCAAAGAGTACGCGTAGTCCGCTTAGTGCACCAAGCGTTGAGGCGTACGATACGTCAGACCGGTAGTGCTATACTGGTTTTGAGGTGGGCGAGGCCCAACCCACCGCTTCCGTCTGCCACTACGGAGGTATCCTGGAAGGTAACGGCTCCGAAAGGGGGAACTAAAGGTTTGTGTACACAAAGTCGGGTGGGTGAGTTGCACTGCTTGAACATCATAACATACCCACCATATAGATGCATATCATAATCATTCATAATAACTTGTGACACCTAATGTATAAGTGGTATGGGACGCTTATACATTAGGACTTGCTAAACGACCCCTTGGTCTATAAGCTTGTGTGGGCAAGTTTATAAATTAAGGTTATTTCAATTTATATATATATAAACTGCTTGCGATAACCGACACCCCAACGTATAAGTGGTATGGGACACTTTATACGATGGGAGCCTTGTAGAAGATCCCTTGGCTTATGTGTACTCACATAAGTGAAGGTTAAATTTATTTTCCTACTTTACTTATTACCACATGATTATAATTGCTAGCTAGGTCCCCTGTCACCTGTTTGTTTTACTCTCCACTTTCACGTCCTTTCCTTTCTTCCTCCCCGCTCGGTGCCTAGGAGCATGGGGGAAGGGGTGGGGGACGATAGGACTTAGTCTTATAGACTAACGGTTTTCGAACCACATCATATTAGGGGATTGCGGAGCTCAGCAGGGAGGAGCAGCCCAGGAGACCGGTGCGGTTGGAGACAGGGCAGTCTAGCTCGGGAGCACAGCCATCTGAGATCGTGAGTACCGACTTCTAGTGATGTTTTATTTTGCTTCCGCATGAGAGATCTGTAGTGAGGATATTGATGTACCGGGCTTAAGCCCTTTATTTCTATACTCTCTTACTATTCTGTGGACACTCCCTTCGTGGAGCTTTTGATTATATGTGATTTGGATGTGGACTGCATTTTTCTTACTATTCTACTTGCTACTACAATTGTGATCAAACAAGACCGGCAGAGTCGGCGCTTTGTGGTGATGATCTTCTCGGGCGTGAAGGTGTCACCGCAAAGCGGCGGTTCTGGGCATAAGACCCCGGCGTTTGGAAAAAAAAAGGGGGTCTTACAAACTGGTATCAGAGGGGTAACATCGATCGGAAAAAGTAGCAGTCCACTAACCCTGGGTCACCCCCGCTCGAGTTTAGTTTGGGGACAAACTAAGCAGCGGAAGCAGTGGTGTGCCCATGTGGGGATCACATATATAATTGTCCATGTTAGTTAAAGATTGAGAAATTGCTGACGATAAATGTTGTTGTGCAGCCTCCAGCACTGCCTACACCACCGGGTGGAACCCCACAGATTCCGGAAGTTGCACCACCGCCGCCAGTTCCCACTCAGTTCCTACAGTCTGACATGGGACAGACTCTGACGACGATCTTGGAAGCCTTCAGGGCCCAACTGGCCCCGGCTCCGCAGCCTGTCCCGGGAGCCAACTGGCTCAGCATATTTCGAGGACTCTCTCCCCCGTCATACTTGGGGACAGAGGCGGTAGTTCGGACTGAAGAGTGGCTAGACATCATGGAGGAGATGCTGACAGGGATACAGAGCCCTTGGGAGGAAAGGGTGCCACTAGTTGTTTCCTGCTTGGATTCCCATGCCAAGCGGTGGTGGAAGACAGTTCTGGAGACTACCTTTGCTGGTAGAGAGGCTGCCGAGGTGACATGGGAGGAGTTCAGGCCCTTACTGTTGGAGCACTTTGTTCCACAGTCGGCCCGAGACGAGCTGGAGGACCGCTTCTTGCAGTTGAAGCAAGGTGCCAGGACGGTGGTGGAGTACCATCGAGAGTTCAACCACCTGGCTCGTTTTGCAGACTCTTATCAGTTAGATGAGGCGACGTTCACCAAGAGGTTCTACAAAGATTTGCGGGAAGACATGAGGGATGCCCTCCTTTTCGTTTCGGACGGGCCTATCCCTCGTATTTTGGAGATGGCAAAAAGGTTAGAGGCAGACTGGCACACCACCAGAGGCCGGAAGCGGCCAACGGAGGATCAGAGCCGGGGAGCCCGGAACGATCAGCGATGAGGTCGTGCACCAGAGGTACGACGGGTGGAGGAACAACAGGAGGTGAGGCAGGAGCCGAGGGAGCAGGTGACACTGGCCCCTCAGCCTATTCAGATTCAAGATGTGCAGAGACCGAGAGGTGGGGCTTACACCCCGCAGGAATGTTACCACTGTCATCAAGTGGGGCACATCAAGAGAAACTGCCCCATGAGAGGGATGCCTCCACTAGCACTGCAGATTGCCCCAGCAGCTCAGCATTATGGAGGCCGAGGACGTGGCCGTGGACGCGGATATCAGGATAGAGACCGCAGGCCGGAAGGACAGCAGATTTATGCACTGGACCTGGCTCAACCCAGGAATCCGGAGCAAGTGATTACAGGTACGACCGAAAAGTTTTCTTTTTTTACTTAAGTTCTTTTCTTTCCTAGAAAGTAGTTTCATGAACTTGAATTATTAAGACTAGGCAGGAAAGCCAGAAATAGAACTCTAAGTAAATTTACAATCTCAGGCATCGTCTTCATTTGCGGCAAGCCCGCACACACTCTCTTCGACACGGGTGCTTCGCACTCATTTGTGTCAGAGACCTTTATCCAAGGGTTGGATGGCGTGGAGAAATTCACGGGATTGATGATGAAGATACGGCTACCTGACGGGTCAGAGCTGTTCACCTCATCCCATTGCAATATGGAGGCATGGATAGGCGGGAAACCCTTCGAAGATTCAACGACAATTCTGTCGCTGCCAGATTATGATTTGATACTGGGGATGACATGGCTCCACTGGAACCATGCCCAGATTGACTATTTGGCCAAAAAGATTACCCTGAGATATGGGGATTCATTCATCGTGATGGAAGGTATTAGATCCGCCTCCCATATATTCTTATCATCTATTCAGGCCGTAAAGGCCCACATCCAGGGCGACGAGATCTATCAAATTCTTTTTGAGATGGCAGAGGTCAAGGGCTCTATATCCGACATTCCCGTGGTGCGAGACTTTGCGGACGTCTTCCCGGAGAAACTACCAGGGCTACCCCCGCACAGAGAGCAGGACTTTCAGATATTACTTATGCCAGGGGCTAAGCCGGCATCTAGAGCTCCCTACCGCATGGCCCCAAAGGAGCTGGCAGAGTTCCGGAGTCAGCTGCAGGAGTTGGTGGAAGCCGGGTTTGTCCGGCCAAGCTCTTCGCCATGGGGAGCCCCAGTGCTGTTTGTCAAGAAGAAAGACGGAACACTCAGATTGTGTATCGATTACCGGGCGTTGAACCGGCTAACAGTCAGGAATACCTATCCTCTGCCAAGGATAGACGAGTTGTTCGACCGCTGGAGGGAGCCCACTTCTTCTCGAAGTTAGACTTGAGATCGGGATATTATCAGTTGCGGATCCGAGAGGAAGATATACCGAAGACTGCTTTTAGTAGCAGGTATGGACTCTGCGAGTTTACCGTGATGCCCTTCGGGCTTACGAATGCGCCGTCAGCATTCATGACTCTCATGAACCAGGTCTTCGAAGCATATCTAGATGTGTTTGTCATCGTTTTCATCGATGACATCCTCATTTACTCGAGGACCGAGGAGGAGCACTCGAGGCACCTGACGCTGGCCTTGGAGAAGCTACGAGAACATCATTTATACGCCAAATTCAGCAAATGCCAGTTCTGGCTGAAGGAGGTGGCCTTCCTCGGACACGTTATTAGCGGAGCAAAGTTGGCAGTAGATCCGGCCAAGATTCAGGCAGTCCGAGAATGGCCATAGTTGAAGACAGCTACGGACGTATGGAGCTTCCTAGGACTTGCCGGCTACTACCGGAAGTTTGTAGAGGGTTTCTCTAGACTTGCCCTTCCACTTACCTCTCTGACGAGGAAAGAGACACCGTTTGTCTGGACGCCACAGTGCAAAACGGCGTTCCAAGAGCTGAAAAGACGACTCACTTCGGCCCCGATACTTTCCCTCCCCTCAGGGAGAGAAGGATTTCAGGTTTATACGGATGCCTCCTACCAGGGCATAGGAGCAGTTTTGATGCAAAAAGGACATGTGATCGCTTATGCCTCCCGCCAACTAAAGAAACATGAGCAGAACTACCCAGTTCACGATTTGGAAATGGGAGCAGTTATATTTGCATTGAAGGTCTGGCGGCACTACCTCTATGGTGTCCACTGTGACATATTTTCAGATCATAAAAATCTGAAATATGTGGATACGCAGAAGGAATTGAATATCCGGCAACGCAGATGGGTGGAGTTTCTGGCGGACTATCAGTACGAGATGCACTACCATCCGGGAAAGGAAAACGTGGTGGCAGATGCACTGAGCCAGAGAACTTCCACTCCTGGAGCAGGGCCCCAGCTTATGTCCATGGATCTACTACGGAGTTTTGAAGAGATGCATATCACTCTGGTATCATCTAATGACCCTGAGCTGTATGAGGAGTACCTGGCCGCTACGAGCACCACCTATGATATACATGACAGAGTCAGGGATTGGCAGAGGCGGGATGCCAAGCTCGAGCCGATTTTTCGGGCCTTGGAGGCAGGCTCAGCTGGGGACTACACGATGCGAGATGATTTGATATGTTTTAGAGGTCGGACTTACATACCGGATGGAGGGCAGATTCGGGAGGATATCCTGGCCGAGGCTCATCATAGCAAATATTCTATACATCCCGGGATCACGAAGATGACGGCAGATTTGAAGAAGACTCTATACTGGCCGGGCATGAAAAAGGACATCATCTACTTCGTGACCCACTGCGAGGCATGCCAGTTAGTGAAGGCAGAGTGCAGACATCCCGCTGGTTTATTGCAGCCACTCCCGGTTCCGGAGTGGAAATTTGAGGATATCGCGATGGACTTCATCCATGGCCTCCCTCGATCACGGGCGGGAAACGATTCTATCTGGGTAATCGTTGACCGACTGATGAAGGTGGCTAGGTTCATCCCGATCAGGAAGGAGGATGCTATCGGAGTGCTGACACGAAGATTCATAGAGCAGTTTGTACGATATCATGGGGTACCTAAGACGATCGTGTCAGATCGAGATGGACGATTCACGTCTAGGGAGTGGAGGTCGGTACAGACATACTTGGGTACTCGATTGGCTTTCAGTACAGCCTTCCACCCCCAGACAGATGGGCAGACAGAGCGCACCAACCGGACACTGGAGGACCTGCTAAGGCTGTATATTGTGGACCGTGGAGAATCCTGGGAGAGGATGCTGCCCCTAGTGGAATTTTTGTACAATAACAGTCATCAGTCCAGTATACGGATGGCTCCGTATGAGGCGTTATATGGGCGAAGTGTAGGACTCCGCTGTCTTGGATACAAGACGAGGATCCGAAGACTGTGGGCATGGACTTTACTAAGGATACTGAGGCACAGGTACGGCTGATACGGGATAGAATGCTAGAGGCGCAGAGCAGGCAGGAGAAATATTATGACGCTCGGCATCGCCCAGTGGAGTTTCAGGTAGGAGATCGGGTGTTCTTGAAGATCCGGCCGATGCATGGGGTTTCACGAGTACGTGGTTGGCGGAAGAAGCTTAGCCCGAGGTACATAGGGCCGTTCAGGATCCTGGAGAGGATCGGTTCCCTAGCTTACTGGCTGGAGCTGCCACCGGAGCTGGCCGGCTTGCACGACGTCTTCCACGTGTCTTCACTCAGGAGGGCCCTACTACGCCCGAAGTTGCAGATTACGGCCACTGATGGGCCGGTAGCTTCGGATCGATCTGTACATTTGGAGCCGATACAGATCGACGACCAGGGGATACGAGTCTTGCGCCGCAAGAAGATACCGCTAGTCAAGGTCTTGTGGAGGAACCACGGGCAAGAGGAGCATACCTGGGAGCCACAAGACCTGATGCAGGAAAGATATCCGGAGCTATTTAGTCAGGTATACCTCGCAACTCCTCAAGTGGTTTAAGCATTCCTACTAATTGCTTTTACTCATAGAATCACCTAACAGGATAGAGGATAATCTATTTTGTTTATTGGGGCTAGCCCTAGTTACATTAAGCAAGTAGGCATGTCAACTCATTTATGGGATGTTACACTTTAGTTTTGCCGGTAGAAAAACCCTGTAGGCTTAACTTTAATTTTGGGGACGAAATTTTTATTTTGTTTATTGGGATTTGTAACATCCCATTTCCGACTAGACCCCTAGGGGTGATTTTGTCCTGACTAGGTCAAGGCAAACCCATAGAGAACCGAGGAGGACCAAGTGAACCTAGGATTTCAATTAAGTGTCACTTGGTCTGCAAATAGTAAAACCCAGAAACCCTAGTATTGGAGGGCCAAGTAAGTCCAACCTAAGTGGTCCCTAGGGTAGGTCATAGGGTCAACCCTAGAATCCATGTTGACCCAAGTCAACTCTATTCTAGGTTTAGGTCAAACCTAGCCTAAATGGGCTAACTCAAGCTCAAACCCAAACCTACTTGTGCTAGCCTCATTCTTTGTGTTCATATGGGTTAAATGGGCTGCCAATAGACAATAGGGCTGGCCAACCCACTTAGTGACTAGGAGAGAGAGAGAGAGAAAGGGAAATTCAAAATAAGGATAATTAGGAGAGAGAAAGGGGTACATTTGATGGTGTTAGTGGATTGAGCCACTTGGGCCCATGCCACCAGCCCACACATGGGCTGGTCGACCCATTCAACCCATTAAGGAGGAGGTGGATGCAGTGGGACCCACCATGCATGCATGGTGATGCAACCAGGCAAACCCGCCACTTTTGCCTAGGTTGTATCCACCCCCCCTTGATATCATCGCCTCCTACACTTCATCTCGTCATCTTCCTCCTCACTCCCCCCCCCCATTTCATTCTGATCCAGGGAAAGAGAGAGAGAGAGAAGCCTGTAGCTGGAAGCAAGGAACCCGAAGGAGAAACACCACCACCGCGGAATGGCTCCCCGCCGCTCCTCACGTCGCATGGCCGCCGGGAAGGTCCTCCTCACCTCTCTCCTCATGCTATAGATCCTAGGAATGTTAGGTTAAGGTTCGGGCTCGGATTGAGCCCGAACCAAGCTCTCAATTTCGCCATTAATGGCTCCTGCATGTGCTCGGGTAGGGGTGGCGCCGCCCCTTTCCGCTGCCCTAGCCGCGGAAAATGTCGCCCCCACCACCGTGAGGGTGGAGGAGGAGAATTCGGTGGAGCCGCCGCCCCTAGCCGCCGGAACTCCCGTGAAAACTCCCATGAAAGCTTGTATCGGGCTGGTTCCTGCATGCTGGATTGGAGAAGAAAAGCAGCAACATCAGATGGCTTTAAGATTCGTGCCATGCAATATATAAATCCTGTATTTAATTAATTTATGAATAGTGTTATTCTGCCTTGTAAAACAGCCTCCTTTGCATGTCAAATTTAGAGCCCTTCTGGACATTTTCATAAAACATTTTCAACATGAAAATTATAGGTCTTGAAGTTATCTTTAATTTGATATGTTACACAAAAATTTGGTTAAGTATACTGCCCTGTAGAGCCACTTTCTAGGGCTGGTCCTAGGGTAGGTCAGAAATTTAAATGAGTGCCCTGCCCAAACCCTAAGTCCAAATGGGCTGAAATTTTAGGCATGTGGCTTATTTAGTCTTATCTAGATTCTCCCCAAAAATGGGAATTTTTGGAGAAAATAATCCTATAGTTTTAGTCAAAATTTGATGAATCAAATAATGTTGATTTTGGAGCATACCAACCCCAATTGGCCCCAAATTTTGGTGGCCTGCCCTTAGGGGTATATTAGACCTATGGTAGAAAAAATTAGTCAATTTAGACTTCTGCATGTTGAGATATCTCACTTGCAAGATCTGAAAAAGGTGAATGACCTTGGGCTGCAAATAACAAAATGCAGAAATTTGGGGAGAAGACCAAGCCCATCCAGAGTCCCAAATGACCTGAGATTTTGGGCAGTACTTGTTTTAGGGCATGATTAGGCCCTGCCCAAAATGGGATGAATTGGAGTTAAATTAGGGGGGAAATTACTAAAATACCCCTAGGCTTGTTTAGGTGATTCATGGAGTATTTCAACTCCAAATGGCCCCAATATTTGTGGCATGTCTATGAGGACAATATTAGGGCATGGTTAAATTTTCAGCCCATATGGATCACTGCATGTTGGGTTAACCCACTTGCATGTGTAGGTAGACTTAATCTTGGTGTGCAAATAGCAAAATTTGCTATGATGTGTATTTATTCATTTTGGACTTCTAAAAAGCTTGAAACTAATTCCAGAGGATCTTTAGGACAAATTTAACCCCCAAATTAATTATGGGATTCTTGGGAGCAAAATCCCATTATTTGGATTTTTGAAAATTATAACAATATTGGAAAATAAGGTTGGAAAATAGATTTAATCATGCAAAAATCCTCAAATTTGGTTCTGTTAATTTTTTTTGGTTATATTTGACTTGGGGTAACTTTATTTTCTCTGTTGAGATCTTTTGGAGTAATATATCATGTAAAGACCATTTTACCCTTGTTTCTTCCATTCATGAATTAATGAAAAATATAAATCAAAAAAATATGGAAATATTTCTAGTGGTGTATATATGGATTAGTTTGCTGAAATATTTTTTTCCAGAATTTTTGGATGTACATATAATTTTTAAATCAACATAATGGCATTTTGTAAATATCTAAGAACTTGAATTGCAAGGCCATTACACTCTTAAAGTTGATGAAACTCTTCCAATAGTCTTATATTTTAATGATTTATATCCCCTGTAATTTTCCTAGAATTTTTTATGGTAAATTTCTTATACTTCCTTTGAAAAGTGTTATTTATGATGGTTCTGCATTAATCAATAAATAAATACAAATATTTAAAGGAAATTATAAATCTTGGAAGACAGTCATATTTACTATGTCGAAGGTCAGAATAATTTCCCACATCATTAGGACCATGAAGTGATAGACTTTATGTGTTAAATAGCGTGAAGAATTATTTGAAGAAATTAGATTAATGATATAAATAATTGGGAAAAAAATTATGAAAATTATCATGGTCATCATATTGGTCCACACCACCCTAGATAAATAATTGGAGACATATGAACCAAGGATTTAGTTGGATTCCGGGGTGGAGTAAGGTCAAGGGCTGCGCATAGTAAGGTAGGTATACCTTAGGACCTCCGGGGATTGATCGACAATTGAGCTAGAGTATATGATTGGAAGTATAACCCTGGGTGGCAGTTGTGTCCTAGTGACGAGAGTGAAAGTGCAAACCTTAGTCATAACTTGGCGGAGGCCGGCGAAGACCGTCGCCCCTGGAATAACATTTTAAGTCACTCACCGGCGCTCTAAGTAACACTGAAGCAAAGGGAAATCATGGGTAGGCATCATACTAAAGTAATATACCTTGAGAAAGAGCTCTTGGCTCAGCCCATCGTAGTTCCATTGCCCCCGAGGCCCTTCACCGGGCATGCCCTGGGCAGTCCTGGGATTAACCCTAAAATACTAAGTATAACAACCGGTAGGCAAGAGTACTCTAATAGGCTAGGTAAACTGTACATATTCTCACTCGTGACTAGTTGGAGGGAAAAGGTTAAGTCGTCCCGAGGTGTTCAAAGGGGCGTCATCCCGCGGTGTTCAAAGGGATGAGGTTTGGAATTTAAGACGGACGGGTTAGTCTGGGGAGCCTTGGCTCGGTTGTTGGTTATTACAGACGGGTTAGTCCGGGGAGCGTTGGCTCGGTGGTTGATACTTCAAGGTTGCATGTGCATAAGAAATACCTAAGGTGGTGGGTCTTCGGTACTGGATGGTCGTAGCACCGACGCTAGTACGATGACTCGGCAAGTGTGGTTTTACACTTCGCCAAAGCTAAGTCCGGCGGTCTTGTCAGCAAAGAGTACGCGTAGTCCGCTTAGTGCACCAAGCGTTGAGGCGTACGATAGGTCAGACCGGTAGTGCTATACTGGTTTTGAGGTGGGCGAGGCCCAACCCACCGCTTCCGTCTGCCACTACGGAGGTATCCTGGGAGGTAACGACTCCGAAAGGGGGAACTAAAGGTTTGTGTACACAAAGTCAGGTGGGTGAGTTGCACTGCTTGAACATCATAACATACCCACCATATAGATGCATATCATAATCATTCATAATAACTTGTGACACCTAATGTATAAGTTGTATGGGATGCTTATACATTAGGACTTGCTAAACGACCCCTTGGTCTATAAGCTTGTGTGGGCAAGTTTATAAATTAAGGTTATTTCAATTTATATTATATATATATACTGCTTGCGATAACCGACACCCCAACGTATAAGTGGTATGGGACACTTTATACGATGGGAGCCTTGTAGAAGATCCCTTGGCTTATGTGTACTCACATAAGTGAAGGTTAAATTTATTTTCCTACTTTACTTATTACCACATGATTATAATTGCTAGCTAGGTCCCCTATCACCTGTTTGTTTTACTCTCCACTTTCACGTCTTTCCTTTCTTCCTCCCCGCTCGGTGCCTAGGAGCATGGGGGAAGGGGTGGGGACGATAGGGCTTAGTCTTATAGACTAACGGTTTTCGAACCACATCATATTAGGGGATCGCGGAGCCCAGCAGGGAGGAGCAGCCCAGGAGACCGGTGCGGTTGGAGACAGGGCAGTCTAGCTCGGGAGCACAGCCAGCTTAGATCGTGAGTACCGACTTCTAGTGATGTTTTATTTTGCTTCCGCATGAGAGATCTGTAGTGAGGATATTGATGTACCGGGCTTAAGCCCTTTATTTCTATACTCTCTTACTATTCTGTGGACACTCCCTTCGTGGAGCTTTTGATTATATGTGATTTGGATGTGGACTGCATTTTTCTTACTATTCTACTTGCTACTACAATTGTGATCGAACAAGGCCGGCAGAGTCGGCGCTTTGTGGTGATGATCTTCCGGGCGTGAAGGTGTCACCGCAAAGCGGCGGTTCTGGGCATAAGACCCCGGTGTTTGGAAAAGAAAAAAAAAGGGGTCTTACAGCATGTGCATTGACTGATGACTTGTTCTCACAGGTCATGATATTATGATATCAAGTCATCACATGAGTACTTATTAGTGAACAAGTTGTACTGGATAGACCCACCATGAGAATACTTTGTGGATTGTTATATGAACGTGTCACAAGTATGGCTCAAGTGGCAATCGTGTTTGTGGTCCTTTGACCTGAAGTCACATCATTCATCAAGTGAGGAAGAGCGTGCTTTGATGCAGTCAAAAGTCCAGTCTTGAGAAAGTTGAATGATAATGGTGATAATGGGTACATTACGAATCATTTGGGTGTTTGTGTGTGGATAGAAATGGGATTTGTCCTCCTATAAGACAGGAGTTTCATCTATGGACCCCTTGATGGAATGGGACTGAGAAATGCATGACCATGCTTGGTTGAGTCAATATATGACATTGGGCTCACCGATTTCTTGAAGTCCATTCTAGATCAGGAAACTTGGATCAAACAATTATGAGGGTGGCACGGTCTATACCTCTAGTTCAATCTGGATGTAAGGGACGAAGGGACATGACAACACTGATACATTGGTCACAAATGCTTTTGAGTTCTAAACTCTAATTGCTTGGGGAGCAATGATGTATTGCTAGATACCGCTCATTATTTATGAAGCTTTTGTTTGATACATTCAAAATCAAGTGGGAGACTGTTAGTGTTACCATTATGATCTAGAAGTGATCAAGCATGTAATGTCATTGCCAATGCAATATGAGCCTGTCAGGATCACACATAAGAGAATTTGGGGAAGTTGGAGGAATAGATTTTGTTGGTCTTACACATGTGATGAGTGGAGGACCAAGTACTTGCATGGATTAAGTGTGTTGAGAACACACTGCTTGGCGTTGAGTGTGTTGAGACCAAGAACATCCAGACGTTGAGTGCGTCAAGACCATTCGACAATTCGTCGAGTCAAGTGTTGATTCGTCAAGTTAGGCGTTGAGTGTGTCGAGACCACTCAACGACTCGTCGAGTCAAATGTTGAATCGTCGAGTCTGCTGTTGAGTACATTGGTTCCACTCGACGCTTCGTCAAGTGAGCTGTTGATTCGTTGAGGCGTTGAGAGCTTTGAGTCCACTTGACGATTCGTCGAGTCAAATGTTGATTCATCGAGTCAAGTGCTGAGGCCACGACCAGGCGTTGAGTGCGATGTATCTCCTCGACGATTCGTTGAGTCAAGGGTTAAATCGACGAATTATATTCCATTTATTATGGTTCTTCCGATAGCGATGGATTTCTGCTGTTTATTCCTTTGGCTATAAATAGAAGTTGTCTTAGGGTTTTGCGACACACATGTAACAAATGCCGCTAAGTACCTTTGCGAAACCAAGATGGAAAAAGGCCGTCGGAAAGCATTTCCGAATCTCCCGATCTCGCCGTCGTCGCTCAACCCGTTTCCGGCGCCCGTCGCCGTCGCCTCTTCTGGAACAGATCTAGCAGTCTGTGAAGACGTAGAGTACTTTCCTCCAACCTAGATTTTGTGTGACAAGAGTCTAAGGTTCTCCCGTTCGTGTGAATCGCCTATATAGGCATGTGAAAGAATTCAATAATGAACAACTAATCACCTAAAGGGGAGAGGGTGAATAGGTTCAATTCTTTATAATAAACAGTTTTAGGATTTCTAAATAGCAAATCTAGTTATCCAACCATACAAGCATCACAAACATTTAGAATAAGCAAACATAGCACAGAGACACACAAATTTATAGTGGTTCACCAATATTTGGGTACATCCACTTTACCCCTTCGCCTATCTAGCAATGAACTAGATTCGGCCCAACTTCCACTTTTCTCAGATCCACAGATCTTACCACTCAGAACCCTTCCAAGTTCCTACAACTCAGACTTCTTCAAGTCCTACAGCTCAGATCCTTCCAGATCCTACAACTCAGATTCTTCTCAAGAACCCTACCTCAGAGTTTTCCAACTCATACCTCAGGCAACATGCCCTACCTCAGCCCTTATAATTAGAGGCTTACCACTCAGAAAGATAGACTTTCCTACACTCAGATCAATATAGATCCTACAGTTGTGATTACAATGTTTTAAGAATTTCTTTACCCAGAGAAAGAGAGAGAGAGAATGGGGTAAAGTGTTCTTGACCAAATCTTGAGTGATTTGTCTTCTTCTGATCCTTGCAGCTTTGGATCTGATTCAACCTTACTTAGCATCTTCAAAGCTTCTTTAAAATAGAGAACTAGGTTGAATCTCTCTTGAGCAGATGAAGGTGATCTTGAATCAACTTCCTTCTTCTCCTTCTTCTTATTACAGAAGTGATTCTGTAATTCTTACTGATCTCCCAAGATTTCTCTTCGTCTCTGTGTTATTGTGTTGTATATTTTATGCGTATTGTTCTTTGATAGCACTATTCTATTTATTGAAATACAGCAGAGGTAACCGGCTGAACTGGTAGCTGACTGGCATCTGACAGTTCTGACATCTGACAACTTTGACAGATATGTCAGCTGTCACTTCTTAGATCTGGAAATCTACAACTTGGTCTTCAAAACAGCAGACATCGTCGAGACAAATCTTCTTCACAATGTGTTGACACGGATTTAAAAATGTGTCGACACAGCTATCAGGATGTCGACATATTGCCTTGATATAGTCGACAGACTTTAATCTCTGTCGACACAGCTTTTCTTCATAGTCTCGACACAGATAATGTAGAATGTGTTGACACAACTTCCTTAGTGTCGACACAGCTTTTCTTCAAAACAGTTGTCAACCCAAGTCCTTGGTGTTTACATATTAGCTTCAGCTTACTGTCAGCACTACTAGTAATAGTGTGTCGACACTAGTCCTGAGTGCCGACACAGTTGATCTTCAACTCAGCATTCATGATGTCGACTGAGATCATTTAAGTCGACACAGCTTGTGTTGTCTGATATCTTTGTGTCGACACAAGTCCTGTGTGTCGACACAGCTGGTGTAGACTGAACTTCTGTGTGTCGACACAAGTCCTGTGTGTCGACACAGTTTTGCTCTTGTTCTCGACACAGCTTCTTCACAAGCATCGACACTGACCAAGTGTCTCAACGCTTTTATACTTAGACAAATTTCTGCATTACTTAGCCTGCACAAATAAACTTAAACAGACATTAAATACAAGATGATGTATGTCATTGATTTAAGTGAGGCTTCTCCAAATCCAGTACAATTACCAATGTACCCAACAATCTCCCCTTATTTGGAGAAGTCATAACCACAAGTCAATGATATATACCATTATAATGACCAGCAAAATTAATGATGTCTTATCAAATACAGACAGGGTTAATCATTAGGCAGAAAATATATATGTTACAAAGTTAAGCATATTTATCACAAAAACATGTAACATATAAACAGATAGAATCAAAATGATTTACTCAACTAAGAAATTATCCCATCATTTCAAATTATATCTGACTTATAAAATTCAAGAATGTCTAGAAAGAACAGCATTATTACATAGTTCTAAATTTTAAGACATAAAAGACTCTAAGTCGGTTTGGGTTCCTTGATCACAATCCCTTTGCCAGGTTGAATCCTAGCTTGTACATTAGCTTTTGTGTCATCAGCCAGCTTCTTTCCTTTCTGATCCTTCTTCTTAAGCTCTTCAGCCTTGATCTTTTGCCTTTCAAAGTAAAGAAAAGGCTTTGGGAAATACTTGCTAGGCTCCACCGAGTTAGCAGGTATCTTCCCAGCTTTAAGATCTCTTCTGAACTGAAATATGGCATCTTGCCGCTCCTGATATTTACTACATTCTTGTTCAGAATACCATTTGCCTCTATCATGCATATTGTCTTTCACAGCTTTTCAAGCAGTCAGAATAATATTTATAGAGGTTGTACTCCATTGTTCAAAACCAGGCTTTAATTCTGCCTGTTCTCTGAACCTTTTCTTAGACAACTGAGCTTCTTTTTCTCTTTGAACTACAACTGCAGGCATATCAACTTTTTCAAGAATAACATTTTGTGCCTCCTGTGGAGGGCTATACATTTGGTGAACGACATGTTGGATCTCTTCAAAATCAGGAGGATAAATAACTTGAGCTACTTCTTGCTGAACTCCTTCAAAATAAGCAGATTGAATTCCAGATTCAGCAGTGTTGTCATCATCACAAAGGAGTGGATACCCAAGAGTTGCTCTGATGCTATTTGATATCCATTTAGCATGATCTGAGCTTGCTTTTACTAATACTCTCTCCCCCTTTATGACTTCTCGTTCTACATGATCTCTCAGATCATCCTTTTGAAACCTTACCTGATCAGCCAGATAATTTGTTCCTTCTTTGTAATAGGTCATGAACTTCTTCAGTTGATCAGAAATAGCTGTTTTAGATGCCTGGATTGCTGTTTGGACAGCTGCTAAATCTTCCTTGATTTGCTTAGACACTTCAGTCTTTACACTATTCTCAAGCTTTGTTAGAATAACATTATGAGATTCTACCAGATTTTCATTCATTCTTAGTTGATTTTTCAAAACATATCCTTGTTTGACTGCAATGTCCTATACTGCACTCTTAATCTCCTATTGTTGGTGTGCCAAGTAAACTACAACATTATCTCTTTATGAAAGCAATCTGTCATCTCTTTTTTTTACTCTGATTGACTTCAAATATGATGGATTTGATATCTTGTGCCAACGGAAATTGCAGGTCCTTGTGGGTCTCATCTACATAGTTTTCAAGAGTAGTTATTTGCTCATCCATCTTCTCTTGCAGTTTCACCAAAAGTGAACTGTAGTCCACTACAGGAGCTGGTGTTGGTGGGGCAGTCTGCAAGGCCTTCTTATAGCTATGCTTTTCTTCCTTATTTCCATTAGTTTTCTCTTCTTTAGCTCTCAGGCTTCTTGTTCAGCTTCTGATTTAGAGGAACTGGCTACATCCACAACATGAGGCTGGTTATCAGGAAAATGTACTGAGTCAAGGTCTGGTTCCTCCCCCTCAATCTGTGCATCTTCTTGAAGTATGTCCTGGTTGTCCTTTTGGACATATGGCAAAGTATCAGATGGAGGAACATTGTCCTCAGTAGCCCCAGTCTTCTCCCCCTGAACATCAACGTCTGAAACAAAAGTCTCTTTCTCAGCAACTTGAACTAGCTCAGTTTGTGCTTCTAGCTCATCTACCATAACAACATCCTTGTTGATATCCTTGAGAACTTCCAGGACAGTGAGATGAGCTGTTTCACTGTCCATGATAGTCTCTGTGAAGTCTCCCTTAGAACTGAGGACACTTTAGGATGTGGCACTGAATCATCTTCCCTTTGAGATTGTACTTCATTTACATCCTCATCAGAACTGAAAACCACATCCTCTTCTGAGTCACTAGATGATTCCACAATCTTTGCTACTGATTTCTTTTTCTTTAGTTCTTTTTGATGTTGCACAGGAGCTGGAGTCTCCTTGGTCAGTAACTTATCCCATCTTGACAAGATTCTAGTGTCCATTCTCCTCATATGATTGATTTTAGCTCCTGCAGCTTGATTTAGTATCTCTGTCTTTGCTGAGACTAGATACAAACTCAGGATCCTGCCTAGGTTAGACTTCTTGATCCCTTCTTTGATCCTGTCAAAGACTACTGTCGACCAGTCAGTCTTGAGATTGAATATTAATCTTATCATTAGGCTTAACATGAAGGAAGATATCCTGTCATGTCCCCCTGTCTTGCATAGTATAACCTTTTCAACCACTTCAAAAGAAATTCAGAAAGAATTCATCCCCTTTTCTGTTCATAGAGGATCCAATCTCCGTGGTTGCATTCAGACCACACCATTGAAGTCCCTCTTCTATCTTGTCGGAATCAACCTCATATTCTTCTTTGAGTGACGACAGTTGGAGTACCTTGCTCAGACTTTTAGAAGTAAGCTTTATCTTCGTCCCAAGAACTGTTGACCTAATCTTGTTTCCTGTTGAATCCATCTTTGCGTTGGAGAAGAATTCAATTACTTCTTTCTTCCATATCTTGGTTGGTTCTGAGACCATAAATTCTAGTCCAGCATCAGTGACTAGGGTGATGACTTTCTGAATTTCTTGAGAAGCATCGTTGAAGGCATTACGAACCAGTTTGTAACCCTCGTTGATGTTTTCTTCCAACTTTGGCGCCATTGAATGTTGAAGGAAGAGAGATTTAGGATGGTTGAGAGGAGATCTAGCTCTCGACACCGAAGTTCAATGTCTCGAGAAAGCTAAGTCGCGTGGTCGACTAATTCTCGTTTAACCTATTTATAGGGTTTTGAAATTTGGAAGGTCAAACGACGTGACCAAATATTGTGTGTCGACACCTCGTGTCGACACAGAAGTTAACATCTCGACACAGATGATAGGGATCCAACACTATTATATATCGACATCATTCTATAGGAGTCGATATATAAGACTTGACATTGTTGTGTCGACACCTTGATTTAAGGTGTTGACAGAAGTATGTCGACACATAGATGTAAGATGTCGATAGCATTGTGTCAACACTTCCTTTTAATGTCGACACTAAGCTCTGGTAGTGTCGACACTTTCTTTTTAATGTCGACACTAAGCTCTGGCAGTGTCGACACTAATAACAATTAATGTCGACCAACTTATTATTGATGTCAACATGAATTCTTAACTTAGTCAATATCTGTGGATTTTTCCTTTAATGAGTTTATACATTGACTTAATAAATATCTAGCATTCCTAGCTCAATCTTAAAGTTATTGAACTTAGTTTCATCTAGAGGCTTAGTGAATATGTCAGCTATTTGTCTATATGTAGTGACAAACTCTAAACAGATGTCATTTTTCTCTACATGTTCTCTTATAAAGTGATACCTAATTTCAATATGCTTTGTTCTGCTATGTGAAACATGATTTCTAGCAATGGAAATAGCACTTGTAGAGTCACAATATAAAGATGTTTTACTTAGCTTGATGTCATAATCTTCTAACTGATGTTGCATCCACAATAGTTGTGCAAAGCAACTTCCTGCAGCAATGTACTTTGACTCAGCTGTAGAAATGGCAACACTTGTTTGCTTTTTGCTGCTCCATGACACCAATCTTCCACCTAGGAACTGACAGGTACCTGTGGTACTTTTCCTATCTTCTTTGCATCCTGCAAAATCTGCATTTGAAAATCCAGTTAATAGGAAATCTCTATTCCTAGGGTACAAAAGACCTAGATCTAGTGTGCCCTTTAGATATCTCAGAATTCTTTTTATAGCAGAATAATGTGAATCTTTAGGGCATGCTTGATATCTAACACATACACATGTTGCATACATGATGTCAGGCCTACTAGCAGTCAAGTAGAGGAGGGAGCCAATTATCCCTCTATACAAGGTTCTCATCAACAGGTTTTCCTGCTTCATCTTTGCATATAGGCATACTTGACCTCATTGGAGTTTTTATGGTGGATGTTGTATCCATACCATATTTCTTTATCAACTCCTTGGTGAACTTAGACTGTGATATGGATAAGCCATCATCAGTCTGTTTTATTTGAAGTCCTAGAAAGAATTTTAGCTTACCCATACTGCTCATTTCAAATTTCCCTTGCATAAGTTTAGCAAACTTTCTGCAAAGGTTGTTTTCCAGTGGATCCAAAGATTATGTCATCAACATAAATCTGAACTAGTATGATCATGCCTTTGGATTCCCTAAGGAATAGAGTTTTGTCTATTTCCCCTTGAGAATTTATACTCAATGAGGAAGGTAGACAATGTCTCATACCAAGCCCTAGGAGACTGTTTCAAGCCATAAAGTGCTTTCTTAAGTCTATAAATATAGTTTGGAAAATGAGAATCAACAAAACCTAATGGTTGTTCTACATATACTTCTTCCTTCAAGTCTCCATTCAGAAATACTGACTTGACATCCATCTGGTAGACATAGAATCCTTGATAGGCTGCATAGGCAAGGAATAGTCTTATGGCCTCCAACCTTGCTACAGGAGCAAAAGTTTGGTCAGTCTATCCCTTCTTCCTCCCTGTAACCTTTAGCTACCAGCCTTGCCTTATTTTGATTATGATTCCATTCTCATCCAACTTATTCCTGTAGATCCATTTTGTTCCAATGACATTGTGTCCTTCTAGTCTAGGAACAAGTTTCCATACTTGACATCTCTTGAACTGGTTCAGTTCTTCTTGCATGACACCTATCTAGTGAGAATCCTTAATAGCTTCCTCAAACTTCTTAGGTTCCACCTGGGACAGAAAGCTTGAACATAGTGCAGTGTTCTTGCTCTTGCTCCTTATCATTACACCATGTCTAGCATCACCAATGATTTGGTGAGCTGGATGATCTTTTAGATGTCTCATTGCTTGATTCATCCTTTCTTCAGCAGCCTGTTCTACAGTGTCTTCAACTTCCATTTATGGAATATTATCAGCTTGCTGTTCTAGAGCTCCCCCTTGACAGCATCCATCATCTCTGTATTTTCTTCTACTATCTTGACTTTTTTAATGGATAACTTCTCCAATTTATCCTTTAGACCTACAAAACTAGATGAAATGCTAGGCAGCTCATTGTTAATAAGCATGGATTCATCAAAAACTACATGGACAGATTCTTCTACAACTTGTGTAGTCAAGTTATAGACCATATATGTCCTACTATTGTTGTTGTACCCAACAAAGATTCCCTCTTGGGACTTGACAGCAAACTTAGTCAAGTGAGACTTACCATTGTTATGTATATAACACTTGCTACCAAAGATCCTAAAATAGGATAGGTTTGGTTTTCTACCCTTCAGAATCTCATAGAGAGTCTTCTTATGACTTTTAGTGATAGAGGCCCTATTGAGGACATGACATGCAGTGTTTACTGCCTCTGCCCAAAAATATTCTTGAAGAGAAGTGTGACTTAGTAGGGTCCTACCATCCTCTATTAGAGTTCTATTTTTTCCTTTCAGCAATACCATTTAGCTGAGATGTTCTAGGTGAGGAGAACTCCTGATGAATCCCAATACTTTCACAGAACTTTGTAATGCATTTAGACTGAAATTCAGTCCTATGGTCACTTCTGATTTTGACCACTGTACTGTTAAATTCATTCTGTATCTGCTTAACAAAGGTCTGGAAAACATCAGGTGTTTCAGATTTCTTCTTTAGGAAGAACACCCATGCAAACCTAGAAAACTCGTCTACTATTACCAATGTATAGGATTTCCTACCTAGACTATGAACTGGCATTGGACCAAACAAATCCATATGCATAAGGTAAAGACACCTCACTGAATCTTTGGTATCAAGGCTTTTAAAAGAGGATCTGGTCTGCTTGCCCTTTTGACATGCTGAACAGATACTCTCATTGACACATTTGACTTTAGGACCATTCCTGACTAGATCACCACTAAAGAGTTTTCCTATTATCTTGTAGTTTTGATGAGCTAGTCTCTTGTGTCATTGTACACATTGAGTGGCTTTCTCATCTGCAACTAGATAAATAGGAGAATCTCTTCTCATACATTCAAAATCTAGACAATACACATTTCCTCTCCTAGTGTCAGATAAGATGACCTCTTGGTCATTAGAATTTCTTATTTGACACTTATCTTTGAGGAAAGAAATGCCATAGCTAAGATCACATAATTGGCTTATGCTTATCAGATTATGTTTCACAACTTTCACATAGGCCACTTGTGTGATAGTGACTAGACCATTTGTAATCTTACCAAAACCTTTTATAATCCCACTTTCTGAACCACCAAAGATGACTTTGGGTCCATTGTTAGTTAGAGTATAGTCCTTTAACATCCTCTTTATTCCATTCATGTGCCTGGAACAACCACTGTCCAAGTACCATATAGGGTATGACTACTTGACTCACCTGCATTGAACAAGACTATCTACCCTTAGGGCTCCAATTTTATTGGGTCCTAGGCATTGGTCAGACTGAAAATGCATCTGCCTACCTGCAACTTTACTGATAGGTAGACTATCCCTCTTGACACTATCATTGAACTAGCAGTCAATGGAAAAGTGACCCACCTTGCCACAGCACCAACACTCATACTTATTATACCTCCTCTTAAGTACTGATCTGACAGTATTGTTGTCTTTAGTTCTTAAATCTGATGGTATAAAAGTTCCTTTTCCTAGTCTATCAGTCAAAGCCTTCTTGGGAATTGGTCTAGCAGTAGATGTACTTGGGATATCCTAAGTCTTAACAGCTGCATTCTTCTTTTCAGAGTAAATGCTCCTGATTGCTTCAGTGATACCCATATTAGTCTTACTATCAGACTTCCCGTTTGTCTGGTTCTAGTCTGTAAGACCTTGGAAGTGAACTACATGTTTTTGTTTGAGTGATGGGGCTGGAACACCAAACACAAATTGTCCAGAATAGGCAAGTTGAGTTTTCTGGTAAGCCATCATATAGTCACTTGCACCCTTGCCACTCTCACTCACACAGTGACCATAAATGCATTCATGGTCATACCTGTTTGATGGTTGATCAATCTTCTTAAAAGATATATGGGTTATTGAGGCTAGTGGTTGTACTGAAGCTTTGCCTTTACTTTTAGATTTGGCAACTCTAGTTCTACCTTTGTAATCTAGTCCTTCTTATCCTTTTGGATGGAGAAGGAATCTATTAAAGGTAAAACTGTACTAGTTTTAGAAAATTTAGCCACTAATTCACTCTCCTTTTGAAGTCTGCTTTCAAGATTCCTGATATGATCATTCTTGAAAGTAATAGTACCCATCTGAATAACAGTTATATTCTTCAGTTTACTAACTTCTTTTATCTTCAGATCCAGTACTTTTGCTGAGTCTGAAGCAGCCAATTTCAGAGAAGCATTCTCCTTTGCCAACTTTTTGGCTAGGATCCTGCTTTCCTTAAATGCTTTCAGGAGCTCACCATAATCATCAATCAGTTGATTGATGTCTCCCTTAGATTCAGAACCATCATCACCTTTTTGAGTTGATGCTTCTGATTCTTGACTAGTTATATATACAGATCCAGATGGTGAGGAATGTACCTTACTAGGAACAGGATGATCCTGGCTGTCTCCTTCCTCATCAACTCCCAACAGACCAAAGCAATGACTGTCTTCTGTCCTTGAATTGATGTCATCCAGCATCTGCAGGAATTCAATCTCCACAGATTCTACTTCTGCTGAATATAGCCCAATATAGGCCTCAACATCATCTTCTCTCTGATTCTGATGAAGATGAATCAGTCCAACTTTTTTCTTTCTGGGCAACAAAGGACTTTTCCTTCTTGCCCGTATGGTTCTTCTTCTTGTCTCCTGATTCCTTTCTTTTCATAGGACAGTCAGCTATGACATGTCCTGGTTTACTGCAGCAATTGCAAACTATTTTAGAAGAAGTTTGTTTACTAGTTTTTGAGCCATACCTGTCCTATTTAGAGAATTTCTTATTTTCTTTGTAGTAATCATCCTTGGGGTAAGAAGATGTGGATGGCCTGCTTCTCCAGCTCTTTTTCTTAACAAATCTCTGGAACTGTCTGGCGAAAGCAACAATGTCTTCATCAGAATTGTGACCATCTGATGTGCTGGTGTCTGAGCTTTCATTTTCTGTCTTAGCAACCTTCCTGGGAGGAGAAGGAGACTTTCTTATACCCTTTCTTGTGGTCTCAACTTTGAAAGCCACAGACTTATCCTTGATTGAAGACTTGTTGCATTTCTCCTCCTCTTTCCTTGTTGTCAACTGCATTTCATAGGACAGCAGTTTACCAAATAATGTTGGTTGAGGTGTATCAGCTAATCTGCCACTTCTCTTATGACACAATATTAGTATCCCAATCATTGGTTAATGACCTGAGGAATTTGTCATTTAGCTCATATGTACTGAATACCCTTCCATAAGTCATTAGTTCATTCACTATCCTAAAGAATTTCTTATAGCATTCTGCAATACTATCAGTCTTGGCCTGTCTAAAGCTGTCATACTCCTAATTGAGCATAAACTTTCTGTCATCTCTAACCTCTTCAGTTCCTTCCATGTAGACAACCAGTGTGTCCCACATTTCTTTTGATGTTTTGCAATGGACCAGATTCTGAAAAGTTGAATCATCTATGACACCAACTATTATATTCTGTGCCCTTTTGTCCATAATAGCCAAGATGATCTCATCCTTAGTCATTTCTCCATAGCTCTTAGGGGTGGATTTATTGGCATCAAAAACTGATGTTTTCATAGGTATAAAGATACCTTCTTGAACTGTAATATAAATTCTTGGATCATATGCCTTCATGAACAATCTGACTCTTTCTTTCTAGATACCAAAATTTTCTTTTCTTCATATGGGAAGTTTCATTGAACCAAGCTCTTTCTGATTCTCACTTGAACCCATTTTGAATATCTGTAACTGCCTTGGAGATAAGCTCTGACTGTTAAGTCAAATTTTGAGCAACCTCCCTCTGATACCAATTGAAAGAATTCAATAATGAACAACTAATCACCTAGAGGGGAGTGTATAGGTTCAATTCTTTATAATATGCAGTTTTAGGATTTCTAAATAGCAAATCTAGTTATCCAACCATACAAACATCACAAACATTCAGAGTAAGCAAACATAACACAGAGACACACAAAATTTATAGTGGTTCCCTAATATTTGGGTACATCCATTTTCCCCCTTCGCCTATCTAGCAATGAACTAGATTCGACCCAACTTCCTCGTTTCTCAGATCTACAGATCTTACCACTCAGAACCCTTCCAGGTTCCTACAAATCAGACTTCTTCAAGTCCTACAGCTCAGATCCTTCAAGATCCTACAACTCAGATTCTTCTCAAGAACCCTACCTTAGAGTTCTCCAACTCCTACCTTAGACAACATGCCCTACCTCAGCCCTTATAATTACAGGCTTATCACCAGAGAGATAGACTTTCCTACACTCAAATCAATATAGATCATACAGTTGTGATTACAATATTTTAAGAATTTCTTTACCCAGAGAGAGAGAGAGAGAGAATTGGGTAAAGTGTTCTTGACCAAATCTTGAGTGATATGTCTTCTTCTGATCCTTGCAGCTTTGGATCTGATTCAACATTACTTAGCTTTTTCAAAGCTTCTTAAAAATAGAGAACTAGGTTGAATCTCTCTTGAGCAGATGTAGGTGATCTTGAATCAGCTTCCTTCTTCTCCTTCTTCTTATTACAGAAATAATTTTATAATCCTTACTGATCTCCCAAGATTTCTCTTCATCTCTGTGTTATTGTGTTGTATATTTTCTGTGTATTGTTCTTTGATAGCACTGTTCTATTTAAAGAAACACAACAGAGGTAACCGGTTGAACCGGTAGTTGACTGACATCTGACAGTTCTGACATCTGATAACTTTGACAGTTATGCTAGTTGTCACTTCTTAGATCTTGAAATCTTCAACTTGGTCTTCAAAACAGCAGACAGCGTCGAGACAGATCTTCTTCACAATGTGTTGACACTGATTTCAAAATGTGTCGACACAGATTATGAATGTGTCGACACAACTATCAGGATGTCGGCACATTGCCTTGATATAGTCGACATACTAGCTTTTCTTCATAGTCTCGACACAGATAATGTAGAATGTGTCGACACAACTTCCTTAGTGTCGACACAGCTTTTCTTCAAAACAGTTGTCAACCCAAGTCTTGGGTGTTGACAAATCAGCTTCAGCTTACTGTCAGCACTACTAGTCATAGTGTGTCGACACTAGTCCTGAGTGTCGACAATATTGATCTTGAACTCAGCATTCAGGATGTCGACTGAGATCATTTAAGTCGACACAACTTGTGTTGTCTGATATCTTTGTGTCGACACTAGTCCTGTTTGTCAACACAGCTGGTGTAGACTGAACTTCTGTGTGTCGACACAACTCCTGTGTGTCGACACAGTTTTGCTCTTGTTCTCGACACAGCATCTTCACAAGCGTCGACACTGACCAAGTGTCTCGACGCTTTTATACTTAGACAAATTTCTGCATTATTTAGCCTGCACAAATAAACTTAAACAGACATTAAATACAAGATGATGTATGCCATTGATTTAAGTGAGGCTTTTCCAAATCTGTCACAATTACCAATGTACCCAACAACGCGGATACATTTCTGTGCTCGGAACTCCATCCTCTTGTGTTCGCCATTTTTCTTAGAGCATCTTTGTTGAGTAGAGACTCAATCCCGCAAAGGTAAATTTTGATTTACTGCACTTTTCTTCTTGTTCAATGTTCATCGCAAGATCTATTTCTTTTGGGCTTTTCTTGTTCCATCTTCCGCTGCGCACAAGTGTTGTGTCGTATAGAGAAACCCAACAATTGGCACTACCAGCTACAAGCCCCAGGCACTCATGGCACATTATCGGTGTACCGTACTTACTAGGGTCCCACCTCCGTTCTGAGTGACGACTAGCATAATTTGAGCATTCAATAGTCTTTTCAGGTCGAAGCCAAAGACTCTCCCTATATTACGGCCAATTCATGCTGAGATTCAAGCCACTAACTCACTCCAAGATGATCGTCATAAGGTGCGTACTAGTCATCCACATCCCATTGCTCAAACTATTAGGCTCGCAAGCCAATACGCGGGTCAGCCTCACCTTTCCCAATCATATCAACACCAAACTTTGTTATGCTCCAAGGCTGGCACTCACGACCACCTAAGATGGGCCACTTGGGCTCTCAGCACATTAAATTGGCACACAGGTCTCCAAGAGACAGGCCTCAGAATTATTATGTCCCCCAGGTATCCAAGAGATAGGCCTCACAAAATAATGCTCACTGGGAGCTACTGGCGACGGTAGTGCTACTGCCGCGCTGTAGGGCACAGACTATGGATTCTTCCCCTCAAAACATGTGTTTTCCTGGAGAGCGGCTCCAGTACTCTCTCTGCAGCAACCTACACACCCCGCGACTCAGAAATTTACATGCTTACCTCAGAGTCATCTCCGACATATAAAACATTCATCACCAATCTATACTAACCTATCTGGATGGGCTTCACACAACATGCTTATTTCGTACTTCGATTCCGGACTCTAAATGGAAAGATAATGGGGATACAACTGATCTACCCGTCGGGAGAATTGCTTCCATGTGTTTGTGGAGCATCTACCCCAACATGCTAAAATAAAGGACTTAACATGTTCCAAGAAGAAGGATCGTTACCCTTGACGTTCATTTTGGTTCCATGAGAGAGAATCTAGTCGGATGAGGATGACCGCAATGGACTTGCCTTCGTGGATCTGAACTCGACCCCGACTCGGAGCTCCGAAACTCCAATGACAACAGGATCTCCTTCCTTTCACTCTCCTTCAGTCTCATCTCACTCTGCTGGTCGGAAGAGGAAAGCCACCAGAGAAAATGTGTTGAAACGTAACTTCCCAGGCTTTAAACGGAGCTACCGCCGCGCAGTAACGAGTATGCACACTTCTAGATTTATTATAAGTATGAAAAGAGCTTTTACGTTCCTTAAAATATAGTGTTATTTGATGTAAAAGATGTCATAAGTACGAGGTTAGTGTAATTATACTGTTATAGCTTGAAAGTAACTACATGTAATCCTAACATAAAACCTTCCCAGAGAGCAAGTAAAACCAACAAATCATCTAAAAAGAGACTTAGCAGCTAGCAAGTAACATAACATTTGGCAAATCTCCAGTGGGCGTTAACAACCTAACACGAACCCACTAAAAGGCATGTATGTCTGAACTAAAAACAAACAACAAAACTACCTCACAATGGTGAGGAAAAGAAAACTGCAATAGATGCAGGACACCAGCAACTATTAATCCTAGACGCTCGATCGGCTACTGCTCCGAGCCTAAGGCATTCAAAAGAAAAGAATACCTCAGCAAGAAAATACAAGTGGCAAACAAATATTATTAGAAGCAATAATCAAAAGAGACAAAGGGGTACCAACCTAAATACAATGAAAAACAATCCAAATACAGCAAATAAGCCATAACAGAATAAGCAAGAAAGAATTCTCAGGGTTATAAGTAAGAGAAGTTGCACCAAGTGCGAAATAAAATCATGCTCTGACAAAATCTGCAAGTGTAGGCATAATAACATATGTTTATATAACAATAAGGAAGAGACTAAATAGCTCCAAACATGTGAATCATTAACACTTGGCAAAAATGGTACTGAGGCAGTGGCACATTGTCCAACACGAACCATCAGACAAAACATCTCAAAAAGTCACAAGGGTGATGGCCACAATGTCCAACTCAACCCAAGATGCCAAACATCTCAAAGAGGTACTATGGTGATGGCCCCAATGTCCAACACAACCCAAGATTTCAAACACCTCAACAAGGTACTGTGGTGGTGGCCACGATGTACAACACAATTCAACAACCCATAAGAAAACAAACAACCCACCAAGTGTAATGATTCACGAAATCGGTATCAATTTGGTGGTAATTTATCCACTGCAAACCTAGCCACAACCAAACATCCAGAACACCAAATAAACCCGAGCCTATCATCAAAATCCCTCAATATCAAGGAGGAAAGAAAATCCAAAAAAAACTCATCTAAGTCTATACTTAACGAATTAATCTCATTCGGCGAGAAAGATCCTAAGTCCATACCCATTCATCGAGTGTACCCGACGAATCGGCTTGCTCTTACCTCGATACACGACGAAATGTCACAAACCTTCTAAGTCCACGAAGAATTCATCGATAATACTCGACAAATCAGCGCAAAGCTTCTAAGTCCACGAGCAATTCGTCGATAATACTCGATGAATCTCCTTTACCTCAAGACGAAACTCAACGAAAAACACTTCGCTCAACGCCAAAGCTTAACTCAACTAACTTCACTTCACACAATGCCTAGTTGAGTTCACTCAACGCACTCGACGCTTATTAGAGTTTGCTCAACGCACACGATGCCAAAGACTACTTTACTCAAACACTCGATGACAAGACTCTTATACTCACAACACTCGATGTCAGGGCAGTTGCACTTAACGCACTCAACGCCAAAAGCACTACTCGACGAAAAGGACTTGACCTCTTGTAAATATTTGATGCTCTCGACGACAATGGCTCATCACTCGACGCTCTCGATGCCAAAGGCTCATCACTCGACGAATTTGACTTTGTGCCAGTTTCTCTCAACAAACTTGACAACAAAGCAAAATTACTCAATGAATCAGACTTAACCCATAGATACTCGACGAAAATGAGTCAACCTCTCTGGAATACACAACGAATTTGACTTAACCCAGAAAATTTAGATATTGGTTAGAATGGTGGACCTAATACTAATATTCAACGAATCCTTTTAGGTGACTTACCCATACTCGACGAACTTCACACAGTCATTCTCCTTCACTACCCGGCAGATTTCAACCTAGCCGAACCCTACACTACTCCTATCTTCTAAGGAGGGGAAAATCATGAGGAAGGAAAGAAAATACAAACAAGAGACTAGCAAGGGGAAAGAAATCACCACTTGCCTTAAGATCTTCCAAAATCCGGCCTCACGAGCGCTCCTCTCCAAGGATCGGCTGCAAGAACTCCTAGGCAACAATTCTTGAAACTTTTCGGGACAAAAGAGAGTCAAGATCAAAACCCTAATGCCAAAAGTCCACATAATGGGGAAAACTTACCGTGCACGCATAGATCTCGGCGAGAGCTTTCCGAATCTACACTCCGACGATGATTCCGAGCACCAGAACTCCTACAGGCGATGGTGAAGACCTCATGATGTCTGTCGCCCACCTTCTTCCGCAATTAGGTCTGACGGCTTGGGGAAGACGATGAATAGGGTTTTGCCTAAACATACGAACTTATATATATATAATATTATATTATTATTAATATTTAAACGTCCAAACAACCAAAAACTCAAATCATCTCGGATTTCCACGAAATTCGCACCATGGCTAAATACCAACGCCACAAAACCAACGGCGAAGTCCAAATTAAAATTCGACAAACCAAACTCGGGTAAAATTCTCCGAAGTTACAACCAACATCAACCTACTAAAATCCACTGAGTCAAAACCTCGGATTACAATGAGCATAAATCACGCTCGAACAACGACGCCCATTAACTACACGTCAACGTAACGCCCTAACATCATTATTACGTCACTAAATAAATTAAAATAAACATCGAAAAATTAGGGGCATTACAGCCACTCCCCTAAATAAAGTCTCGTCCCAAAACTTTATACGCAAACTGAAACTACTAATAAAGGAAATAACCCATGGTTATCAAAAAGAAACACTTACCAAAAGAATCCTTGAGAGCAGATGAGGATGCGCTTCTCTCATAACTGACTTTGACTCCCAAGTCGCACTCTCAACATCTTGGTTTCGCCAAAGAACCTTGAGCATGGGTATTGTCTTCTTTCGCAAACACCCGATTCTGAGTATACAGAATACAAACAAGCACTTCAACATAAGAAAGATTAGGCTACAACTGGGGCACCGAGTCAAGGACATGTCGGTCACTAAGCCCACATTTTTTCAATTGGCTCACATGAAACACATCGTGTACACTAGGGAATTTAGCGGGCAAATCCATCCTATAAGCTGACACTTTGATGTGTTCAACAACCTAGAAACATCCCACATACCTGGGATCCAACTTATGGTTCCTTCCAAATCTCTTAACACCTTCCATCGGAAAAACCTTGAGAAAAACCATGTCCCCAACTGCGAACTCCATATCAACCCTTCTTCGATTAACGTTCTTCTCATAATGCTCCTGAGATATACGAAGCTTCTATCAAATATGCATTATAGAGGTATTCATCTCTTCCAAAGCTTCTTGACCCAACAATGTTCTTTCACCAACTTCAGTCCAAAATAAGGGGGTTCGACAACGCTTCCCATAAAAACCCTTAAAGGGGGCCATCTGCAAACTCTCGTGATAACTATTATTATTAGCAAATTCCATCAATCTAAGTCTCTCGTCCCATGATCCTCCATGATCCAAGATGTAACATCTGATCATATCTTCCAAAATCTGATTTAGTCTCTCTGTTTGACCATTGGTCTGTGGATGATACACAGTGGAATACATAAGATCGGTACCCAATCCTTCTTGCAAGCTTTTCAAAAATTGGATGTAAACCTGGAATCTCGATCTGACACGATACTTACAGGGACTCTGTGCAATCTAATGACCTTTTCCAAATACAACTTTGTTATCTTCTTCATGGAGTAATCAATCTTGAACGACATGAATGAGCACACTTCGTCAATCTATCAACTATGACCCACACAGAATCATGGTCCCGGGAATCTTCGGTAAACAAAATAATAAAGTAATATGATATACTCTCACTTCCAACTTGAAATATCTCAAA